>MU853784.1:0-305614 GCA_033297225.1 Diplogelasinospora grovesii | reverse complement strand
CGATACTTGGATTATGATTTTTATCGTTCTGCCGGCTCCGATCTTAAGTACTACAGTATCGATAGACACGCCCTACAGTATGCCGAGTCCACCTCAAAGGCAAACCTTAATCTGACCTTGACCGGTGAGCGATCAACTCAAAGGTGTTGCAAAGATTTGCGCACATCGCGAATCCACACGTGCCCACGAAAATAAGATCCGTATGGGGCTTGCAAATGGGGTCGCAGATCTGGGGTATCATGCAAAGATTGTCCGGACCTGCATTCTGGCACGAGACAACGAGCGGAAACGATCGGTATGCTGCATCTTTGTTTTGTTCTAGAAGCATTCTGACCCATTGAGTCGGTATTGAGTGGTTGTTGGATGTTGAGGGGTTATCCAGTGTTGGAGGGGAAGCAAGGCACGTGGGCAGTTCCTTCCGTCTTTTCAGTGTTGGCCGCCTGTGCGGGATCCCAGGTCCAGGGAAGGAACGACTGCTGCATCTCTCGTCACTAGCTCCACGATCTACTGCACGGAAACACCACTTTACTCACCAGTTGCAATAGCTTCGGGTTCAACTTTTCGCACACTTGAGATGCTCCAGAGAAGCTCTGGTTGCCCTTGCAGTCAAATCAGTTTGTCACGCGTCCGTCATGTTGCCAAGAGCCTTTTGCCCGCGAGACAATATGAGACGCTATTACCACATCCATGGCCTGTCAGTTTGATTCCCCACCGCATGACTACCAAACTGTCGCGGGGCGAGAGATTTCGCGGGCTCGTCTGTTCCACCTCAGCTTCTCAATGCTCCCCGGGCCATCTTCGCCCAGCATAAGAAGTCAACCAATGGACTTGGCAAAAATCTCTTCTAGAGCACTTGGCAACGGAGCAACAATATTGGCATCACAACAAGCTACACAAGCTTGACAAGCTTTACACCAAGCCGGCGCAATCGCGAACTTGTGTCTGGGCACGTGGCGTCGACTACCTCTATACGCTACGGGACTGCGAAATTGACAATGTCCCTTTACATACGCAGTCAATTCGCGATTTGGCATGGACACGTGCTTCGAACGGCGAGGTTACCAGCATGAGCAGACAGAGAAAGCATGGTCAACGTCAAAGTCATATTATTGGCCTCAACAGAGGACAAACGCAACGGTAACGATAAGCTAAGGCTCATATACTCATAAGACCGAACTGGCTCGACACGCTTGCCGTTTCCTGCACAACACTGCAAACAATGCAACATTGCTCACACTAGTAAGTGTAGCGGAATCCGGGTTGGTAGTCCTCCTGAATATTCTGTCAGCTTCATGAAACTCATTGCATCCAGCGAGAGCAGACAAGACGGGTCTTACCTCGTGGTCCTCGAGCTCCTTCTCGCCCCGATCGGCCTGTCCGTTGAGGATCTTGAAGGCAATGCTCAGGACGCCAACGATGATGACGTTCAGCAGAGCGCACGCGATGCAAGCGTACAGCCCAGGCTTGTAGTACGGGGCGTCTTGCGATCTATCGAATATCAGTATCAGAATGATTCGGCCACCTGTTCGCTCACTCTATTGACTACCCTATATGCAGCAGAGCAGAACCGGGCATGACTCGAGCACAAGGGAGGGCAACCCACCTGAAAACTAGACTGCCGGCAATCCCACCGATACCGCCAAAGGAAACGAAAGTGGCACTGCAGAAGGCTCGCTTCCACTGACCACGGATGTTGTTTGCCTGGTACGACATGGCCCCCGGGACGTTGGAGTTTGCGCCGGCCGTCACCAGGAAGACGCCGAAGTAGCGAACTCCGGCGTTCGAGTGGAAGCCCATGATGGGAATGCCGATGATGCAGAGCAACATGTTGAAGACGACGACGGGTCCCCGCAGGTGGTACTTGTCTCCAACCCAGCTCGTGGCAAACATGACGATACCAGCAAAGGCATAGGGCGGGGCAACCAGGCACTGCGCCGCCCCGACGCTGAAGCCCATGTTTCCGGTCAGGATCATGGGCAGGAAGTAAGCCAGGGCATAGGTGATGGTCGTGGTGTTGAAGAAGAGCAGGGCATACGCCCAGACCTTCCAGTCCGTACCAACGCGCAGGTACGCGGCCATGGAGAAGGGCTGAGGACGGACATCGCCACGGTCAGCATTGACACGGGCGCAAATCCACGCACGCTCCCGGTCACCGACGAACTTCCACGTCTGGCGCTTCGAGTCTGGGAAGTCGACGAGCAGCCAGTAGCCCGCAACACCGAGCAGGACGGTGATGATTCCTTCGATGATGAAGATCCACCGCCATCCGCTGAGGTTGGCCAGGCCGGCCATCTGCATGATCTGCAGTGATGCAGGGTTAGCATTGGAGAACCTTCAAGTGCGGCAAGATGCGGCTTACTCCATAGGCCAAGATGCCCGCAAAGGCTGAGGCGACACATCCAACCATGTAGAAGACCGAATTACGCTTGCCGACCTCATCTGCGATTGTCCCTAGTTAGCAAGGGCTACTCGCACTGTGAAACTCGACACCCGCCCGCTGGTATTGCTTACATCTTGTGTACCACGTGCTGAGCAGGTAGACACAGCTGGGGAAGAAACCTAGGCATCCATGTCAGCAATACGCCCGGAACGGAGATCTCGGCTGTTCAAGGAATGCGAGGAACATGACGAGAAGCGTGAGTCTAGGAAAACGTACCAGCTTCCAATATACCGAGAATGACTCGGAGAGCAGCGAGCTCCTCCCATTTCCTGACGAAACCCATACCAATCATGGTACTACCCCAGAGGACCGTGATCGCTCCAAGATGGATTCTCGGGCCGATCTTACGGACAATGATTGTTGAAGGCGGCTGGAAAACGATGTATGTGACGAAGAAGACGAGCGATACGATGGACTATGTTTCGGAGTGTCAGTGTCACTTCTGGAGGCTCTTGGCCGTCCACTCTGCAGCCACTCACATATCTGTCGCCGATGAGAACCAGCTCTTCGCTCATGCCCGCAATGTTGGTCGCACCGAGGTTAGTCCGGTCCATCAAACTAACACAGTACATGGCGCCAACGGTAAGGACCAGCCGGATGTCGACGCGCTTCATGATGGCCCTCTGCTCCTGGGGAGTGAGGTCGAAATCGTCAACGCCTGCGACATTGGACTGGACGCGCTCCGGCGCAGGGGACTCGGACATGTCCGCCTGCGGCTTCTCGTTGATTGACGACATGGTTGCTACTGTCTGCCGACACGATTGGGAAAGTTGGGTTGACACTCAAGACTGCGAGCAAGCGAGCCAAGCGGCTCTTTGAAGGCTCTTCGGATGGCTCAAGTCCACAAGTGAGGCACGGCGTCGAGTTCGAAGAAGACAAGAGAATAGGCGTTCTGGAACCTGCTCCGACGGAAGGGCAGCAGATAGGCTTATATCCTCTTTCAGACCAAGGGTCTCGCCCATGCTGCGAGCAAGGTAAGCAGCCCAGATGCGTCCATGTTAATATTGATTGTGCGTCTCTGGGCTAATTCGCTTGGCCGACGCAGGAGCCAAGGCGATCCCATCCGAACTGTCCAACCTGGCATCGATGTGTAACCGAGGCAGTCTGCTCTCGGTTCTTTCCAGGCTGGTACTTGGGTAAGCAGCGTAACCGACAATCTATTCTTTATCACCCAAGGTCACTCTCCCTGATTTCTTCTTGTTTGCGGCGTGGCGCTGACTGGCCAAGCAATTCCCCGCAGCCCAGTGGTTGGTCAGAGGCGCAGGCCCTTTTTTCAGCAGTGGCCTATGGGCAGGGGTTGAGTTTGTTTGGTGACTCCCACTAGGGGCCGTTTAAACGCCTGCCATGAGATGCCGTGCGGGGTTGCAAGTTAGCTTCGTGCGGGGGAGGGCCTACCGAAACCTTAGCATGCTAACTGCCCTGTAATCTCACCCGGGCTAATTGCCGGATGAGGAAGCCGCGTGCGGTAGTGCACACGTTACGGGGGGAACGTGGGAGGGGAAGCACACCACTGCACGGTCTGCACACCACAAGAGGCCCCCCTGCCCAGACAAAGCCACCCGTGCCACCACCAGTCCAGACCAGCTCAAGAGCTTCCAAGATCTCACATGCACAACCACAGACATCACCATCGATCCTGCGCGCCAATCAGAGGACGAGAGTACTGCGACCGGGTAACGTCATGTTGGATGCCCAGAAAGGTCAATTTTGCTGGAACCTCGGTATCTTGTCTGTTGGGCTTCGTCTTCGGATCTTGAAGTTCTCGATTGGATCGATCGACGTTTGTCGAGGTTTTATTGGCGGCTCCTCGGCCATGGCATCGGGAAAAGATGCCGCGGCTCAAAATTGCTGGGCAGAAGTGTTGATCTTACCGTTTACCAGGTAAGTCGCCTCGATGGGCGCGCGCGCGCATCTCTTTCCCACGCGTTCTGGTGTGCCACGCTACGGAGTGAAGTCCGTCCGTACGACGATCAGTGAACTTGTCCGAACTGCCCTTAACCATGCCATGCGCTGCAGGCGTGGCTAGCCGTCTCGGGTGTGGGATTATTTGGGGGGAAATGGGTGTTTATTGCTAGGTACCTAATATTGTCACGATCCGTCTCTTTTTCTCCCCCCTTCAGCTGTCGGTCCAGAACACTGGGGAAACCTGGGAAAGGTGAGTTCTCAAGTGGTCGTCCCGGCATTTTGCCGTTTGAACGGCTTTTGGAAGGAACCAACAAGACATTCAACACAATCGCGTGAACGGGCGGGGTCAAACAGAGAGACCAAACGGCGGTCTTGTGTGGTCTGGGCTATGATCAGATTAGGTAGATGACATCTGTGGGATCCGACTAATATTGAGCCTCGAGTGAGCTTTAATAATAATTGTCTTTCTCCGGATGTGTTTGGGTGCCCAAGTACATGACAATATTGGTATTGGTTTTGGTAGCTGAGGAGGCGGAATTACCCGAGGTTATACGCCAAGGTTTTATATTTTGCCAGTTGGATGTGTAGGTGAGAGTCTGCCTTTCTTTTTTTTTGTCTTCCCTTTCCCTTCGTCTACCAGTTAGGTCGAGGATCTACCTCATCAATGATGTATGTATGTACCTTGTGGAACTTTTGTTCGCGACATGTAAAGTTCACCCGTTGGTCATTGTACCCCAAAAAGAGAGTACTCTCTCAAGTTCACACAAGTTCATGCTTTGCCCGTTTTGCAAATGGTTTACCAAGGTAGGTAGGTTAGAAAACCTAGAATTAAACATGGGTCCGGAACATTCTCATTATCTAATAATGGCACCTTTTACAAAATGTTTTGCAGGACGATGATAATATATTGCAGAACACACACAAAATGCGCGCGGAAACACACACACACACACACACACGCACACACGCACACAAATTATGGAGGAAACCCAATCAATCCCCTATTCTCTATAAAACCCAAACCCACAAACTCTCAACACACAAAAACACGACGAAATCTAATCCAGTCCCCACCCACAGCCAAAGAAGTCTTGAACCAAAAAAAAACGCCAACCCAAGTCTAAAAAAAAAAGACAGCCACCGTTGAAACGGAAACATGAAAAGATAAGAAATAAGTCAAATGTAAAAAGTATTAGACATTAATAGTGCCCAAGTCTCCCAGTCACCATCATCAGCAAACTTTCAGCAAGATTTGGATGGAATTTCCCCCCCAAAAAGCTACCAGCCACCACCACTACCACATCACGTCTCGTGTCAGCGCTCGTCCTGTTCTATTTCTCTTATTTTGACTTGGCAGGGTACCTTTCAGCCCGGGCTTTTTTTGCGTTTGAGCCTGCTGCTGCTGCTGCAGAGGTGGTGGTGGTGGTGGATGACGCTGCTGCACGGGAGGAGGAGGAGGAAGATGAAGGTGTAGAACGGGCTGTATTAGGTGCAGATGAAGGAGAATTTGTGTCTCTGGTTGTGGTTCTGGTTGTGGTTGTGGCTTGGGGCGTGTCACGGTCCGTGTCCGTGTCCGGGTGCGCAGGTGAGAGTGCCGAACCCGGCAGGCTGACGTGGAAAGTCGGCGCGTCGTCCGCATCCGGCCACCGTTGAAGCTTCTTCTTCTCTCTCCGATTGCGATAATTGTACGGTTTAATAACCCCACCCATGCTGCCGGCAGTATTATTATTATTATTATTACCCTTTGCGCAACCCCACGAGACCGGGCCTGGGCTGTTTCGCGTGAGCTCGTTGTGCAGAGCGAGGTTGGGCATCGTCAGGGGCTGCCATTGCACATCGCCCTCGGGATGGGTCTGGGTCTGGGTGGGTTGTGGGGAGGAGGGCTTGCGAATGATAGCGCCCGGGTCGGAACAAGGGTCTTCGTCATCGAACTCGGACGACTCATCAAGGATATCGTTCATGACGAACTCGGCCTGGGCGGAGCGGTACATCACCTCGGGCGGGTCGCTGGTCCGTCTGCGCCGGCGGCAAGAGTAGGCGATCGTGCCGTCGTTCTTGCGGTGCTCCCAACCTCTGTCGGGGCTGCCAGGCTGCCGCATGATGCCAGTGCCGGACGGTTCCGGACGGGTGCTGTTGTCTCCCATGAGCGGGGCAGACGGAGACGGCAGCGGTGATGGCCCGTCGTCGTCGTCAGTCGTTGGCACCAGGACTTGGAGGTTCTGAGTATGCTGCAGTTGTCGGGGCTGTCGGCGAAATAGAGCAGACATGGTCTCAGCCTGGTCGTCGGCGGCAGCGGCACGGGGCGAACTGCTGGAGCTGGGCTCGCTTCGTTCGGAGATGGCGGATAGGGGCGTCCTGTCCGTACGTCTTGACGAGCGCAAACGTTGGTTTGGTACCGAGTGAGATGTGGATGACGATGTGGGTGTGGATGTAGATGTAGGTCTGCCCAGGTCGACAGCATTTCTCCTACCGCCCTCATCATTTGCGACTGACGGCTGTTGAGGTTGCTGGGGGAGGCATATTTCTTTATAATACCCAATCCCATCAAAACCTTCCCCATCCGCGATAACAAGAGGAGCAGCAGCAACAGGGGAAGGGGGTCTCTGCTGAGGGGTCTGTGGCAGGAGGGTATATCCTTCCCTCTCTGGGCCTTGAGGTCCAGCTTGTTGTTCGGACTGATCATCATGCTGCTGTCGGTGCAACTGCCGCACCAGGTTCCTGATCTGGTTGGAATAACCGCGGGCTTCAACCTGCGCCATCTCAATTTTCTTTTCTGCTCTGCAGAGTAGTGTAAACACATATACAAAGAGAATGATTAGGGTTAGTGCAATGGTGCTGGAGAAGGTGACAGTCAATATCTGTTCCCAGGTCCATTCATATTCAGGGGAAGGGCAGGTGGTGTCGCGGTATATAAGTCGTGGTGCCATTGTCACTTGATGGGGGTTCGGTATGTGGGTGGGATAGTTGGTGACTCTGACTGACAATGGATCAAAGAAGGCTGTTTTTCGGTCCTTAGAGGTGAGCCAATGGCGGCTGACAATGGTTCTTGCTTGCCGATTAGCTTGCAACTCCGGGCAAAGGCTTGCTGGATAATAGCGGAGTTGAGCCTGTTTGCTGCAGGAGAAGTTCAGTCAATCCAAGCGGGCTTTCGACCTTTTGTTGCGGGCAACGAATTTTGGTTGATGATCTTTCGGGGTGATATCGCTGTGTGTAACGCCAGATTGTGCTGAGTGGTTCAGTGCGGAAACCGTAGTCGTCTGTGGGCTTTGAAGTATGCAACTTGAACCTTTACCTCTCTCTGCTGCGACTCAAGCAACATTTGTACTTCCAGACACACACCAGAATAGTAGATCTCACGATGCTATGCAAGTCAGGAGCAGACTTACTCCTGCAACAACGTCTTTGTTGAGCATGTCTCACGTTTTTCCTTTCTTCGCAAGTAATTTACGCGCCCCGCAGCACGTAGAGAGTTTGACGAGACAAAGAAAGGATGACCTGTCAAGAAGCGACCAAGCCCTATGCAATAGCGCCTTATCGCACGGCATTGCACGATCAACCTCAGCGCACACATGTCTAGGACATGGGCAGTGGTGATGCCAGCCATGTCATATCTCCAGTCTCACATGAGATCATCCGCCAAAAATCCCATTGTTTAGCCAGTGTAGCGACCTAATGAGCTTTGTGGACTGGATCCAAGCGCTCATTCTTTCGCTACTTACTCCGTCATATCTCACGTCTCGCCAGATCTGCGGTGTTGAAGCGGAGATCTCCTTGGGTCAGATAAGAGATGTAAAGGAAGCGGAGGATCGTGACACTCCACACATGCCAAAGATCGATCTGCAGAGTGCAAAGGCAGAGCGTCTTACTCCGCAAATGCTATTTGGAGCCTAGGAAGTCGTCAGGTGTGTAGTGAAAGGGACAAAGCACCCAAGAGCATACGCGCCATGGTCCGGTTTGTTCCAGGACTTTTGCGGGGTTAGCAACTCAGCTGCAATCTTGCGGTGAGAGGTGATGTGACGCAGGCAAGCAGAAGAGCAGGGATGGCTATGCTTCCCAGTCCCCGTCAGAGCCTGAGAGGGCGTTCCCTGAGAGGGCGTTCCCTCAAAATGCGCGGACCGGAGCAGAATCCCAAAGCCGGATGCAAAATCGAGTGGAATCCCCTGCGCAAGCACGGCATTCTCATGCGCTGTGGACTGAACTCACAGGGGCAACACATGGCCAAGGCAGTATCTCACGTCAACTCCGCTGCCTGTCAGGGCACAGCCTTGAGCTATCACCTCTTGGCATGCAGTAGTCAATCTGCAGACGCCCTGAAAGCAAAGAAGCAGCGACTTGGCGACCAACGTGCAACATCCCCAACATTGAGCTTAGTAGCGAGAATAAGAGAACGCGTGCCCATCTGCCCGCATGGTGACTCACTAGTTGTGAGGGTTGTTGAAGCGAGGGCTCGTGCAGAATGACACCTTATGTGATGTTTTTGTCGGGATGGTATTCCATAGGCCTTAATTTCGCACAGACCGGAAATGTTAGATAATTGGATGGGGATGCGTGTATGCAGCCGTGTCATGAGAGCAGCTAACGCTCCTTGTCAATGTTGAGGCTGACTGGCAGCATGGTCAAGGAGCTATGGGGAAGCGGTGAAAGAGGTAGACAAGCATCAGCGTATGCCGGTTCATCAGCTAGCCGTGTCCGGGGAGCCCTGTCACTCCGATTCTTTGTCCAAACTTGGTTAGAGGGATCTGCAACCACGTGGCTGCCACGTGGGAAGCTGCGCTCAGACCTCCGGAGCCACCGAACAAAAGCGGCCGGCCCGTGCACGACCGGTGTCTGTGCCATCACGGCCGCCGGACTTGAAACCCGCCGATCTAATCTTCTTCGCCACATTGGTTCGATTATTTGGAAGCAAGACTTTCGCCCGGTAGAGTTTTAAAAACGGTTCAACACTTACGGCAGGCTGGCAATGGTCGGTCGATTGCAGATAGTTAGCTTTGGTAACCATTTCGCGACGCGACATTCCAAATTAGAAGGGTTTTGCCCGGGGGGGGGGGGGGGAATATGCCCGTCCTATTTCTGTCCAGTGGTTGAGGTCTGAAAACTTCGCTTTGAAACAATGCGGCGAATGTGGTAGCCAATTCTCGATTGGTCAACCGTGGGACGGCGAAGACTGTCAAGTGGGTCGGAAAAAAGTAGACCCAGCCCAGCCGTTAGTTAACCATCTGCCACCAAATTTGTGTGGAGTGGCGATAATGGCTGGCTCTACTTTTTTGTCGCCCACTTTAACTGTCAATTGCGAGACGCCGTGGAAGCCCAGCTGTGCGACGGTTAACTGTCGGTCGGTCCACCGCTAGTTAGGTAGGTACGCATAATTGTCCATTTGATGCCCACCAGGTCACGCCGTGTCGGCAAGAGTTGACCTATTTTCGTTTCAGGCTGTCTGTCTCGGGTAATCTTCCATTTCTTATTCCCTGCGACACGCTCTGGCGGTCAAACGTCAGTGCTCCTCTGGCCTCCAAATACATTGTTGCTGTCCCCTATCTGAATTCACCTGTCCAGCCTTGTCGAAGTGCTCGGGCCGTAAACACGCAGCCGTCGCCTAGTCTGTCCCAGCTCGGCCGTATTAGCAGTTCTGTCAGCATGGCCATCCCGAAATTACCTCCGCTTGGGAAGCTTCGGTCGCAAATGAATCATGGACGTTTGTGGTGCTGGAGCAGAACCTGGGCACTAAGTCGTTTGATTGGACACAAAGGTCAAGTAGAGGGCGTCTCGCGCATCAATTCGGGGCGTGCCGCGTTTAGTCAGACGGAATGCCGGTTTAGGTAGATACATATAAACATCTTGTTTTCCTGGGTGGTTGTGTTGTGCGCACAGGTGCTTGCCCCCAGGTGCCTGATACCTTGCTGCATATCAGCCTGCCCGAAGGATCTACATTCGAGCCTTCGAAGCCGGTAGGTGGGCTACGTGCTTTAGTTCCCACCTTCAGGTGAGGGGTTCCATCGCTGCAGACGAAGGTCGATTATTGTCAGTGCGCCAACAGCAGGGTTGCGACGTGAAAGTGCTCTGTGTCGTGAAGGATTGATCTAAGTATCCGCGGCCTTCTAAACGAAGTTTGCAGGCGCTTTAGCCTTGACGAATTGCACTTGCCATGGGAGCTGGTCGAGAAGTGAAGAAGGGTAGACTGTCTTGACTGTCATAACCGTGTCGCTTTTGGGCGATGAGACTCCCAATCCCCAGTTTGGCTCAACGTCCATTCTTTCTCCACAGTGAACAGTGCTTGTTTTGACCCGTTCGAACCGTTCAACCTGGCCCTTCTCAACCCCGCATAATCTTTACTGTGTACTGACATGCCCCGCGTAAGCTTCTCTTCAACAACATCACAGCACGACCGTCCGACGGCAGGATAGCTGAGCACACCAGTGGCTTAGGTCCCGCCATCACGACAATCCCGCCGGTTGTTCGGCTCAGCCCATTCTTGACAAATTTCTCATGAAACGTCGAATTTGCAGCGTGGCTGGCCTGGTGCATTGTGCAGAGGTCTTGCGGGTCCATAATCTCTCAAAATCATTGGCACCCCTATTGAGCGGCATGAGTTTGTTCACAAGGGCAAGTACACCAAGCTCCCGATCTCGGCATCGGGGGAGTTGAAGATCATCGTCTTGCCTCCCCTAGCGTCCTGGGCACTGCCAGCCTGTCCCCGGACAACTCTTGGTGGCATTAACGGGTGACGCGGTCAGAAATGTAGGTAACCCGCGCGACTTCAACATCAAAACGTTGCGAGTCTAAAGTGCACCGCAATACCGCAGCTCCAACAGCAGCAGTCATTACAACAGCCCTCAGTATCGTATTCGGCCGACTGGCCACATATCAGGCCGGCATGCAAGTCATACCGCTTTCTCATAGATAATCTTTTTTTCCCCTCGTTTGCTCTTCCCAACCGGCTTTCGAGCCTCAACTTCTCTCGTTTCCTCTTGCCATTTTGAGTCGCATTCACTTTCCTCGATGCACCAAGAAAGAGTACGGCGCTTTTTCTCCACCACAGAACCTGCACGCATTCAGAGCTACATCATTTGTCGGTTCATTGTATCATATGCTGCAGGTCCAAATTGGACACGGATCGTCGGTTAGAGCTGCCCTAGCAGGGCTTAAAAGGCCAGGGCTGGACTGTAGCCGTCAGACACAGGTGTGTGCCTTGCTTCGAGGTCTGTTGGGAAGAAGTGGTTGCCTGAGTGAGCCATGCGACACGGCTAGTCCTTCCCCGCAGAAAGTGCACCTAGTTTGATGGCGGTGTTGATGGGGTGCTCGCTGCGCCTTTCTCATGTTAGCCATGCCGACCTGCGCTCGGGAGCGGTGCGGTGATCTGGGAAACATGATATGCATCCCAGGGGCGTGGTCCCAAAGTTTTGGCGACCAGGCTCTCAGCAACGAAATGGCGGAATAAGCAGTCCAGCGGCACGGTTGCTACCTTGTCTGGGGTTCAATTAAAGTCTTAGCATTACAACGTCCCGCTTCCGGCTTGCTCTCAAGCTGGGCAAAGTCCCACAGCAATGGGACTGTCGGTCTACAAGGAGCAACCCCAGTGGCGGGCCAGCAATTCCCGACCACGCGGAAGCGAGTGCCACCAAAAGCCTAGTGTAGAGGCGGGATACCATTCCATACCCTCCTAGAACGATCCTACTTCAGCAGGGGCTCGTCCTTTATTTCGCATGCAAGTGTGGCAGCGACCAAGACAACGACAGAGATGAGAGAGCAGTGTATGGGTAATCATGGGTTCGGAGGCAAGCCGCTACGATCCAACCACCGAAGAGGCGGTTCTCTTCGTTCTAGAGTAGCCAAGTGGCAATCGTCCTAGATAGGTAAGTTACCACAGTCACAACACAGCGAAACTGAAGGAAAGAGCAACAGCCAACGCAGGCCTGAGGCTACATCACGTACAAGCCAGACATCCTTGCTCGAGACGTGCTTCTTCTCCCACACGACCCGTCCGTCAGTCGTCGCTCCGTACACCGCCGCCCCACGACCAAATGTATGACCCACGACAAAGTGTATGGCCCATGACAACGTATGTGGAACCCTTCTGCCCCTTGGTTTCACCATCGCATCTTGACCGGCGTTCCTAGCACTCCATCGCGGTCTGATAATGGATCCCTGATTAAAGTTGTTTCTTCTCGCTAGCCGCAGACTTCGGGCGAGTCGACGAGAGAACAAATGACTGACGCCGCAAAGATCCCGGTCGCGACCCCATTGGTCTTTATCCTAGCAGAATGTCCCGTTGTCTTGCAAATAATGCCGTGTCAGGGAAACCTAATCCGGAGACACCTGTAGACGCTCGAGCATGCATGTTAGCACCGGTTCCTCAACTGGCGGAGCCCTCGTCGGCCACTCGCCCATTACGACGAGGCTCAATTCTGTTACCTACTTGCCTACTTAAGCCCCAAGTTCCCTTGCATCAGAAAGGTCGTTCTCCTGTTCTTCACGACAACCCGCGCCGACAAGCGACTCGATTTTGCCCACATATCTTCTCTCGCTCGATCACTATTGCCTTTTCAACCCTCCCTCAGACACACAACAATAGTACCTGTCCAACATACAATGGCAGACAACACCTCCTCCCTGGACGTCAACCTCAGCGTTGACGGCAAGTAAGTTGCTATACTATCATTATCCCTTCCTTCGTGGGTTCTCTCCCACCCCTCCCCGACCAGCGTGCGCACTCCTTCAAAAAGATCAAGCCAGACTGCTTCGGCCTCCAATTCGGACACTAGCTCTTGTCCATAGTCACTACATCCTCGAACATCACGCGTTGCTCCCTCGACATGCTAACATGGGAAACTAGCGGCTCTGCTTCGGCAACCAAAGTTCCTGCCCATGAATCCGAGGCCTTCTGTCAGCGCAAGCTCGATATCTTTGCAAAAGACGACAGCGACAAGTTTGTTCAGCGTCTTTTGGGACAACCAGGGTGCTCCACACCGAACGCGGAAGCGACTCGAGCCAGCATGGAGGCGCTCATTGAGAGTCTCGTTCTCGGCGCGCACAAGACAGCCAGCGCCAACGCCAGCACCAACAGCAATGCCGGCAAATAGTCCCCAACTTCATGGGCATTGGGCTATTAACTCCAAGGCTAGACTTTCGACTTCTCGCACACACATCATACTCAGCCCTTATGCCCCCCTCTCCGAGACTCTTGATCTCGTGGCTCTGTTGCCCCTAAGCATCCAACACCACCGATGACGGTCGCCCTAGAGGAGCAGCCACACACGCCACCCTCAGATTACCCTACAATATCTCGGTCAGACTTTGCATTCGATGGCCGGTTGACAATCTAGGGGTCTCTTAAGCGATTGTTGGATAACGGTCACCTGCGAGATCTTGGCTCATGAGTTTCTCTGCAATCTTCAGTCGATACAGGACATGTTGGGAACACTATAGACATTCTACTTTAGGAATTTACATATTTTATTATCTCATGGCACACACTCTGACTTTTGTCTCTGCTCGTGCAACAACACAAAGCCCAATCTCTGCTTTCCTCCTGTTGCTGCCGACGAATGACTGCGCCCCATGACTGCAGCAAAAGCTTTACTTTTGCAAACATAACGTTGACACAAGTCCGTGTGAGTTTTACAGTTCGGCTGTAGTCTCATGCTTACGTACGATGTGTGTCACAAACTACTAACTTCAGCTGCGGGTGTGATCCGCTGTCAAGCTGACATTTCGTGGTTAAGCTAAAACCGACGTGCTTCCGACGCGCTGACAAACATAAACATAGACCCGAGACTCGAGATTTTGCATGCCGAGCTTGCATGTCGATGTTCTCATAATTATTATCAGCATGACCTCATCAGGCTGTCAGAACGCGCATGACGATGGTGTAAAAATACTTGTCAAACACACGAGACAGTTTCTTCATTTTCACCATGCATGACGCTGTACGACACGACGGCGACGACGACGACGCCCTTTCATGTGAGTATTTAGCAGTGCTGCACGACGCGCCCATCCATCCTCTCTCATCCAATGGAAAGGTGTCACTCACCGAGGAGGTTGAAGCGGGCCTGTTTTACAAGCACACGCATCGGTGATTGGCGATTGGTTAGAAAGTCCATCCCCTGAGCCGTGCAGTGCAGTGACAGGTGTTGAAATGTTTAATTTACCGGTACCACAGCTGCGGGTACCTCTGCCAATCTACGCAGCCCGGGCACTGCATCCCCGCCCCTGCTGCGGCGGCTGGCGCGGCTCGGGTCTGTCGCGGTGACCCGGATGAGCCTCACGCCCTCACCTAATTAGTTGTGGCCTCTGTGTGGCCTCTACGCGCTGCCCTGCCATGACCGCGGACTCCGCGGACTCCGGAGTCCGGATCCACAATCGACGCTAGTTACGGATACTGGTGCTGCCATTGGACAACCGCGGAGTGCTTGCGCGGATTCACCGCATTCACAATCGACTTGGAGACTGGAGCTCGCACCACTGCACCGCTGCTGGTTCCCGTCTGCTGCAGATCCGACCTCAAGGTGCGTCTAACTAGTGCATGTAATGGACTTTTCTGCAGCCATCACTGCCACCGCTACTGGTTCTGGCTCCGTAAGGTGTATGTGAAGGGTTTTTTTTTCCCCCTGCTAACTAATTATCCAGTTAGATCGCATGGAGACGGTAAATTGCTGCCGCTGCCGCTGCCACATCAGTTCCATGCAGGCTCTGCTTGATGCTGCTACTCTACTGGCTCTACTGCAGGCTGATGCAGGTGGAATAGCTGCTGCCACCAAGGCGTGACCCCTCGAGAGCCCCAGTCTGAGTCCACACCGGTTTCCCATGTAGGCAGGTAAGCGCGGTAAGGAAGGTAAAATGGACGGATACGGTAAGCACGAACACGAGCAGCGGCGTCATCTCCGACCTCTGAGAGGAGTGAATGGGGAACGCCCCTCAACGTATCAATACCTCTCGCTACATTGCCGTTTGAAGAAGGTGGCGCCCCCACGTCCCGTCCAGACCTCAGGCTGGCGAAGGTGCCCTGGTGGTTGATGATGATTGTGGAGGCATGCCGCTGGCGAATCAATTCTCCCCGTTAACACGGCTGCCAACTCCACATGGAGACCTCCACTGAGCTTCCAAGCGAATTCCTAGACGGCTCGTGCCAAGTGAATTCCTACAAGATTATTCGCTAACAGTGCGCACAACGAATTCTGCAAGCGATGCCTTTCTGGCCATATTTCAAGCCGGAACGAGGCAAAAAGAGTGGGTACGTATAACTGTACTGCATGCTATGCTTTGGTTTGTGAGAAGAACTTCAATTTAGTGATATTGGCGGTGTTGTGGGTGTTGTGAGTGTTGATGACTGCTGGTTGTTGATACAGGTATCGAGCCCGGGGTCTCCGTAACTTCTCCAAGCAATTTAACTATTGCCGGGAGCCTTCCGGTTGAGGAAGCTTACTTAGAGTACCGGAACGGGCCGGATTGTGCACACATCAGATAGGCGCTTACAGGGAAGACCAACCTTTCCAGTCCCCCGCAAGCGTGTCGACATGCCGGAGACTTTCGGCGGCAGGCAAAAGGTAAAGCTAATCTCCATCTCTCGCAGTTCGGGACACCTCGCAGTTCGGAACACCTCGCGGTCGTCGGGTAAAGACGAAACCTGGAAAGTGAGATGTGATGGAACATTCGTCGTGGGGCACTTGACGTCGGGTGAAGACGACGCGCGATTGGGGGACATCTCACGGATTTCGCCCTTTCACTGGCAAGGGCACTTAATGGGGAGACGACGTGGTTGGATTAGGTCGCATCTCACGCAGCTCGCCCTTCAACGCGCACTACAGCGGTCGCACGAGCAGCATGTATGGAGAGAAACAACATTCCACCCTAGGCTCCTTGACCAAAAAAAAAGGCGGATCTCACAAACAGAGCTGCCCCACCAGAATTGACACCTGAGCACTGAAGGCGCGATTGATTGAGCGGCCGCCACGACGCTCATTAAGAGCTCAAAATGATTGGAGAGACTTACATTCGCTGCTCTGATTATACGTCTTACTCTAGTATAAATCTCATGACTTTTGAATTAGTGGTGCTGCCGTAGATGAAGCTCAAAGTCGCGAAGATTTTGTGAGCCTGCCTTTTTTTGGGTCAAGGAGCCTAGGGTGCTTCCAAATGCAGGGCCCCAGACATGATTCTGTATGTATGTGCAGGGGTCCAGATTTACATGTAAAGTGCTGGGTGTCTGAACATCCCTAGGTTTGGGGGTGGTGGCCTTGCCCGCTGGGCAATGCCCCTGGCGACGTTGCAAAAGCAGCAAAAACTACCCCAATTCCTTGGCTCACCTTACTCATAGATTTCCCTGAAAATTGCGGATTCTCCCGCCAACAACAGATTCCCTAGAGAACTAACTACGGGTTCGTTCCCAATCAACGGTCTTCGTCCCACTGGGCTGTTCTCCGGACCCACCTTCAACACCTTAAACATACACGTTCTGTATGTATCAACTTCAAGGTTTCTGGGAAAGCGAACGCATCAGCCTTCCTATGACTACGCCCATCACAGGACTGTGAAATATTAGCTGGCCAAAAACTTCAATTGGGAACCTGATGCGGGATCTGAAGAAATCGTTGATCTTCCCGAACTTGTCTGCTTCCATCGATGTTTGACTTGGTGGTCCGTGTGCCTTCCTACTTCGAACGTCTCAAACTGTCAGGCACGTTCTGTCAGTGCAGCGGGGCGTAGAAACCCCGCGCTTCTGCTCCAAATACCACTTTTGTGCCCTCGATTCCAACCATGATTTCTCTTAAGAAATGAAACAGCACGCATCGCGCACAACTCGTCTTTATTCCCCGTCATCGCGGGGTTTCTCATTGATTGCCAGACTTGTCAACCAAACTGCACCCGACATTGCGGCATGAGGGAAACGCGGACTACTACTACAGTTCAGGACATCCCACCCTGCAAGGCACGACTGCAATCCAGGCAACCCGTCAGGCAAACCAAGAACACCCCAGTTCGGCTCCTTCTGACCTGCATGCTGCAAAGCTGCCGCGAGCCTAGAACTAGTGACAGCCGGCAACACCCCCGCGTGGTTATGTTCCAATGAAACCTCGACTTGTGATGACCCTGTGCCAAAGTTTCCGAAGAAGCAGCGAGACTGGGCTTTTTGATTCAATCATCTCTTCCGGATTGACTTGCCGGGCTTCAGCTTTACTCATGTGCGACGTGTCATGCGAGCGCTCGCTGCAGTTCGGCTTCCCCGAGCCCCAGTCGGTCTCACGGCCTCGTGTTCCCAAGGTCGACTAATACTCTCCGTTCCGGACTAGTGTATCGGCGGCTCTATGGAGGTACCAAGGCCAAATCGCGGCGGCATCGCGTGGGCGAGTTCATTTACGCATGATATATGCGACCTGCCGGCGCTAGGATGTCATGAAATCGGGCCCGACAGCCACACAACCCTCTCTTTGGTTGGATATCCAGTGACTTGAGTCGATGGCTGGATAGCCACCTGCAAGCAAGCAACCCTCAGTCCGCGGGCCACAACCGAACGCTGGTCAATCTCACCGGCAGGGAGCGTGGGGGGGGGGTCCTCGAGAACACACTTCTGCAATTACCCGGGGAGACACGGCTGATCCTGCAGTCTTCAGTCGTCAGTGAGGCTCTCACTCATATTACATACGCCGCACATACAGCTGTGGATAACCGACACCCTCGCATCCGGTGAATATTGGCCAGTATGCTTCATATTTCACCGCTAACCCAGGAATAGAAGAGTCCTACAGCACAGGTAATGCTGCACAAGCATTGCCGCCTAGAAGCCAGGATAACTCTTCAGCTTGCATTACGCTAGGACACAAGGGGATTTCTACTCTGCACCGGAGTTCTCGCCAGTAGTCGTTAGTGAGGCGTCGTGGCACTTGCTTCCTCCATTCGGTCTTTGGGTCTTTATGTTTGACAGATGTTAGAGAATGTGGGATGGCATGGCATGGCAATGAATGGTCGGATCCAATATCCGCAATACCCGCACAGCATCTCAGTTTTGCCACGCTACTGGTTCTGGCCATGCTTCCATGGTCTTCAGCGTCCAGTCAAGAGTCAAGTGGCTGGCTTGGCTTGTTCACATCATAGCGGCCGGGCGAAAGCAGCTGCAGTAGTAAAATTGAGATGACGATCACTCAGTCTCTTACCGCAAGTTCTGGGGTTTCATTCCCTTGCTGCGGGTTGTCGCCCGCCCGCACACCGGTCATCTCATATCACGGTTCCGTCAGTTAGAAGCCCCCCACGCCGTCCACCGTGGTTCAAAGTGTCCAACATGCGAGCGCGCGCCGCAAGTGCCTCCGGAACAAAACGCCCCACAGTTACGGCAACCGCCACGATCTTGTTCACCCCTTCCCCGTCAACAGCAAACCAGTCTCGACGCCCTGTACGCCCTTTCGAAACCCCCACGCCTTGAGCGCCGGGTTTGGTTTCCACCTTTGTGGCTGTCGTTGCCTTGATGGTATGATAGGTCTGTAGTCCCCACACTCCATGTGCGTGCCATGGTACAGATCCGGCCTCTGGAGCGGTGAGCTCATGCATACGAGGGCATGCTGAACCAGATGTGCACTGGTACAACATTTGCTTTTGACATAAGTCGCTCGTCTTTCTGTTTAACAAGCTTCTGGGGTCTGTGATGATTGATTTACACAGACACACAAGTTTACCCCTCCTGCACGTCGCCAAAATTTGCAGAATAGGAAACCTTTTGCGCTTTTACTTCCGCTGGTCACTCCCGAGGGCGAGAGGCTTAGATCTCTTCATTACAAGATACTCTTCGGTCTCTCTTTCTCTTTCTGCACACTCACCTCTCTTCTCCTTCCCTTACCAACCCTCCATCGCTGAGGTTTATAAGGAGTCTATCCAGCCTGACCGGTCTCGGTTCCACTACCCCCTTCTCTCTCTCTCTCTCTCTGTGTGTGTGTGTGTGCGTGTGTGTGTATCTTTTTTGCCGTTCAGCATGGCAAAGCCATTGGCGCCGTTTTTGTCTGATCAAGTAGGACAAGGGTCTGCTCAAGGGTAAGTCTTCACCCTCTGCCCCTTATCTTTTCAAGAACGGTCTAGAGAGTCTTGCTGGTAAAGTACGGATGAACTAATGGCTACTGCAGCACGCCTCCACAGGACTCGCACAAGACCGAATCAGCACAACTCTCAGAACAGCGGCTTGCACTCCTCTTTCTCTCCAAACAGAACGCTACGCCTATGCCGCCAGTGGAGCATGTTGAAACGGATGAAGGAATCCGGCGCCGCCAGACGTCTATGGCGGCTTACATCGTTGCTATGGAGCAGCTCCTCGGAAAGTAACATTTTCTCACGACGAAGCTAAGCTTAGTCTACGAATCTCTGCAGAAGAATGGGTGCTGGAATGTATTGTGCGGGTGGACATACGAATGGTGTCAGGACAAAGGTGCCTCACTCAAGGGTGCCTGTAACAGGAGCTATACATACGGGCTATCTTCAACGAGGATCCACTTTGCAGACGAGTCAAGGGGTTCAGGTCAGGATAAGAGAAGGAAAACAGTGTGCCAAGCGAGACATGCATACTGCTTCATGTCATTGAAGCTTGCATGTTGGATTTGCGGGCTCGTGAGGCGTATCTCTTCAAAGAATATGCCCGTATGTTCTAGCGAAGAAAGTTCACGTGTTAAATGCACGTCAGCCAAACATAGCAGCAGTTACTCGCGCTTTCCGGTTAGTTCAGTGGTCCGAATGCAGCTATCTTTTGGCGAAGTAATAGCATTCTGTGTGTGATGCATAGCTATTGTTCTCATGATTGCATGATGCGCTGTAACACCACACGTCTTTAACGTCTTCAGGTGCATGCACCATGCTATTCTGTTAGCATAAAGTGAGTATCAACTGGCTGCTTGCATTAGGATGGGCGCTGTAGCACCGTGGCATCTTACAGGGGTCTGAAGAGCAGAGGGCCAATAATTATTAGCTTGAGATGCTCAGACTAAGCTGTTACTGTTCACGTGCTAAGTCCAGTGCCCTGAATCCATCGCGCCTTGTGCACACCTTCCCTGAAAACTCTGAATTTAGCGGCTCGCTCTTGCACCGACCGTGCACGTGGATCCCCGAAGTTTGTTGCGATCCCGCTAGTTGTTTCCCCCATCCATGGCTCCTCGTTCCCCCAAAATGGCAGCTGATCCTCCGCTTTTTTAGCGCTGGCCCCAAATCGAGTGGATGGAGCTGGAACGTGCTTCAGCTTCTCCGGTTTTTTTCAACGTCGCTACGGAACGGAACCTTAACTGAGTGTAATCACACATCCATTTGTTCTCCCGCTTGCAGTCCCAAATGACACCAGCTTCCACTTCGCCTACGCCCGTCTGCATACTCGCTTCCAAAACATAAAAAAAAAAGCAATACCGGTCGAGAGAGGGGATATGAGGTGGAACTGGAATACTTACGTCACGAACAAATATGTGGGGGACGCTGTGAAGCGCGACCGAAAACCGGGTTGACTTCCCGTGCCTCTACGGAATGCGGCTACCGGGAACCAAGTCCGCTCGTCGCAATTGTGTTCGGATGGCGGCTCGCCATCCCCCACTCCCCCATTTCCCATTTTGCAAGGATGGGACGGGAGCTGAGGAGAGGGAGAGGCTCCTTCCAGCTGGGCATAGCCTAACAACCGTGGTCAATACGCAACGGCGAAAACGCAGCCCACAACGCCAGCACCAACATGTATCATCGAAAAATAGCGTCAATATGCGTCTCGTACGGGAGTTTGTCTATCTTTGACAGCATCGCCGCAAGATGACTGTTCTTCGATGAAACTGTGGGGTGTGCATAATATTACCGCTTAATGGAGACCGCTGCCCCGGGTGCCAGGTTTTTTCGGACGACCTCGTTCCGCCTTTGCGCAGCAACGCCATGACAGGAATCTCGGTATTTGCCCACCTAATACGCTCCCAAAGAAACCTCCCCGGTAGGATGGGAAATTCCTGGAAACGGATGCAGACTCCCATTTGGTAGTGTAGCAATGTCGCTAATACCTGATGATATCCACGTGTGTATTAATTATGTACGGAGTAGTCACGGGCGCTCTTTTGGGGGGGGGGTCAGAGTCTTGGCAGAAGTATATCACTTCCCCTTATGCTCCACATCTCTTTCTCCTTTATACCATCAAGTCATCCAGTTGTCTGCATATCCATCTAGTCAGCCAGAATGAAGGCCCTCTCCCTCCTCGCAACCGCTTCCGTGGTGTCAGCGCACACAATCTTCGTGCAGCTCGACTCCGGTGGGACAACATACCCGGTATCCTACGGAATCCGCACACCAAGCTACGACGGGCCGATCCAAGATGTCACGTCCGACGATCTAGCCTGCAACGGCGGTCCGAACCCGACCACTCCCTCGGGCAACATCATCACGGTCAACGCGGGGAGCACGGTCCAAGCCATCTGGCGCCACACCCTCACGTCCGGGGCAGACGACGTGATGGATGCCAGCCACAAGGGGCCGACATTGGCCTACCTGAAGAAGGTTGACAACGCCCTGACGGACACGGGGATTGGCTCGGGGTGGTTCAAGATTCAGGAGGCAGGATACAGCAATGGTGTTTGGGCGACGAGCACGGTTATCACGAATGGCGGGTTTCAGTACATGTACATACATACCTCTCTCCTCTTCCCCCCCACGGTTTGTTGGAATGGGCCGTACTAACCCTGGTTGAAGCGATATCCCCGCGTGCATCCCCAACGGGCAGTACCTGCTTCGGGCAGAGATGATTGCGTTACACGCTGCGAGTTCCTCGGGTGGTGCGCAGCTTTATGTACGTCCCGCCCCCTTTTTTTTTGTTGCCCCTCTTATTGTTCCCCCCGTTTGTTGCGTCTGATGTTGATGTTAATTTATGATGATTTGGGGGGGGAGGTAGATGGAATGCGCCCAGATAAACATTGTCGGTGGATCTGCCTCCACCTCCTCCCCGACAACATACAGTATCCCGGGGATTTACAAGGCCACCGACCCGGGCATTCTCATCAACATTTACTCCATGACGAACAGCAGCACGTACACCGTCCCTGGGCCGCCGAAATTCACCTGCGGCGGGTCCAACCCTGCTGCTCCGTCCTCTAGTACAAAGGTCGCCGCCGCGTCGTCTACGACTTTGGTCACGTCCACCACGACAACGACCAGCTCGGCTGCTGTGGCTAGCAGCAGCACCACGGCAGCATCGGGAGGTTCTGGTGGTGGATGTGCAGCTGCGCAGTACGCGCAGTGCGGCGGCACCGGATTCACCGGCTGCACGACGTGTGCCAGTCCGTACACCTGCAAGGCGAGCAACCAGTATTACTCTCAATGTCTGTAACACACCAATCGACACTTGCCCTGTATGTTATGTAGCTGCTTTATCAGGACCACTTCGGGGGGACAATCATCTAGGATGACCTCAAGTAGGGGTGTTGGGGGGGGGTGTAAGTGGAGCTCTTTGAGAAGAAACACTGGACCTGGGTATTAAAGCACTTCAGAGAGAGAGAATCAAGAAAGGGGGCCTGTCAGATCACATCAGCACTGAGCGTTGATTAGGTACTCGGAACAAAGACGCCAGGACGTGGCTGAAGACTGTTTCATTTCCTGAACACACACACACACACACACACACACACACACACACACACAGAGGGCGTGGATCCCGAGGTCGTCGAAAAAGACGGTCAATGTCTTGCGCCAATCGGGGGTGCTGTCCGAGGGAAAAGGGGGACGGAGCCCGAGTCCATGATTGCAAGAGTTCGATGAGGAATGGCCAAAAAAAAAAAAAACGCCAGCATCATTTGCGAGGTAATTAGACAGTAACAGAAGAAGAGGGGATGTATATAGTTCGCTTCTTGTCCATAGTTTTACTGCATGTCAAATCTTGCTTTGTTTTGCTTACTCCTTTATATGGTTCTTGTTTCTCGTGATGAGCTTAGCTGTACAAAATACCTGTTCTTTAGAACTCCACAACGCAGGTAACTCGTTGGGTCCATGCGTCGGAGGCTCTTTCGTGTCCTAGTGCAGGGCTGCCATGTTTCCACGATAGGCATACATTCGTTCTCAAGGGTACACAAATGAATAAGCAAGGTGCACAACATATGGGTAGTGCAACTCTTCATGCATTTTGTGAGCAAATAGCATGATCCCGGCAGGCATATATAATTCAGTCAGGCTATGGCTATGTTAGCAAAATGTTAATTGCGTCCCAAATCCCTCCGAACCCTCCAAACCCGTGACCCCACCGCCCTGCCGCTACTCCCATGGAGTGTTTCCACCCAGGGGCACTCGTCATAACCCTGTTGCAGCGTGCGTGCGTTACTTCTCTCATCGCCTTCTTCTTCCTCTTCGTCCTCTGCTTCTTCCGCCCCTCCGTCATCACCCTGGGCATCTTTATTGGAGGAGGAGGTAAGGGCCCGCCGGTGCAGATCTTCAGCGTATGCCCAAGTCGGAGTATCCCATTTCCCAGCCACCAACACCAACTCGCCCCCCTCCGACCGCGCCTCTTCCGTCATTCTGTCTATTGGTATCGGCGTCAAAAGCTGCAACTCCCCGCGCGATGTATCGATTCCCCGGATCAACACCAATCCCAGGGCGCGCGAGTGTCGGGGGTCCAATGTCTGGCCCTGGGGGTTCGGGATCAGGGGTATCCCTTCCTTCGTCCGCAGCACCCCTCTCTCGGTATTCGCCGGGGTATCGACATCCATCTCATCATCATCATCCTTTTTAAGAAGTCCCCGGTACGCAGCGGCGTCCTCAACCCTAACCAAGCCCAACACCATTCCGTTTATCGCCTCCTGCACGAGATCGGGGGGGGGCGGGTTGTCGTAAAACAACACCCCTTTAAACCCTCTCTTACCACCCCCCCTGTACCGAACCCTCCAGGGGCGTATCTCCATTAACGGCGCCGGGTCCCAGCCGTTTTGAGAGAGGTGGAAATAGGACATCATCTGCATCGTTCGTAAATGCAGAGGCGTCGGCTTGCCGGGATAACTCTCGCTACCCTGCGATGGCAACGCCTGGAATTTGTTGGTGCACGCGGCCCTGAGAGCGTCGACTGTCTCGTCCGGACCGTTCAATGACATGTACACCACTTCTGTGGGGCGCATTTCCTTGACCAGCTCAGTGAGTATTTCCAGACCTGTACCCTGGATCCAGCCGGGTGTGTTTATCACCAGCGGTATCTTCAGGGAGCGTTTGTAGCAGGTATACAGGTCCAGTACGCACTCGACAAAGTGGGCGGGGTCCAAGGAGGGGCTGACGGAGGCTGTGGCGTGAGAGCGTAGTTGTGTGTCTACGCCCAAAAGGGGGTGGCAGAAGGAAGGAGACAGGTTGGGAGTGGTGATCTTGTTGAGGGAGATGACGCCGGGAGGGCTGTACTCTGGCTGTCCGGGGTCCAGGTCCAGAACAGCTACGGCTGGCCATGTTTTGCGTTTTGAACCTCCAGTGTCGGTCACCAGGCGGTTAGCCAACAGGCGTCCAAAGGTCGATTTTCCGGCCGATTTTGGACCGCAGACAAAGACGATAGGCGGCGCAGCTTTAAGTTTGGGGGAGGATAGCTCGGCCAGCTTCTTGTTCCATTCTGCCGGCGATACCAGGGTCTGTAGGAAGGCGCCGGCGGGAGCATCTTCTGATGTTGTCACCTAATCAAAGTTAGTGGACTGAAAAAGGGGGGGGATGAAAGGGGGGGAGGTGAAGAGAGAGGGGGGGGGGCATACAATCTGGAAAGTCTCAGAAACATCGTCAGATTCGCTCCAGAGCCGCCCAAAAACGGGATTCAAGCGTCCTAACTGCCGGAGACTTGGAGCTGCTGGGTGGGGGTGCAACTCGATGGTCGAGTCAGAAGTAATCCGGAGGACTGGGAGAGCGTGACAGTGTGGAGCGTGGATCCAGTGGGTGGTATCTGATGGAGTAAGAATGGCGCCTGCTATGGCAGCTTCTCCCTCGACGACCTTGAGACCGTAACTACCGAGAATGACCAGACGCTGTGATAGAGTATGAGTATGAGGCGTTAGGCACACTGGATTGGGCAAGTAACATACCTCCCCTTCAGAAGCTTTGAGAAGTACGCGCCCGTCCTTTTTCCGCTGGTAGTTTTTCTTGGTTGGTTTGAAGCTGGAATGCTGTACAGACGGACGTTTGGGGGTCCCCCCGCTTTCTTCAGGACGGGGCGAGGTTGTCCTTTGCTTGTTGTCAGTAAATAGACCCCTAGCAAAAAGGGGTCGGGCTACCAACCTCGGTGTTAAGTAAGGTGTAGATGGTACGGAGTTTACAGGCTCGGGTTCAGTAGCCTGCGGCGCCGGTTCTGCAGGAGCGGGCTTGCGACGAGATGGTCGTCTTGCTGGAGCGACTTCGACGGTCTGCTCCTCCTCTGGCTCAGATACCTTCTCAGCCTTTGCTGATGCCGGCCAGAAACTCTGCCGCGCAGCAAAGGCGCTCATCACTGGATATTATGTTAGTCCCGTTGTGAGTTTCGTTGTTGGAAGTGTCTTACCGGGTGAGCCTGGGCCGGGGTTATTATTGATCTCTAGCCTTCTTTTTTTGTTTGTGGCCATTTCGTAGGAGCCGTAAGCAGTTCGTTAAATCTGATTCAGGCAGATCGACAACGAGGGATTGAGTCCGTCGTTGCACGGAGGCTCTCATCAAGAGTTCCCACGGTGTGGCTCTCAAAAATACAGTGCGATAAGATAAAGCCTGCGCCTGATGGGCATTTTAGTGCACACAAGATCTCCCGCTTCAACTCTGTTAGCTTGTTAGCCAATCACATGCTTCAATCCCTCAAGGCTTGAGCTTAAAGTTCCCCGCTACAGAGTACCCAGCGGCAGTCTGGAGCTTCCAGTGGGGCCGATCATCGACGCGACCACTCCATTAAAAATTTGGGCTGAGAAAGTTTCCAAAACTTATTCCACCCCACGTGAACCTCGCAGCACCACCACACTTTCCTTACTTTCGGTATCCGTTCGCCTTCCTCGCGTTCTCACCCACTGTGGGCTTTTCATCCACAAACAAAATCACCATGGCAGGGCCTCGGGCGCCGATAGGGACCCTATCCCAGCACGCGGCCAATGCCGCAAACCTCGCGCGCGGTATGGTATCCGGCGTGTTCACGCGCGCTGCTCAACCTAAGCGCGAGGATAAGGGAAAAGTGAATGATGACGATGAAAGCGATAGCGATAGCGACACCAGCTCAGAAAGCGACGCGTCAGAGAAGAGTGATGTCGAGATGGGGAACAGCGGCGACTGGGCAGCGAAGATCAGAGCAGCCTCAGCTGCTCCTAAGGCAAAAGTGAACAACTCTTCACCACCCCCGTCAGCCCAGAAGGGGAAGGAAGCTGTGGCGAAAAAGGAAGCGACAGAGGACTCGGATGCCGAGTCTAGCACCTCCACCTCCACCTCCACCTCAGAGTCGGAATCGGAGTCGGAGTCGGAGTCGGAGTCGGAGTCGGATGACGACGGCGCTGCCTTGAAGAGGATCACGTCACCTTCGAAGACGGACAACAGGAAGAAGAGCAACGGTGTGAAAAAGGAAGCGGTGGAGTCGGAATCGAGCGAAAGCGAGAGCGAGAGTAGCGAGGACGAGGACGACGAAGCCGATGCCGCACCGAAGAAGACAGCACAGAAAAGCACGGAATCTAGCAGCACGAGTGATTCGGACGAGGACAGTGACGAGGAAACGCCCTCTGCGGGAGCCAAGGTTGCTCAGAAGACCAACGGAGCGTCTAAGGACGAGTCAAGTTCATCCGAGGAGGAGTCGAGTTCCGAGAGCGAGAGTGAAGAGGAAGCTCCGAAGAAGCCCGCAGCGAAAGCCCCAGCAAAGAGCACAGCCAAGCCCAAGGAGACACCCAACCCGAAGGAGGTTGCCAAGCCAAAAGATGCGGGTAAAGGCAAGACAAATGGAAAGAGCAAGGAGATTGTCAGCGAGTCCGAGAGCGATGCCGAGGAGTCGGACGAGGAAGCCGACGAGTCTATGGCTGTTGCGAAGCGGAATGCGAACACCGCAGTGTACGTGTGCCCTTCGACCACCACCACGGACTGGCAATGCTAACAATATGACAGACAGAGGGTGCCCGAGATCATCTCACAGAATTTCCATCTGCGCAAGGCGGAGGAAAACATGGACGCTTCCGATGTTGCACAAGTATTCAAGGAAGCCAAGCTGCAAGGCAAGCAGATATGGTACTTTACCGCGCCTGCGTCTGTTCCTATCGAGATCATCCAGGAGCACGCCATACCCATGGAAAAGGTCCAGTCCGGACAGCCCATCCTCTCTCACAATGGGGATGACTATGGAGTAGGCTTTAAGGAAGCCTCCATGACCCATTCTATCAAGGTTCTCATTCCGAATAAGGCTGGGGACACGTACGAGATGCTGCAGCGACCTGTTGATCAAGTCATTCACTTGAAGCGGGTGACGCGTTTCTCCCAGGACGATGACAACAGCCACCTCCAAGACACCCAGCCCACTACCTCGAGAGCCCCGCGACCTCAACCCAAGGTACTGAAAGCTCGGTTCCAGCCGATAGGAGTCAAGAATGGATCCATGGGCAAGATTGGCATGGATGCCTCCTCAGATAGCGACGAAGATGTTGAGATGACCCAGGCCCCGGCTCCGTTGCCCAACGTCGGAACACCGCGGACAACAGAGAGCAAGAAGCGGAAGCATGACAAAGACACTCCCAGCCAAAAGGAGTCGAGCAAAAAGGCAAAGAAGGCACGCACTGATGCTGTTTCTACCCCGGCAGCCAACTCATCAGCCAAGATCACCAAACAGACCCCGATTGCACCCCCTTCTGTCCCCACAATGAACGGCGCATCTGCGTCCAAGGCCGGCTCAACCAACACTGGCAACACCCTTCCCTCTGCGAAGACGAACTTTACATCCTCACCACCGCTCCAAACAGCGCAGCAAGAAACAGCACAGCAAGAAACAGCACAGCTTGCTGATGTAACGCTCTCGAGCACGCAGCCTGCCAAGACGCCATCGTCAGTCAGAAAGGAGAGCCCGGTGCCAGTCCCGACGTTCAAACACATGTCATCCACCATGTCATCCTCAGCAGCCAAGGAGAGTGCCCCTAGCGAATCAGCCGAGGAGACTAAGACCAAGGGCAAGGGCAAATCCAAGACCCCGAAAGTCAAGAAGGTGGTCGAACCCCCGAAAACGGTGACTCCAATTCTGCCTCCAGCTGTCCCTGGTATGAAGAGGGACTAGGCATTTCTCAACGTCCAGAAGACTGCGCAAGGAACGGCAAGCGGGAGCAGCTCAGATCCGGCAACTGTTGAGCTCATTCGTCAGATGGCAGGGGCCGAGGCTAAAGAAGCTTGGGAGAAGATGAAGGATCCGCTAAGCGGTTCGCTGTCTGTCGTCGTTGGAGAGGAGCCCCCACCCTCATCTGCACCTCCGTCGTTTATGACGATGGGTTTGAACCGGATTGCTTCTTCTCCTTCGGCTGTGGGCAGTTCACAGCAGCAGATGCCTAGCCCAAAGAGTAAGGGTAACACAGCAGTGCATCAAAAGAGTCCTGCCCATCATCTGTCACGTTCTTCTTCAGTGCACACACGCCGGAAGAAGGGACTGGTGTACAAGTCTTCACCACTTCGAGGCAGCAACAGTAGCAGCAGCAAGACTTCGCCTGGCTACTCCAGGATGAAGAAGGTCAATAACAAGAGGGAATCCTTCAACTAGGAGGAGGATGGAGGAACAAGATCACGACGCTTTGCGGAAATTCATTCCTGGATGGCCAACGTGGCTACCACAGATGGCTGATGATGCCCTTGGAGGTTTTGCGTCTCTTTCTTATTTTTTTTATTTCTTTCTCTAGCGTTTTCTTTAGGCGGAAATGGTATCATAAGTCCGGTTGCTTCCCGAGTTGAGACTGGGGTAGATAGACATCTTTGCTTGGCTCACACAAGACGGATAGGATTTCTTGTTCGTTTGTTTTAAAGAGATTACTGCGGGCATGTGCGAGTTATTTTGCATGGTTCATGCATTTTAGGAGTCGCATTGCCCCCTTTTGCAGTAATGAACTCTTCTGGCTTTTTTTTTTTTAACCCGCTTTGCATGTATGTATGTGTCATTCGTTATAAGTTAACGATATATTGTTCTAGAGTACATAGCAAAAGGTCCGTGGTGTATGTATGGTAGACTTGATATGGGTTCGCTGAATACACACACACACACACACACTCTCTCTTATCGTAAAACATAGCCATGGTTGTGTCACTTCTCACTTTTTCTGACATTACTTAATACTTTTTTTGCCCTTATACAGATTACCTTTGACGTTATATAGAAGAAGAAGAAGGGTAATATGGTGAAACGCCGTTCATTAAAAGTTTAGAAAAACACAATCGAGTAAGAGTTGCAATGCATCACACCACACACACCTCACACACCACCAGACACAAACAGCACAACACAACAAGACACAGGTTTTTCGTTCACGAAAATGGATCCGTCCATTCCCACACGGCTATCGTACCGTACAGTACCACGGTAGCTTATCTCATCTCGGCAGTCAGGAACCTAAAACCTACCTTGGGGGATCGATTGCTCACTCAGCCCGGTCTTGTCTAATTGGCTCCCTTACCGTCAGTCATCATTGCTCTGCCCAGACAGGCATCACAGGGGCCACCGCGGCCTTGGCGTGCAGGAGTGCGGCTGAAACCAAATCAGCACCTCCTCAGCAACTTCTTACATCTATCAGGCTCCCTCCCATATACTCTGTAGCTACCCTTACCTATGCTCACTCAGTTCTTCAGTTTTGCACAAAGTCCTGTCGGCCAAACCAAGCGCGGAGGGCTCGACGGCATTAATTACACAGCTTCGCTCGGGCATGGAAATCACAAGAACAAACCAGTCAAATACGAGAAGGCGATTATTCCGTGTTCGTATGTACCCAGCTGATGCAAAAAAACAGGCCAATGCTTATATCTAATTATCTTCATATCCAAACGTCCGTCTCGCCCCGCCGTTTCCCTTCACAACGATACCTATCTTTACACCACCATGCAACCCGATAAAATAAAAAAAAGACCGTATCCGCGCCAGCCCAACCATGTGTGTGTGTGTATATAAGCGAATGAAAAAAGGGGGGTATGCGCTATCCAAACCCCACACAACAGAATAATACTGACCACCATGTCCAACCGAATTGGTTCCCCCCGCCAAAACGCCAAACGAGAGTTGGGGGGGGGGGGGGAATGCAAAAAAATGCACCAAGTGTCTGTTGAGAAAGGTCGCATTCGTCGCTGTTACTGACCGGACCAAGATCCCGTCCCAGACGACATCCGCCAGCCTTACCGCAGGACATGCCGACCTCCCGTATTCATTACCATTACCTTGCCAGCCGTGGGACGTGTCGATCTGACGCGTCCTCGGGGTCGCTGACATTCCATCAGATCATTAGGGTCCTTATGTATAGATGGCGAGATATCGACAAATACTCCAAAAAGGTACTCGAAGACGAGGCGGCCCAAAATCGAGGGCCGGGGTGTTTTCACCTCACAATGACAACCTCGTGGAGCTCGCTTTCTCGACCGAGCCGGTCCCCGTGCCAGACGTCGCCTTGTGGGGTCATGCCAACCACCAGATGCCGCATATCGTCGTCGGGCGTTGTCGGACTCAGGATGCCAGGGGTGCTATCGCTGCTCCCGCTAATCGTGTCCCCGCGGCTCAGTGAGTCGAAGCTGGAAGTGCTGCCGAGCGTCCACTCATCGCTGGAACCCCGCCTTTCCAGCAGCCCCATACCGTAACCGCCGTTGCCATAGCCGTAGCCGTACTCCTCGTCCATCAACTTCGGCCTGTCCCCGTATTCGACGTACTCGTACTCCCACCGGGTGCTCTTGTCCACCTGCGGACGCGGTAGCCATCTCACCCTCGAGATGTAGTACGCAATAGCAGCAATCAGCCCACCGCCCACAAGATCAACCGCGTAGTGGTGGTTCAGATACATGGTTGCCCACCCGATCCAGGCGACATACAGAATGAAGACGCTTCGGAACCGCGGGAAGCAGTACTGCATGAACAGGGCCTCGAGCACAGCGTTAGCCGCGTGCAAGCTCGGGAAGGCGCCGAATGGCAGCGGCGCGGTCGTGAAGCTCGTCGTGTACATGTCCACTCCCAGCAACTCATCTACTCGCGCCAGCCCAGCGGGCGATCCCTCCATCCCGTAATGGGCCGGCTCCAGGCCGTGCGCCTTCTCGTACCATGGCGGCGTGCAGGGGAAAACCAGCTGAATGGTGACTCCAAGCATGCACATGTAACCGAACGCGCGAGCGAAGACGGGGGTCGTTCCCGGTGCGGCAAAGAGGAAAAGGATGGCGCTGCAGATGGCAGGCAGAGCAAAGTGGCCCAGGCCATACGGTATCCAGGCGAGTATGTCGAGCACTGCGTGCGTGTGTGCCGAGAGGATGTTGGAGAGGTTTGCTCCGTAGAGCACGTTTTCAAGCGCCGGGAGAACCTTCACCCAGATGTGCGGGCGATATTCAGGCGCAATGAATCTGGCAGGCCTCTTGTTAGCGACTCCACCCAAGGAGGGAACCCAGGAGTGCGCAAGTCTCCGCGAAAGTTCGCTTCCGGGTCCCGCACCGCGAGAAGCTCGACAAGACTTACCGACTTGAAAAAAAGTAGAGAAGGTAAGTCCATATCGGAAGAGATGGCACAAAGAATTGTTGTGTTATCGGCAGGAGGAGCACCAATGCGATCCCCATTAGGACGGCCAGCTTAATGAGGGGTGCCGGCGGCAATATGTACAGCGAGAAGAGGATGTAACCGAAGACGACGACATGTTGGAGATCGTACAGTCGCCATTGTCGCCGCTGCAAACTCCTTGTGCTTTCCCACACATTGAACGACGTTTTTAACCTCGTTATGTCGTCCTGCGCGTTGGCATTTGACTTGGATTTCTGTCGCATCCGTAGTCGCCGACTCGGCCGATACTTGTGGGGGATTGGGTTAAGATGCGCCAATTTGAGAGAACCAGGCCATAGGAATGGCAGTTTCGGCTTCGTCTGCGCCAGAAAGGATGTGAATTCTTGCATAACGACGGGGGATGGACAGCAAAGTCGGCTCGTCGCCGGCTTGCGCGGTGTCCAGAGAGAAGAGAGTGCGAGAGTCGACGACGCAGTCGAGAAATGACCAACGATCCGGTCGAAATAGCGAGGTTTAGGATTCGGCGATGCTATCGTCTGCACATAGGCATATTCGCTGACAATCTACTTCGGTAAAGTCTTGCTATACACTACTACAAGCAAAACAATCTTTTTTGTTAAAGAGCAACCGGGAGCGGAGGAGGTCGGTGACGCTGTGGCTTTTCGACTTGGTGGGTGCTGGATGGCTTCATATGCACCGTGTTAGTGTCGAGTGGTGAGTAACGCCAAGGCGTCGGCCACTTCTGTTTCGTCAAATACCGGCCGAGGCTCGAACGTTAAGATGGGGATATGGGACTCATGTAATGTGGGCCATGAAAGACTTTTAAACCGACTACCTACAACTGATTGCGGAGACAAACGGAGGGAAATATTGTCAAAGGATGCCCAACCTAAGACATGGGAGAGAGGATCGAAAGTCGTCCGGGGCAGAGGCCGGTAAGGCGTTGGCGCTGGCGCTGGCTACACTTGTATGATGGAGGCCGGGGCCTACGAGTCCCCCGGAAGTAGCGACTGAGGTACCGCTACTTTTGGCAGGAAGCCCAAGGTGAGGTACTTGACCTGATGGGGCGTAGAAGTATCTCATCAATATAATCTGGCCGCGAGGGTACCACTGGGTTTTAGCCCCTCCATTTCACCATCGATGGTGCCAGCAACGCGCATCTTGGGTTTCACCAGGGCGATCCGTGTTATCCGGGGCCAATGCTCGGATACCTCGCATTGAGCAAACTTTCATAACTTTCTCGTCTAGGACCTCAATATTTATTCCACTTACCTGACCGCGGCTAGCATGACGGAGCTTCCTCAGGGCAGCTGTGACAGGCGGGCCTGGCCGGGCAGATAATCTCGATGGATTACGGTCTCGCGTTTCACTTCGATTCGCGGTCGGCGGTTTTCGCCGGCGCCTCTTGGGGACCATTCAACGCTTTTATGACCAGCCCTAGAACCTGTCGTTTACGGCGCAACGACTCACGAGAACAATTGCTGAACAATTGCAAGATCCTTCGCGCCTAGCAACACAGTCCGCGTTTAATCTCTGCCGAATACTCTATTGTTGGACCCTGAAACTGTTTCTCAGCGTTCAGGCATCTTCACCTACGTGCCGCAATAGGTTTGCGGAAGGAGCGTGCAGGTCAATCAACCAACAATTGGCACCGCGGGGTCTCTTAGCTTAAAACTGGCCGAGTGCAACTCCTCGCATGCCGCATCTGACACCTTCACTTCAAGGTTGTCTACCCTGTTGAGCGCCTCACCGCAGCCCTTCGTCGCTGGAACACGTGCAAAGAAGAACTCTGGTTGTGGTTTACTTACAACGTACCGTACAACCCAAGCCACTCGGACCCCTGCGTCATGGTACGCATACCCGGTGCCTCACCTCGATCTTGAGGGGAAGTAGAGCGGTCTGCCCGTGGTCGCTGATTCTAGTGTGCTAAATCAGGAGCATGGAGCTTAGGAGAGGTCAAACTTCAGATGATCGAGCTTCAGATGTTTGCTCATTCAGGAGCAAGACAGCGATCTACGACAATGCACATCCAGCGTTTATCAGCGAGGTTGAGAAAGCCTCAAAAAATACGCGTAATCGGCGGTTGGATGTGGTCTAGCCCAGGCTCCTTAGCGTCGCTCTTAAGTACGCGGACCGGATTTTGCCAAGTACCAGTACTTCCACACGCGATGCAACGTCTTCCCGTCATTCCATTGCCCGACCACTGCACAAATCAGTGGAGGTTTTGCTAGCGGTCAGTGTTCGACAACAGCGATCCTCTCCATTCTGCATCGAAAACTGCTGAACTGAGCATCAATGGCACAGAGCTCGTTGCGAACAAAGGCCAAACTCTTGGTTTTGCCAAGACAGAGAACACCAAGATAACGAGACACGATAGCGGCTCTTGGAGTCAGACGGCAAGCGCTTGGAGATGGTGGGAGAGGGCAAGCAGAAAACGAAACGCCCAGTGCGTGATCTCTTACATAGGCGACCAAAGGGGCGCAGCCACCCCAACTGCCTCCCGTCTGACGTTGTACAGGGCTGCTTGCGAGCGGCACTTGGGTTGAAACGAGTGCAGCGCAGCGCAGCAGCCGTTGCGACGCTCGTGACAGAAGCGCTGCCTGTCGTTCGAAATGTGCACAAGAGAGAGCAAAGATCGGTCGCGGGGCAGCCCGATGGCCGAGCGGTGACTTTGTTCCGTTTGGATCGGAATTCCAGCCACCCCACATCGCGTGATAAGCAGAGCACGGGGGCAACGGCAGCACCAAGCGCAGCGCCGAGAAGGCGGCCTGGCCACTTGCGGATCGTGGCATAGCGGGGAAATGTCAGCGGTCAGCCACTCACGCAATTCGCTTGCTGCAAACAACCGTGTCCCGGCAGGCTGGGCATCAACGGTTTTCATGACGAAAGAAACCTTATGATGCAACTGCATCGCCGAGCCGCCCATTCTTCTCATTTCACCTTTCGGCCTCCTGCTGGACTCTGATCACGGTGGCTTGGGAGCTGCATGCTGAGAAAACTCTTGAATGGCTGCTTTCTAATCCTTCTATGCTTACCTGCACACATGATGTGCTGCTCTCGGCGGTCAAGAAGGTCAAGAAGACAAGCGCCCAATGACCTCAGATGTTCCAGAAACAGCGCGGATGCCACGGATGCACGAGCGCCTTGGCGTCGCCCAGTCATGCCCGTCGAACGATCGGCCGTTTTCTCTTTTCGATGCTCCACACTGAGGAGCAAAACTTTTCTTTTCACTGCTTTAAAAAAACTCCGCTCCGAGTTACCGGCGATCTCGGCGACAACGCTCGTCAAGCGACTCAAGCCCAAAGAGGAAAGTCATCACGTTTTCTCTCGTGCTGTTCATGATGATTGCCGGTAATAAGGCCGCACGCACGGCACAGCTGGTTCTTTCGCGCATTTTGTGCAGTCCAACGGACACCGTCTCTTTAGTTACCTTATCTGATGATGCAGCAAAAGCTACCAAAGAGATAGTTACAATTATCTCGACCACGAGCACGGCCAATGCAAATGCCATCATCCTACTGCAACGTCTTGCATGCCTGCAAGCGCAAAAACTTCCCCAAGTTGATCAGCTGGAAATCCCCTCGTCTGCGTTGTCGCCTGCACTCTCTTATTAGTGGATTGCACAACTTTAAAGTTCATCTCCGGGGATGCCGGTGGAGCCGGGCAGATAGCAGGCTGCTGAGTTGCGTCGCACACAGGCTTGACAGGGCACAAAGCAAACCGCGCTTATCATCACGTCGGGGAGCCGCAGTTGTCGATGATCGGGATTCGGGGTCGGACTCTTCACCGGCGTGCACGCTCACTTCCCGATGACCCTCTACCCAACGCTTAGCAGCAGTTTTCTCGTTGCCCGTTTCTACGTTGAAGGTGCTGCAGCGTTCAGTGTGGACCTTCGCGAACTGTCTGTTAAGCTTATCTATGCGCAGCACCGCCTTCACATGAGAGGTTCTTACCAGTTGTTGGCAGCAGCAAGCTTTACCACCGTCAAGTTTCCAAAGATTCTTGCAGTTATGCTTTTTACCCGATGGGTAAGGGCCCACATAGGTTATAACATGTTGGCTCCGTTAACTCCATTCACACAGCCAGGATTTTCCAGGTTCCAGATCGCAGTTAATCAAACAGTCAGATGCTTATTTCCCGTCTTCCCATTCCTTCATGTGTTCCACAGCAGTTCTAGTACATAGTGTTAGCTGGGTTATTTCGGCGTTCACAATATCGGCGCATGCAAAGTACCGATCAAGTACCGTCTTTTCTCTGGGTACCTTCCGGCTCAAGTGGTTGGGTTGGTAAGCATGATTCCTCTTGATAGTGTAGTGGAGGAGCTATGGCCAATGACAATCACCATTTTTGCTCAGTCTCGGCCCCAACGGGCACTTCATGGTGTACGTAGCACGGGGCGAGCAAAGAAAGCCATACTGGATATGGAAAGGCTCAATCGGTAATGATTACCTACCTGATGAGCAATCATGCAAAGCCTTACCCAGCTGCCAGCTCTTTCCATCTTTGCTGCCTTGCGTGCTTGCTACCTTTGCTGCTGAGAGAGGGTGAGGGGTCTGTGTGCTTATTTGCGAGGACCGCCGTGACGGAGCCGCTTCGGAGCCCGCCTCGGCCTGGAATGGATTCTCGCTTATGTTATGTCGGGATGCTTATGCAGCCGGTTGCCCGTCGTCTATGTAAAAAAAAAAAAAAATCGGAGTGTTCCCAATGTGGTAGTAACTTTGGTAAAAAATTTTTTTTTGATGTTGGTAAGCACTCATAGACAAGACAAGACAAGCTGCTATAGAGGTGTACGTAGTATAATTCTTTCTCAGCTGTCTGCCGCCGCTGCCCCGTCTAGTAGGCCAACGCTCCGCTAACAAGCTAGGTAGGTGACAATAATACATAACTGTGCTTTGGCGGGGCGGGGCGGGTCACTCACCTCGGTCCGCAGCCTGTTAATTACCTTACACCTAAGGTACGTAGCTGGGTGTTTTGCCTTCTCATGGCTTATAACACATCTCTCATCGCCCGCCTGAAAAACTTAATCAGTGCAAAACTAACACACACTTGTACCTTCTCGTCGACGATCTAAGTTAGTTAGTCCGCTAAGCTGATCCGAACTAGTTGCTTATATTTGCCTTGAATCAGATTTATGGTATCTTATTGTGTTGATGTGTTCCGAGATGCTCCGCGAGGCTGGCAGGCAAAGCATTCAGTAGTGTATAGCTATGAAGGACTGACTTGAAGTCTCATGGAAAGGGGAAAAAGGGTTAAGAATAAGCAGCAGCCTTATTATGATATGTCGAACAATAATAATATCCGGATAACAAAGCTAGGTGGTAGTAGTAGTAGTAGTATTGTTTTACGTCATATGTGATTGACGGGCTAGACTGCTGCGTTAGCAGCAGAGTGCCCGGATCTCCATATAAATAAGCTCTCCCGAAGGGCATGAGACGTGTGCAGCTGTCTGGCTATTATACATGATGAGAAACAAGAGAGAAAAATAACTTGGTACATCGTTTGAGTAATGATACAGAGGACAGAGCGACAAGTTCAGTGGGTGGGTTAGACTACCGTGTTAGAGGGTCGTGATGTTCCTGTCATCAAGGCAGGCCGCATTCTGGTCGGTTTGGTGATGTTAGAACCATCAGAGGCTTCAACGATTCGTTTCCTAGGCTCGTCGTTGTTGCGTCTGGTGTCGTTCGCGTGGCTTGTAGAAGAGATGGCCGTTTTGGCCTGCGGGGGGGATGTCCGGGCTAGCCTGGGCACCTCCGCGCGGTGAGCTGCAAGATGGAAGCCGATGTATCCATACTTTCTAGTACTTCCTCAGGGGGCTTCCTCAGGGGGGTTTCCTTCAGGGGGTTCAGGGGGGTTTGGGTATCGGGGGCATATCTCCGCGTAGAATTTCGTACCGTTGACCAGGCTGTCAAAAAGCCGTGGGTCTGATAGGATTCGCCGTAAGGCTTCCTTCGCAGGGATTGGGGGCCCTTTCTTCTTCTTCTTCATGAAGTCAGGCCACCACTTCTTTTGCCTCCGGGCTTTCTAGCACCAGACAACAAAGCTAGGTGGTGTGTGAGAGAACAGAATATTACATAGCATATCGTCAGTTAATTCAAAAATTTGGCCCTTTTCTTATGAGTCACTGGGCACTTTAGTGGCCAGTTACTTACCTACTTACTAACCTCGCACCACCTTAAGTTATTAGCCCGTAATTATCTAGTGATTATAATGTCCAACATCATGTTCTCTACACGTTTCACTTCATCAGTATAACCCAGTTTTCTTTGCATGGGTAGATGATGCTGGTACGTAACGGCCGGTCATGGTCATGGATACGTAGTTAGAAAAAGTTTCGGGATACCCTCTGCTCTCCCATAGTTGAGTTTTCAGCAGCAGCAACAGAAATTAATATTATCTTCTGTTTGCTGTGCTATCATGAGCCCCCCGGCTCGACGCCTTAGCAGCTTTATCAGAGAGTTGCGAGTCTAATAGTACTATGGGATGGGAGGGCGGGGCATTTTGCATTTTCGATAAGTCACCATGGGTTAGAAGAGCTGAGTAAGGTACCTTCTCTGCAGAGGTAGTACTAAGTGTTTAGATACCCAGGTACTGACGAACACCCGCATTCAGACTCCTTGGAATTATCCCCACCTAATTAACAGGTGTATAGAGTTTATACGTAGCATATACATACTGTCGTTTCATCCGTTTTGGTTTACTACTCGCCTGGTGGTAAATAATCTTATTACCCCAAGCCTGCCGGCCGGTATAAAGAGCAACAGTTTGGATCCTGATTTTTAATACTACTGAACTAATCCTCCGTCGTTTTTCCAGTTCAAGTTTTATGCCGATCAAGGACAAGGCGCAGTGGCTAGGTCAGACCTACCGACATCATCATGATAGCTGCATAACGGCCGGGGCTAATTACCTGAATAAGGTACTTTGCTGCCTCATCCAAATGGGAAAGCGAAGGCTGCAGTTCAAACTTTTGAACTTTTTCTTTTTTGTTTGCAGAATCATTGTGAGCACTCTCTTCGCTCAGGTAGCTTTAGCATTTCGTAACTTAGACAGCCCCGGGGCCCGTCAGTAGTCCATCAGTGAAGTGGTTGAGCTTTTCTCGACGATATAATAGGGGAGCTCATCGCTGATTAATAGCATGACCACTATACAGGAAAGTCAGTTAGAAAAAAATTAGAGCGTGAATGAACAATCAAAAACCGTAGTCTAGCCCTTGGGGTCAAATACGAACCACATGACACACACATACAGCAACGGCCGGGGACTCGGACAACGAGAAGCCATATATGTTGTGACAACAACGATAAGAAACGTAATGAATGGAATAATAGATACCTAACTTGGAGCAAAAAGGATATCACACCACGGGAATACACACACGCTAAAACACTAGACAACATTAAGACCAATAATTACCACACACCTCGATGGCCCACACATCTAATCATGTCGATAATTAACTACCTGTTTTTTTGTTTTGTTTTACAATGTCGGTTCTGGTTCTCAGCTTCTCATGTCTCTCTCACTCACACCCTCATCGACAGATTAATATTATGCCGGAGCCGAACACTCGGTCTCCTCTTCGTGGCATTATTAGTAAAGCTGGCCATTCATTCATTCGTTAAAAAGACATATAATAATACCGGTTAACGACCGCGCTTTCTAGCCTCCTTCCATTTTAAGGACCCACACTCACTCTAGCCCAAGTTCCTTTACAGAGTTAATGCCCCTATATCGTTATGGTTTTGGATAAGTGGTGACTGTCACATACGGCCTCGGGATCCTGTCCGCTTTTATCTCCCATATATATATATATACACACATATAAGCCGCCAATCGTCCTGACTAGTAAGTATACTGTTGGGTCGGCGACGACCAGCGAATACCAGGTGCTGTGTGTTTTTTAGACTTTTTTTTTTTTCCCCTCCTCCTCCTTCTTCTTCCTGACGACTCAAGACAACAGACCTTAAGATCGAAACACAAAGTGGGAGAGGAGGCTCTTTCGACCCAGGCCGGGAACGTCACACACATGCTCGCGTGAGCGGGAAAGGTTTTGTCAAGTGTGAGTCGGTGAAGTCAGTTTGAGTAGAGTATTATTTATATGAGTCCCCATTTTATTCACTCTCCTACCTACCTCCTACCAGACTGGGGAAAAATCCAACGACCAACTTGTAAAAACAACTGAGAAATTCAAGAGATAAACATAATGTTTTCCCCCGATATATAAACTAGTAATGCCCTGCGTGTGGTTTGAGTATTGTATCGTGGAAATCTTGTTCATGAAAAACTTCTTCCCCGGGAAAAGGGGTAGGTATCCCCCCCCCCCCCCTTCCCCTCCCCCTCCTATCCAGTCCATAAAAGAAAAAGAAAAAGAAGAAGAAAAAAAGATTCGCCCATATCAACCTCGCTTGTTCTCTCTCTCTCTCTCTTGCAGTTTGTTTTGCTGCGCATTAAGTCAAAAGGGAGATGTAGTAAAATAAGCTAGCTTAGCTCGAGGGAGGAACCTGCCCTCCTCTTCCCCTTCCCCTTCCCCATTCCCTGGTCACCCAACCCATCGGTGAACGTAACAGTCAACGTGTCACCCGCCAACTGCTACCCCCGGACGATCAGATCACCGCCGTATCCCAACACCATTCCACAACCCCTTACTCGTCTCGATAACCCTATTCGCCTCACTCCCCGGCCTCAAGCTCGGCGGGACGACCGCTTGCACCGCAGGAGGGGGGGCATCACTCATGGTCGTATCCCCGCTGGCATCTGTATCCGCCTGGCTGGTGCCGTACCCTGAATTCGTCTTTCCTCCCTGGCTCTGGCTCGCACTGGTATCACTGCCCACCGATACACCGCTGTCATCTTTCCGGAGAACCCCTTGCGCAGGGCTGTTTGGCATAGTCGGTAGTCCCCCAGTTTGCGGCGTCTCCCCAGCCTTTTTCGCCGGCTCTCTGCTCTTCCTCCCGTTCATAAACTGCCCCTCCCTCAACTTATTAATCGCCCGTACCGTATCAATAGCAGCATGCAATGTACGCCGGGCGTTGAAGTTCTTCTTGACGGTCGGCAAGAGGTTCTGGCCCTTGTCCGCCTCGCCCGCAGCGTTCCTCGGCCAGCCGGCGACAAACGGATGCTGCAGTGCCTCGTGCGCCGTCATCCGCTTGTTCGGGTCGATCGTCAGGCATCTCCTGATAAAGTCCTTTGCGCTGTCGCTCACACCCCGCCAGTACTCCAGCGGAGTAAAGGAGTAGTCGGCGTTCAGAATGGCTTGCATCTCTTCGAAGTCTGAGTCCCTGTCAAAAGGGGTGTAACCACATAACAGAAAATAGGTGATGACGCCCAGCGCCCACAGGTCGACAGGCTTGCCGTGGCCGGTCTTTTTAAAGATTTCCGGGGCCATGTACCCTGGCGTCCCGCAGGTCGTAGTCAATACGTGAAACTGCTCTTCGTCCATGATCCTTGACAGACCAAAGTCGGCAATCAGCAAATCGGCATTGTCTTCGGGGGTTCGGAACAAGAGGTTCTCGGGCTTGAGATCGCGGTGGACGATCCCGTGGTCGTGGAGGTAGGCAACGGCGGAGAGGGTCGCGCGGATGAGGTCTGCCGCATCGGATTCGTAATAACTGCCTTTACGGCAAATTCTGTCGAAAAGCTCACCACCCAGGGCGAGGTCCGTGACTAGGTAAAGGTTGTTCATCGTCTCGAAGTAGTCGACGAGGGTCAGGATGTTTTGGTGGCCCATGGACACTTTCTTGAGGACTGCTATTTCGTTTCGGACCTGCAGAACTTCAGTAAGGGCATTGGGAAGGAAGGGGGGGGGGGGGAGGAAGGATGGGAGATAGTACCATGTGCTCGCGACCAGCCATCAACCGCTTGTTGATCACCTTGGCGGCGTAGTACCGTCCGGTGTCGATGTGCACGCATTCTTTCACCACGGAATAAGATCCAGCTCCCAAAGTCTTGCCGACTTTGTACCGGCACGGCTGGACCTGCGGTGTCGGCCGGCCGTCAGCGCCGGATTGTACTGCTGTAGCCATCGCGATAGCAGACCTAGTGGTTGGGTTGGGCGTAAGAAGGTGAAGGTTGGGCGCAGCGGGGGTTCGGTCGCTCGGGTCTATCGGTTTGCGCGATCAAGGAAACCTCTGTCAAGTTGATGTCGGAAATGCGATACCCGTATACATGCGCGCCGCGACGAGAGGGGCAGAGTAACAGTCGGGCAACGCAGCCTCGTACGATAATCGCCCTCCTGTGGTAGGTCACAGCACAATGGTAGGTAAGACAACCTCAGGCTGTAAGGCCGATAGAAGACGGAACGAAGCGGGGTTCCTCTGGAGAATGCGGGCTCGTATCGCGATAGCTTCGCAATGTTCGATGGAGCGATGATTTAGGTTGCGTCCGTCAAACAAAAAACTTAACGGCTCAGCCTTAGGAATGAGATGGATGGCGGAGGGGAAGGCGAAGCTTTCGTAGCACTGGTAGCCTGATCTCCTTCACCCTTGCATTTATCTCACGCCTTGGCATTGTCCTCCGGTCTCTCGTTATCAGCCGTAGCACGTTAAAATGTCTCCTATTTCAGCTGCCCCTCCTTCTATCAAGCCAATCATACAGAAGGGTGCGGCGGGCTACCCCGCTTCCCCCCCCCCCCCGGGAATTCTTCTCGGCCCCGCCAGGGATTCACATTTGTCACACCATGAAGGCAAGCTCCCGTCTTATGTTGCAGTGAATTTAGCTGGGCCTGGGTTTCTTTCATTCACTTTTACTTTGAGAAGAAGATGGATGTTGTGAATCACAATAATGTCTTACACTCGGACTGCTTGCAAAAGGTCCGTAGAGCACATGAAAGCCGAGACCACATGCAGAACAAAAGAACATGGGTCAGAAAAAGACACTCATCAATCAGAGCTCATGTACATACATTGCTAACTACCAAAAAAATCACCTCTTTTCCCTCTTTTGCTTCTTCGCCTTCTTATGCCTCCTCTCATCTCCATCCTTTTCTTCTCTCTGCTCCTCTTCGGGCCCGTCTTTCCGTTTGGCTTTTTGTGTCTTTACACTGATAAGCGACGGATTCGCCTTGCCGGTCTTGGCGGCTTTCAAGACAGCCTTCTCTGCATCCTGCCAAGCAGCATCTCCATCAATCTCATACTGGTCAAGCGGCAGGGAGTCAATCATTTCCCTCTGCTTGGCCCGCAGTTCACTGAGTGCCTCGTCTCCTCCATCCGCAAGCTCGTCTTGCAGATCCGCAGTCAGCGGCACGAACTTGGTGTCAATGACCTCGTCGTCATGAGCGCCAGAGGCATGCTCGGCAGTCACACCGATGGCGTTCTCCTTGGGCATCTCTGCCTCAATAGCACCCGAGACGAGTGACGCCAGGTGTGTAGCGATTCTCCTGATGATCTTGATAAAGATAGCCAAGAGCTGGGATGACGGGAGGGCCAGCTCCTCGGCAACTGTGTCCACTTCTTTCCTTTGCAAGCCAATCGCGAGCAAAATGGCCTGTTGCAGACCGGTGAGCTTGATGCTGTTCCTTAGCCGGCCAGCAAAGTAGAGCTGCGCTATCGTCGGGATTAGGTCCAAGACCACGTGGTAATCTAGCACGCCGTTGGCGTATGACTCGAGACGCTTGTGGTCCCAGGGCGTCAGAAGGCCGTCCAGATCGGCCTTGCTGAGCTCGGCCGGTTCGCTAGATGGATCCAGCTGAGCGCCCGCAGTCGCCGACTCCTCGATGGTCAAGGCTAGGACCGACGGGAATTCGCGGAACTTGTAGGACATGAGAGACAGGAACCGGCGATGGAAGTCGCCGGCGAAAGCTCCCAGCCAGCTCGGATCGCTGCCGTCCTTCAGCGGTCTGAGCATGACACATGTGTGCTCGCCGGTGAGGTCGTTCGCTGTTTGCCTGAGGTAGACCGGAGCAAATTGCGCCCGTTTCCAGAACTTGTGAAGAGGTTGGGTCAGGCCGTAGCTGACACCGACATACTCTAACCTCTCCGGCCTCCGCTCAGCCAACTTGGCGAAAAGTGGCGGCAGTTCGCTCATGTCCCGAATCTTGATCTCGTCGAACAGACTTGCCTTGGCCAACTCGGCGTCCGTCACCCGAGGAGCCGCCTGTGGAACGACAGCGTCCATGCTCTCCGACAGGTTCGCAAACTTGCCCTCGTAGTAGTCCACAAGGAGCTCGAGCGCCCTTGATCCGTAGCCCATCGACATGTAGTCGGGATTCGTCGCGATCCGAACCACACGAGCACCGGATAGAGACGCGAATTCGTCGTCCTGGAACTGCTGGCTGACCAGCCACGGGATCAGATCGCCAGCGGGCTGCTGACCCCTACTTATGCTTTGCAGGATGCTCTGCTTGCTGATTTGACCTTCAAGTGAAACCTGGATGACGCAAAGCGGCTCAGGGAGCCTGTCTTCAGTGATCGGAGGAGTAAGGACGAAGAGCTCGTGTGCCGGTGCGTCGCTCATGAGCTGCAGGTCGTTGGGCGAGTTCTTGTAGTGGCTGGCGACATAGAGCGCCACCATTTGCTGTAGGAACCTTTCGGACACGGGGTGGAATGAGAAAAGGGTGTCGCGGTTCACGTGCAGCAGCTCGCATTTTTGCGGATCCTGCACCTTGAGTCAGTAAGGGGAAATCGGGAGAATGCGCCGTATGCTTTGCACTGACCGGACATCCTTGAGTGCCAATCTTGGTTTTGGGCAGTGTGGCTTCAAGGCAGAGCAGTGTGTTCAGCCACTTCTCGACAGCATCCCCTTGCCCGTAACGAATTGGCTCGGAGAGGGTGATCTCCTTGAGTGAACGTCCGCCCTGGAAAACCGAGCTCGTCTCCTTGGCTGCCTTCCCGCTTGACCTGTCCACCTCTATCGCCCCAGCCCCATTTGCAGCAGCCCCTGTGCGAGACTGCTCTCTCAGCTGTTTTATCAGCTTCAGTGACAGCGAACGGCCCGTTCCTTCGTATCCACTAATGGTAGAAGCCATGAAGACCAGGTAGGGACCCATCAGCTTTCGTACAAGGGGTAGTGGGATGGCTGCTGCTTCGTCAATCACGACCAACTCTGCTTGCCCCAACGTGTGGGCATCCTGAGGCCGGATGTACTGGATTGTTTGCCGGTGGTTCCTGTAGATGTTGACTCGGACAATAGCCTTGTTGAAATCTGGGTTTGTGGATTGGATGATGGAGTAGTCGGCATGGTCTTTGTAGTCCAAAACATCGAAGCCCTTGAAGACAAACTCGAACAGCGTTTTCAAGTTTTCCGGAGATGGGGATGTGATGAAAATATTGCTGTAGCCGTAAGCCACAGCCGCTGCTATCGCAACACCCATAGCTGCCGATTTGCCACGGCCACGCGCGGCAGTCAATGTGACGGTGTTCCGTAGCGTCTTTTCCGCAATGGCATCAACAAACGTGAGCAACGCCTTGGCCTGATCGCTTGTCCGCGCCAGTTGAACCAGCGACCCGATCGGTTGTGTATCTTGAAGCGAATCCTTGATCTTCTGCAGCTCAGTTACGGGCTTGGTCCCTTCGTCTCCATCTTCTGGCGGCGGTAGCGGTTTGACCCCCTTTCCGCCAGATATCGGGAGCACGTTCAGCTCGTCGTCGATGACCAGACATGACTCGCAGCTGCCAAGCGACAGGATAAACCGCTCGTTAAACCTCGCAACAACATCGCCGTGTGCCTCGGTCCTATACCTCGAGTGGACGTCCATGGACAAAGTATACAACTGTTTCAGACTGCTCATTCCCTTGAGCAGAAGGACCACCAAACCGCCACCCTCGACCGTCTCGATCGTCCGCGCCAGAATGTTGGGGGTCATCGCCTCGAAATCTTGCAGGATGCACATGCCGTACGTGTTACCCAAGATCTTGTCTGTTTCCTTGTAGTACACATATCGAATGTCGTTCAGGGAGACGAAGAGCTCGAAGGGGTCCTCCGAGTTCGCTTCTCGTACGCCGCGCCTTATCTCCTTCTTGATCTTGTTCTCGCGCTTCTTTCTGTGGCTGGTGAACCCGAGAAGCTGCTTCTTGTACGCCCAAAGAACCGACTTGTTCTGCCGCAGGTCCATGCTGGACATGATGTAGTACACTGGAATTTGATGTCAGCGAGTCCAGGTAGACGGCGACGAAGGTTTGACCTACAGTGAACAATCGCATCCTTGGCATGATCGCCGACCACGACGAAGAAGCTTCGCTTCTTCTCTTGCAGGCCATTGCGAATCAGCGTGGGAATGCGGGAATCCCTGTACAGGGCATGTTAATGAGCATTCCGAAATCATAAAGCAATGCCCCCTGTGCTATAACTTACACTACTTTTTGCGACATCTTCACGGACTGGCAAAGGCACTGGCCTGTCACTGTTGAACGGACTGAAGACGCCTATTCCCAAATTCTTCCCAGCGGATGGAGGGACCCTAAGAAAAAGTTTAAGAGATACATGAGAAAAGTGATTGTGTCGGGCGGTGAAGCCGTGTGCCCCACCTGAGCTGCATCTAGTCTTATCTTATCTGGTTATCCCATTGAGCGGCAGGAAACACCAACGTCGGTGCACGACAGGGGTTTATCCGATAAAAACAGGCTGTTGAATAGTACTTTGATTCCCTTGCTACTTTCGCCTGTGCCAAATGTCCCAACAAACAATATTACTACATAAGATAACTACGCCGCGGTCCACCCAAGGATTGGCAGGGATGTTGCGCACAGACACCACTTTCCATTTTTGGGAAGTTGGTGTTTCCTGCCGCTCAAATGGGATACCTTAGTCTACCTTAGAAAGTACAGACCCACAGAGCCCCAAAGCCCGACGAGAGCTGTGCCCCTCGACGGTTGTGGAAGGCGCGTGTGTTGCTGTCATAGATGAGGTTTTGCAGCCGGACAATTGAGCTAGCGTGCAGAACTTGGACAGAAAGTTTGCCTCCCCAAATCTCCCTTCTATTTCTTTAGATTGTCTGTACGTGTCCTGCTCCTCAACACAAAAGTCAATCCGCGCGAAGGCAGTGCCCAGGTTATCGTTGTCGAGGGTGCCGTTTTTGATTCGCTCACTTAGCACTTGCAGCGCACTCTTCTCTCACTTTCTTCTCTTCCCAGTCACCTACCTCTCCTTTGTCTCCATGCCGGGAGCTGGGTTACGGGCTCTCGGCCGCAATGTATTCTTCTACGATCTCCGAGATCTGGACACCTTGCTGGGTGGCCTAGTCCTCACTCCCGGTGTCACCAATGCCGATTTTTACGCGATGGTCAATATCGTCCTTATCATCTCGAGTTCCTTTCTCCTTCAGAACGACAATGGAGAGACAGTTCTACAAGACTCACAGCCCCTTCTTCCTGGGCGGTATTTTGTCGTTGCCGATAGTACTATCGAGGTAAATCTTTTCTCTATAACAACTACTCTACCGCACCCACCACTAACAACACTGTCAAGATAAACAACGAACCCGTTTATACCCGGGCTATGTCCATCCAAACAGGACCACGAGTACGAGTATTTACGGAGCAAGTACGAGAACGGGATAAAGGTTGTGTCGTCACAAAGAAAGAGAATTTGCGTGCCGCAGTTGGGCTTTGGATAGGTTTCGAAGCCGCTCATATCTTCCCTCTCGCATACGAACAACAATGGCACGAATATGGCTACGGTAGTTGTATCACTTTACCACCGCCTCAAGGAGGAACGATTAATTCGGTACAAAATGGCCTGCTTCTTCGGGGTGACATGCACGCACTATTTGATCACTATTATTTCTCTATTAACCCCGACGTAAGTTTTTCCTTATCACCATTCTAAATCTTCTTACTAGACTTTCTTAGAACGGTTATAAGATCGTCTTCTTCCAGACAGATCACAACGACATCTATGGGACATTCCTGGATAGTCGCCTTCTAGATGATCCACGACGGCCTCGAGACGAGCTCCTGAGATGGCATTTCAGACAAGCTGTCCTCTCTAACATGAGAGGGATTGGAGAGCCCGATTTGGAACAGGACTTCCCACCTGGTTCGGACATGATGGGAACTATCAGGGACGGTCCTAAAGCTGCCGAAAGGATGGAATTTGAGCTATTCGACCGGCTTGCCCACTATACAGATCTATGCTCCTCTAAGGATACGGATGGGGACACAGATGTAGATGAGCAAGATGCTGATGTTTCGGACAAGGACTAGGTGTTACAAGTCGAACAAGCTCACTGCTAGAGCTCGGTGTTGTAGCTTATACTATCACCACTCCCGCTGAGCGAGGAATACTACTGAAGTTTGGTCAATTGGAGGAATTGTTGTGTTCTCGGAGTTTTGAAGCCGGCAGTTTCTACCAATTCTCTGGGATGGTGGTTGTCGGCGAGGTCCTTGCATCCAAGTGTGTGATATGTACTGAAATATGCAGTGTGTGAATACCTGGTCCGTTCGGCGACTCGGTTAGAGAAAAGGTGCGGTTGATCATGTCTAAACTGGGACGCTGAACATCCAAACTGTACCCCGCGTGGACGCCTTATGATCTGCTGAGTGGTCATGAGCATGCCCGGCATGCAGCAGCCTTGCCTGTCTGTCGAGCTAGCTGTACGTTGCATGAACTCTACGCAGATCCGGCATGTAAAGTTGCCCGAGATAGGCGAGTGTGTGTGCCAAACTGGGAACTGTGATGGAAAAAGTCGCCGAAAACAGAAATGCCCGAACATGATGGAGGTGTGCTTGTCTTACATCCCAACTGCGTCCAACCTGCATGCGAACCGATGGATTGATTTCCGTTTCATTGGCTGCAGTTACATGCACTTATAAGAGGTTCAGCAGCGGTATGTAACAATGGAGGTTTTTAGCAAGCCATCGCCGAGCACCTTGCATGACAACCTGGAAGCTTACGGAGTGTACATACTTATGGTAAAGCCCGCCCCACTACTCCGCTAACGGCCGCTTTTTGTTTGCTTTATTATCAATCGGCCTTGACCTACCGCCCGCGCCTTACATTACCTCTGCTGCCCTCGTACATGCCTTCCCACACTTGCTCGGTCGACATTCCGTTCATTTTGCGAAGCAGCTATACGATCGCTCTTTGCCAATTGACTCGATACTTGGCGCCCACGAGACAGTAAAGAGCGGTATATAATAGCGGGGGCGGGGCACACCTCCCGTCTTGTCCATCGTGTAGGAAGGAGCTCTCGCTGCGCTCGCAAAGATGGCCGAGTCAATAGCAGAGATGGAAGCCGGTAGCAGCAAAGGACTGCAGACAGCAAAGGACTTGTTTAGTGGCGCTGCTGGTGGAATTGCGCAGGTTCTCATCGGTATGCCCCCCCCCCCCTCCTTCCCCTCTGTTGCCCTCTGTTCCTTCTGTATCCCCCCTCCATCCCCCCCCAGGCTGTAATCACCCCATAACAACCTCAATACACACCCCTCTCCTCTGCCCTCGCTCTGTTTCCCAGATATACACCCACCCAACTTAACAAACAAACAAACAACTAATAAAAGTGTAGGACAACCCTTCGACATAGTAAAAGTCCGCCTCCAAACCTCCAATGCCTACCCCAGCGCCCTGTCCGCCGCCAGCAGCATCCTGAAGAACGAAGGCGCGTTGGCATTTTACAAAGGAACCCTCACCCCGCTTCTAGGCATAGGCGCGTGCGTGTCGATACAGTTCGGCGCCTTCGGTTTTGCAAAACGCTACCTCGAGAACCTCAACACCTCCAGGTCCCTCCCCACCACGCTCTCGTATTCCCAATATTATGCCGCGGGCGCTTTCGCCGGCGTAGCCAACTCTGTGATCTCGGGACCGATTGAGCACGTCCGCATCCGCTTGCAAACCCAGCCCCACGACCCTACAAGACGGCTGTACAACGGACCGTGGGATTGCGTCAGAAAACTCGTCAAGCAGGGTGGTGTCTCACACGGCCTGTACAGGGGCGAGGCAGTGACGATCATCCGCGAGGCCCAGGCCTACGGGGTGTGGTTTCTAACCTTTGAGTGGCTGATGAACGCGGACGCGGCACGCAACAAGATCGACCGCAAGGAGGTTCCCAGCTGGAAGGTTGCATTCTATGGCGGCCTCGCTGGCGAAGCGCTCTGGCTGGCCTCGTATCCGTTCGACGTGGTAAAGTCGAAAATGCAGACGGATGGTTTCGGGGCGGACCAGAAATACAAGAATATGAGGGACTGCTTTAGACAGGTGTATAGAGGCTCGGGGGTGATGGGTTTCTGGAGGGGATTGGGTCCGACGCTCCTGAGAGCAATGCCCGTCAGCGCGGGGACATTTGCTGTTGTCGAGATGACCATGCGTGCTATCAACTAACCCCTTCCCCCCCGGCCCTTTCTAGAGATACCTGGCGGTTCGGGGACATTATTACAAAGGGAAGGAAACGAGAAAGAGAACAGAGGGAGAGGGAGAGGGAGAGGAGACGGGGTGAAATGGGACGGTGACAGTCTTTCAACAGTTCATCAGCCTCATCAAGATGGCTATATTTAGGTGTTTGTGTGTTGGGTATTGGGTCTATTCGCAACATGCTTATAGATCTGTCTGTATATACAACGATCTGCCTGTTTGCATTCGAGCGTCATTCTATTCTGTGGTTGTGTTTGTCTACTCGCTATTCTCTATCCTGCGTTGCAGTATCTGCCGGGCATTAGCAGGCGATAGCAAATCTATAGCCAGTTCTTCCAGGACCTTCTTTGCTTCTGTGTTGTCTGTAAAGACCATATCCGTAGCCCGCTTGAGTGTCGTCAAGGGTGCCTGTTCCTCCCCATCTACTTGGCTTCCTTGGTCAACAGGCAGTGTCAGCAGTCGAAGAGCATCACATGTACTACCCAACCCACTGCTTCCACCGCCAGGGATGTACCGCTCAACTAGACTGCAGATGGCGTGCACGTCTCGCTGGAACTGGGCAGCTCCAAAGGCAGTAAACCTGTGGCTCATAAGTACGTCCCCCCATAACATGCTGTTCAGCTTCTCCAACGCGTCACGCCAGATTCGCCTGAAGACTGCTGTCCCGAGGGCTCGGGATAAAAAGTCAAGGTCCCGTTTGAGAATCTGCACACATTAGCCACGTCCCAATCAATCACACTCTGCGAGGGTGCTCACCCGTAGAGGTTCGTCAAGCTCAGGGGTAACAGCCAGCTGATACCCATCCGCTTGTACCGCATCGTCAGCGATGGTCGTCCATTGCGGACGCTTCAGATACGCTGCGAACGACTTCCGGTGACTCTCAGTGAGGGCTTCCGCTAGGAACTCTTCCGCTCGCTTCCTCCTCATGCTGTAGGCGGCGATGGTCTCATCGAACAGCACACCGCCATCCTCCTCCGTGCCCACCGTCGCCGAGGTGCGGTCTTTGACATGGTCGTAGCTCATCCCCCCAGCCAGATTGCCCTGGTCATCTTCGCTTCTACTCCGTGCTTTGGCGCGTGTCTGAAGCTGCTCCCAGAGCGTGACGAAAAACTCCTCGTTGCTCCAGTCGTTTAGCGTATTCACGATATGGTCTGCACTGCCGTAGACTTTGCACAAAGTCTCGAGCGCCCCGGTGCCTTCCAGCGCAGCTAGCTGCTCCTTGGTTACGCCAAAGGCCCGGCCAACTGTCGAGGTGATGCTCAAATAAGCCTCCAATGAACCTCGAAGGTGGTCGTGGTACTCGTCCAGAATTGCCAACTGAATGTCAATCAGAAAGCGCAGCTTATGAGAAAACCCCCTGACGCGTTCATACTGCGCCGTCACTGACCGTAACAAGTCAGTCACCCGCACAGCGGCGTACGTGGGCTTGGTCTTTCCGGCGCCGACGAATTCGTAGTCAATGTTTCTTGCGTCCGGAGCAGCCATTATGCCGCGGTACCTTTCTAGGGCGAAGTTTTTCTCGGCTTGTAGCCAGGCGTCAAAGTGCTTATCCAAGACTTCAGAGGTCAGACCGCGCCATCCGTCTTCTGGGTCGCCGCCGTCGTAGCTAAACCCGGAACGGATGTTCTCGTCAAAGGTCATCAGCTGCGTCATCAAGCTGCTCAGGAACGCTGGCGACTTGAGGGCTTCGGACATGACTGACGCAATCTTCTCCCGCATGACCGGCAGCATGGAGCTGATGAACGCGCAGACGGGATCCATGTAGACCATTTTCGCGGACACGGCAGGTGTGTCGCTGAATTTTGCGGCAAGGATGTGGCCAAAGTTGTCCCTAAAGAAATCCTCCCACTTCTCAACCAGGGCTAGAAACCACGGAAAACAGTGAGCGCCGATGGCTTCAGGCTTGCTCGTTGGTTTGTCGCTCATGAAGTGGAACTTGAACTCCTTAATGAAGATTTGGGCCATCACGTCCATGGGCAGCAACGTCACTGCTGCGCCGGCGGGGGTAGAGTAATGGATCTCTGGGACCTGGAGATCGACCAGCTTCTCAAACCCCTGGAGCCATTCCTCGTCGGCCTCAGCATCCGGCCTGACATTACCTGGCCAATTGCGTTTCGCAAGGAGAGCGTCGAACTCGTCCGACATGGTTCTTTTCATCTCGTCCCATAGCGTTTCCGTGGCCTTGGTGACGTATCCTACGAGATGTACGGCGGCTCCATCCGCACCCCCCTGAAGTTCCTGGAGACGTAGCGATAGCTGCTTCAGCCGGGTGTACGGCTCCAATGCAGCCTTGGGGCGTTGCGGGAGGTGCGAGCGGGCTTCCGCTCTCCAATCCTCCACGTCCTGCAGCAGCACCAGGTATCTGTGCGCGAGGTCGACCTTGTGCAGCTGGCGCATGGGCTGTTCCAGTCTGCGGATGGCCTCATCGGGGGCGTCCGAGGCGGCGACGATCTGCAGGCGCACGTCGATGCTCTTCTGCAGCTCCTGGAACTCGTCGATCTGCGCGGCCAGCTCGGCCTGGCGGTCCGAGGCAGACTGCCGCGCCGAGGCGAGCGCCCGCGTGGCATCGTCGAGCTGCGACTGCAGCTGGCTGCGCTGGTACTCGACGCTCGCGAGCAACGTGTCGAGATTGTCGAGGTCCGTGGTCGACTGCAGCTTGTCGTCGAGGTAGTCGTCCAGGCGGATGTCGGGTTCGATCGCCTGGGTAGCCATTATGTAAGGTGTTCCGGAGGGTTAACTACGTTCCTTTGCCTAGTAGAGGGTCACAACCTAGTGAGGTCTGTCCGGTAACGCACCTTAGGTACTTCGTACGTAAGGCGGAAACGTTGAATTGGATGCTGCCCCCGATTTTGGGGGCAGGGGGTTTGGCCCAAGCTATGGAGGCCTATCCTACACTGTGCTTTTTCAATTTTTGACCAATCGGATCTGAAGCCTGTTCTGCCACGCTTCACCGGAGCCTTCAAGTCGTGACGTACCGCACAAAGTACTACTCAAAATACCAGGGGCCCTGGTTCAGAAAGACTCAAGCGCGCTGCCTGCAGTCTGTCACGGCACTGGCATGCCAGTGGTAGTCCCAGCGTTATTTTGTAACTAACTGTATTTAACTGTTTTGCCGCTGGCATGGGCTGAAATACGTGATTTAATACGTTGGCGGCGGCGCTGGCCAGCACTTAGCCCGCAGTACACTACAGGGGTGGGATGGTACCTGTTAAGATGTACTGTGGTGCGCGAAACAAAGATTGACACTGAGCCCGGCACGTCACCGTTACAAGTACATACCTTTCCCTACAGCACGGTTTGAGCAACACCAGCTTGTCTGCCTTGCCTGCTCTTAAGAATTTTAAATCTCTGTACTGGTGATAACTAAACTGAATGTTGTTTATAACTGGAATATTACGGGGCTGTCTGGCTCCATCAACGCTCGCACTTTCCCTGCCGAGATGCCTCACAATTAGGCAGGTAACTGCACCTTAACTTCCTCCACACTACGTACAGGACAATACATGCCGACCGAACTTAAACACCGACGGAGACTTAGTAGCGGATCTATCACACACTGACACGTAGAATGGATGACTGGTTCTATTAAGCGCTTGGCACTCAGCTGGGCTGCCTCGCTACCGTGTATTTCAGGCCGAAGTACGTTACTATTCTCATGCTCAACGGTGCTGACATCGACTCGAGAGGCTACCTAGGGAGAACAGTTCTGACGGAGGCTTCCACTTGAGTCTCGAACTATGACTCGTTCGAGAGCTGTGAGATTATCACAATGCTTATCGGCAAAGGTGCCCAATCTTGAAGCGGCGGATAACGCAGGCCGCACACCTCTGTCATGGGCTGCCCAGTCCAGCTGTGAGGATGTCATATTGTTATTGCTCTCGTTCGGTGCGGATCTGGAGGCGAGGGATAACAAAGGCCGACCACCTCTGTCGCGGGCTGCCCAATACCGCGCCCAAGAAAAGGACATTATCGGGAGACTGCTCTCGCTTGGTGCCGGCCCGGAGTTGACTGATAACAAAGGCTGGACGCCGGCGAGATGGGCTGAACATGCCGGCGGAAGACAGGGACATGGAGGTCGCCTGTTCTGCAAGTCACATCTGGACTAGTGTACGGGAGGGGAAATTCAACAACAACAAGGTCCGCTGGCTCAATGGCAGAGCGTCTGACTACGAATCAGGAGGTTCCAGGTTCGACCCCTGGGTGGATCGTGACGAGTGAGCAATAAGCTCAAGTCCATATGTTTTGTCTAGGTGTTGTGTTAAAATTCTCTTTTTGCTCTCCACGGCCGAGAAGTTAGCGTTAACCCTAGACCAGCGACTGCCCGCGATTGTGGGACCACTACTGCGTGGGCTTTTGCACTTTGCCAGAAACGCTCTGATAAACGGCGCGCTCCCGGCTGATACAGTAGAGGAACATATATCAGCATACTAGGTAGAGCCGACGCGCTAATTAGTTCAAAGAATAGATTGTAGAGGGACTCATGATCCTACGCCATCTGTCTTACACGACGAAATCACCATACAGTACCCTAACCCTTGTAGAATAAGCATTTACCGCCCAGTACACCGCCTGATTTATACTGCCATTCCTGCTGTTTTGTCATACTGCAGCCTGCAGGGCATTGATATGATGCCGTCGCCCATGAAGAGTTGATATCATAGATTGGTGGGTACACTCTTTTTTGCCGCCCCACTCTTCTTGCATACCTGCACTTTTAGCATGGGCAAGACGTTTTGTCTCGCTATTGTTATATAAGTTCTCTTCTTTCGATGGCATAACCATGAAATCCTGTCTACCGAATCGACTCGCGCCAGCAGGCGGCCGCTGCTGTTGCAGCGTTGGTGCCCCCCCCCGCCGCTCGTTCTTTACCACTTCCACACGAACATCTCTCTCTCTCTTGACGACAACACGACCCTCAGCATGGGGCGGGGGTCGACCGGTCCTTAATGAGAGACACTTTTCCCGAACCACCGCTGCCCAGCTCCCCCGGAGGCGCAACTTTTTTACGTCCAACGTGCTGCTACAGCAAGATGGCAGCGAGCCGCCGCCGGACCGTAGCGATGATCTATCCTCGGTATTATCCGGCGAAGGAAAACCAACGCAACCGGCTGCACAGCAAAAGAAGCGCAAACCCCCACTTAAGAATTCGCTGCATAGGGTGGCTATCGTCGCGCAAAAGGGCGCTACGCCCAGCGCACATAAGTCGGCTGCGCCGCCCGCCGTTGCAGCCGCCACAGAGCCAAACACCGCGGCAGCGACTACGGCAGCAGCGAGCACAGAGGTGGTTGATGGGAGCACTTTGATAAGTGCGGTCTGTGTAGCCGAGTCCTTTGACATGGACGCTGTGGCAAGCATACTGACGAATCATGGGTTCTCGCCGCTGGACCCGGACGGTACGGGTTTCGAGGTGCATGAGGTGATTCACGTGAGGGGGTTGAATCAGGGGGACATATTTGTCTTCCCCTCGGGAACGATCGTCACGTGGGGGTTACCCGGCGACGTGGGCACCACGCTTGCCACGAGGCATCTGCTACCAGCTGCCGAATCACCGTTCGTCGACGAGAAGGAGGTTGAGGATTTGGAGTTCGTTGTCGATCCGAACGAAGAGCAGAGCAGAGTTTCTGGGGGTGTGGTTGTCCTCGGTACAAGACGGGAGGTGGAGAATGGGGACCGACTGGACACAACACTGGCAAAGATTGCGTTTTCGTCTGGTCTGGCCAGGAGCACGAAACTTGCGGTGCTGGAGAGCAGTCTGACGCGGTACCTCGAGAGCACGAGACACATCCCCGACCAGCTTGCTCAGGGGTTAAAAGCACCACGCCTCAGTCGCGAGCTGATCCTCCAGAAGACGGCGGAGCTGCTGAATCTGAGGAGCCAGTTGAATCATTACAACGACCTGACGGATGCTTTGCCGGATATCTTTTGGGACAGCGAGGAGAGACTTGAGACGTATTATGCAAAGATCGGAAAGGCTCTTGACGTGGGAGTGCGGATCAAGACGCTGAACGACAAGATGACGTACGCCCAAGAAGTGGTCAACGTCGCGCAGGACGTGCTGGATATTTCGGAGAAAATGTCCAGCGAGAAACACTCTACGAGACTGGAATGGATCATTATCATATTGATTGCCATCGAGGTTATATTCGAGTTGAGGAGGTTGTACATGGAGAGGTACGACTTCTTTCAGGAGGATGTACTTTCTGAGCTGCGCGGGATTCGGGCGAGTTTAGAGGGCAGAACAACAACAACGACGACGACGAATACGGAGGGGAAGAAGACGGAAAAGGAGACGCAGGAGAAGGTCGATGTACGATGATGTTATGTAGTAAATATGTATTATATATAGATGTACATGCACCGTGGAGGTGTGCGAATTGTGATACCCAACTCTTACCATGAATATAGCCTAGCATAAAACACTTGCAAATCCACCCCATATGTTCATATATGAAGACCTCCAAGATACAACGGCCCACGCTAATGCTCGAATAACACCCCGAAAGTCCAGGCTATGCATCATTGCATTATATACGCCAGTTGGTTGTAGCATCATTCTCTCCCCCGTGTCCTCCTGTTTAAAATGTGAGTGAGAGAGGCTAGGCAAGTCTCCGTCCCATAGTAACCGTCCTATACCGCAACCCAACCACAACAACCATCGTCAGTACCACCCCCACTAACATCAAACAATCTCGTGTAAAGGGGGAACTTACACAGGTATGTAAACATGATATTCCGGGTTCGCGAGATCCTTCCTGACCTCATCCAGAAAGACGTCTATCTCGTCACGGCTCATCCCGGCTATCCGTGACAGGATCTGCAGACTGATGGCCTCCAGGCCGTCCGACATATCTTTTAGGAACCTACCCCCGAACACAACATACATTTATTAGCATACTATGTTACGTCTCTTGTTCATTACTTCCCCTTTTTTTCGCCCTTTCCAATTTTTTTTCTCAAGTTTTCTTTTCTTCCGTTCTTTTCTTTTTTCTCGCCGGCTGGATTGGTCCAGCTGTGTGTTGGGTTTTGCCGGTTTTATGTATATGGGGAGAACGCGCAAAAAGAAAAAAGGGGGGGGGGCTTAAGTACCATGTCGCAATCCGTTTATACTCCTCCCCGCGACACCACCTGTTCGTCGGCCAGACGAAATGTCTGTCGTGTACGTCCACCAACCCCGCCAGCCTAAACATTTCTTTGTATCTCTGGCTGTAGGATATGTCCCTCCCTGTCCGTTGGATGCAGTCCACCATGAGATGGTTCCAGCGTTGGAGGGCGGTTCCTTCCCAAGAGTCGTCGATGCAGCGCATCGGGATGACAATGTCTTGGAACTCGAGCCATCCCGTCCCGGGGGTCAGATGGCCAGCGGCGGAGGTGAGGACGTCCTGCGGGCGGGTGAAGCAAGACGCCAGGGCTCGTCCGTGGATCAGGGAAAAGGTCTGGTGGGACGGGAAAATCCACGGGTCCTGGGCGTCCTCTATTATGAATTGGCAGTTCGCGGGGGTGCTAGCAAAACAGACACGATTAGGGGTTAGTGGGCGAAGCGTGTTGCTGCTGGGTGGGGCTGGGGAGGGCAAAATAAAGGGGGCCACCTTAGGGGCAAACATAAAATAAGATAAAATAAAAAAAAGAGGAGGGAAAGGGGGGGGCCTTGGAACAACAAAAAGAAAAGGGGGAAAGAGGACAAGGAAGAACGTGAAACAAAACAAAACGAAACAATACGAAACAATACGAAACAAAACGGTAATAAAAAGCGGAAGAAAGAAAGAAAGAAAGAAAGAAAGGGGGGAGCCTTACTGAGAAGGTTGTATCGGACTCAAATCCGTCCCTATTACATGCGCGCTTGGGTTTCGTAATGCTATCATTCTGTTGTCAGCCCCCTACTACTATTTATGTTGTCGTCTGTTTGAGGGGGGGCTTACCAAAGTCGATTGCCCATATCCCTTTTTTTACACACGTTAACACACGACACACATACATACACAAACACAAACAAACAACACCACCATTAGTTTATGTGGTACGGTACCTGTGCCAGTGCCGATATCAAGCACGTTATGCAGCTGCTCTTCCGTCGTCGGGGACAAATGAAGCTGGTCCTGAAAGGTGAGGAGGAAGAGTTGGTGTTGCAGATCTAGACGTTCTCGTTCGGACTGACACACTCACTGTTAACACTTGGTTTCGCTCATTCTCGTCAGCGCTTGAGACTTGGGAAGTACAAAGGTACGGTACCTCATCATTGGGGAGAAAGTATTCTTTGAACAATATTATTAGCACTGCGGTTCTTCATTGGACAGTGTGTGTGTGGGAGGGGAGAGCAGAGCTTACGGCCTTCCTTATACCGGTGATACGTCCGCCCGTTCTCCTCTATAAACTCATACACGCTCGACCTTACTGAACTGCTCAACGTCCTAGTTAACACCCCCAACATATTAGCTTAATTAGCTGCTGGGGTTGGTTACAGCAAATTTTTTCTGTGTGTCTTTGTTTGTGTGTTTTGGACAAAACATGGTATGGGGCTGGCTTACGAAGAGTCAATATCAGCAATCCCACTATCCCCATCCCCCATATCATTATCCCCTTGGGCGGAGTCAACTTCCAGCAGAGACAGCGTCTCTGCCCGCGTCGCCATTCCTATTGACGCCTCCCTTGCTCCCGTTTTTGTTGTAATATTAGTTTCTGTTGCTTTTTCTGTTTTCGTTTCTTCCGAGGGCGTTGCTTCTGTCGGAGGGTTATTATTCACAGCCGCCGACGCAACCGCAACAAATAAAGAAGAGGAGGAGGAGGAGCCTGCGACGGTATTCATTGGTGCTCTTCCTTCCTTCTTCTTTATGATGATGTATCACTACTACTGGAAGAGATAGACGAAAAAAAAGCGGTTTGTTCCGATTGATCGAACGATCGACACAACAACCAGTATCCATCCACCAATATAGAGTCCATCAGATAACTACGGACGTATCGCGGAAGCGGAAGAGTGAGTGAGTGTGCAAGGCAATTGAGTGAGACAGTATCCAGAAAAATGTGGAGATACAAGGCATTGTATTAATGGGCGGATGTTTCCCTCCCCTCCACGTGGCATCGCTGGCGGCAATCCATCGTTTATCTTCACAAGCCCCATGGCTAGTTTTTCTTTGCTACCCGCCACCCGCCGACGGATGGATGTGATTCAGTGATTGTGGTGTGGTTGTGTGGAGGGGTCACAGGGGGCCATTCCATCATTCCAGGACATGGTTCTCGCTTCCGAAGGCTGGATTGTCTTCAGAGTTGCAGTGAGCGTAGTAGCTAAAAAAAGGGCCAGTGGGTGGGCATGCAGAGGCACACTATTGACTTTCCAATCCAGATCGTTAAACCCGCAGTCCGGCAGTGTCCGATTGTCATTTGCTCGAGACTTTGGTTGGGCGCATGCGGACCGATAGGGAGAGAGACGTTGTGGACGGGACGGGAAGCATGACTTTTCCTCCTACCAATTGGTTTACATTCAACTTTTCTAATCTTTCCCGTGAATTATAGACAGACGGGTCTAAGGTAGGTGAAGGCGAGACTGTTGTGATTCCGAGGGATGCAAAGACACGTCAGGATAGTGCACGCCATGTTAAGGTTATGGAATGCAGGACAGGATAGATCAATGATCGTCTAGCAAGTACGAAGACGGATTCCTAGTGTACATAACTACATCTGCATGGCAAATTCCGCGAAGGGTCCGATTCGCGACCGGAATTCACCGCCGACAACACTAATGCGGACCTAAAATCGAAGCGATAGGGATTAACGTTGATGGGCCGGCCAAAAAATGTCCGCTCCACGTGTGGTCCTGGGCTAGTTTACCTACCTAGTTAAAGCTTACGGTAGCACCACCGTCATTAACTAATCTGAATAAGGCGACACGTAAAGCTCGGCCTATTTTGTTAGTACAGAGTATCCGTACATCTTGCAGTCCTACGAGGCAGATACTACTACAAATCGACACATGTATCCCATCCACACATTAAGTCCATGCCGATATTAAACTACTACAAAGCACGGGATCGGTCTTGAGTTTTTCTTCCTCACGTCCCCAGCAAAGCCAGATACCGCAACGAGAAAAAAAAGCAAAGAATTTTTAATAGAAAACAGAAGCCGGTCAGACTTCCATCGACACCCGCCCCGCCCAACCGCCCGAAGGCAAGACATCAGGTAATAAATCGGGGTACAGATCATCAAGAACTCTCTATAGAACCCTCCACTAGTGAGGATCGCCACCCTTGCGGGCAGGAGAGTAAAGAAAAAGGCTTCACTGCTAGGCGTCGAGGATAATACAACTGGTCATCAACCCGGGTGGGATCAGTGGCTCTTTTGAGGAATTCAAAAGAGGACGACTACTATAGAAATGATTCCCCTGCATTACATATTAGCATCCTGGCTGGGGGAAGGTGATTAGGTGTGGTAGGGGTTAGCGTACTGAAGTTTTGTCGTCATAAAGAAAAGAAAAGGAAAAAGAAAAGGTAAGACAGGTCGGGGGAGAACGAGGTTTTATATTCTAAATAGAGTGGTTTGTTGGGTCTGTGCACGGGTGCAAACCTCTTGCTGCTTTCTTTCCTTTACTCCGTGTGCTCTGGCAGCAGTACTAAAAGCTCGTCTATTTCAGATTTTAGTTCTCCTTTTTTCTCGAACTTATCTTGACACAACCCCCTCCCCCCCCCGAGGGCCGCATGCTCAAATAACAACAACAACAATAATGTACATATTCGATGAAATGCACACAAACACCTGAACCGAGTTGAACTGTATGTAACCTGGCTTCTTTTGCCTGATGTCATACGGTGTGTGACTACAGAAAAAGTCTCTCTCCGTATTCCCTACGTTTTGTGACCCTTCATTTGTTCACACACTGTCCCACGCTTCCTCACTTTGTCCGCTGCCATCATCACTATTCCCGCTGTTCAGCCCCATATGGGTGGGTAGGCTACGTAAAAAAAAAATAAAAAATAAAAACCAACTCCCTTCCATTTTGCATGTTTACAATGCACATAACATAGATCGTGTCAAAACATTAATTTCGCCGCCACGGTCCAAACTTCCAAAAGACACAGAAACAAAAAAGGTAAACCGTCTCCTTTTTATCAACTTGGGAAAAAAATCCCCATCCTCGTGTGTCCCGGTAGTACACAGGTCTTTGCAACCTTGCGAGCTTGTATTAAGCCCCCTCGTCCTGTCCTAGGCAGAATACGCCAAAAGGAAAAAAAAAGGAGCAATAAACACTTTTCAGCCTGAAAAGTTTCCATAACCTGCCCAACACATACCCTCCCCGCTCAGTCCCCTAACCCCTTTTAATTTCACACTTGCACGCCTCTCCTTTGTCGACGACCCCGAGCCAATGCTCACGCGGACGGCTTGAATCCCACGTTGGCAACGGGAGCAACAGGAGCAACCTGCGTCGCTGGTGTGGCTTGTTGAGGCACAAGAGGACTGCCTACCGGCGGTGGCACCGACATAGGGGTTCCATTCACCGGGCTTGGCGCGGCTTGCTGTTGTATAGGTAATTTAGGACTTGGCGTCATGTTATTTCCCATCTGCATCGCCTTCGCAGCTGCAATCTTGTGAACGTCGACGCTACCGCCGAGACCTATGCCAGCCAGTCCGACAACCTCCCCTTGCGCTACCTTGCCCATGTGTCCGCTGACTCGCTGCTCGGCATCGGCCCGGGCTTGCGCCTGCGCCATGACCTGCCTCTGTTGAACGCTGGGCATAACGCCGGAATAGGTACCGCCAACGGCACCAGATTGAGGAGTGCCGCCGGCACTTCCTGGCATGACAGGATGACGCTGCACAGGCACAGGGTTGGCTGGTATTCCTTGCGCCGGGCTTCCATAAGCTGGACGAGGGATTTGCTGTGGTTGCTGAGGCGGTGTTGGTGATGGGCTGTAGGGATGTGCCAGTGCGACTTGAGGAGATATCGTCCGGGGCATTGGAGCAGCGCCATTGGTGTACTGCGGAAAGCCCGGTTGTTGGGCGTGATGTTGCGGTTGTTGCGCCAACTGAGCAGGATGAGGGCTGTGTTGCGCGACTGGGAGATGTTGGACTGGCTGGGGTTGCATTTGCTGGGGTTGCGGGAAGCCGGCATTTGGGAAGCCCCCGCCACTCGGGTACCGATGGTTGGCATTGCCAGGTTGCGGCAGCGGCACGTTGGAGTAGCCACCGGGATGCGGCGCCATGCGAGGCTGGCCCGGAGTAGCAGCGTACTGCGGAACGTTGGCGTGTCCGTAAGGTGTCTGTGCCTTGGCGAGCTGCGGGGCATAACCGTAGCTGTTCTGTGGCCGATACTGTGTTGCAGGGACCGGACGCTGCTGAGATGAAGGGTGGGGCCGCTGAATGGCCAGCGAGGGCGGTCCCGTTTGCGAATACATGTTCGGCGCTTGTGGACGGACTGGCGTTTGCGGATAATGCTGCGCATTCGCAATTGGACGGGCTGACGGCGCAAATTGACCGGAATACTGGTGATTAGCGTACGGACTGGCACCGCTAACGCTTGGCGCTCTATGCGTCTGTCGTTGACTCGTGCTTGCAGCTGCTTGAGCAGCTTGTCTCGCAAGCCGCGCAGGCTCGTCTTCTTCCATCACTCCCTTGTACTCGTCCGTGCGAACCTCGATCTTGGTGCTGACGCTCAGCTCCGCCAGCTTGTCCGAGTTAAGTCGAGCCACAGCGTAAGGGGGCAGGGTCTGAATGATCATGGACAGTTGCGCTTTCAATGCCTGATACGTCATCATTTCTTCCTCGCTGGGCTGATGAGAGAGGCTCCCGTTGCGAAGCATATCGCCGTTGACCGGGTCTGCCGAGTATCGATCCTGACTTGTTGGCAAAGTCAGGTTCCTGTTGCGCTGGTAGGACGCGAGGGTTTCGATCAGATCCGACACCTCCTCGAGTAGATCGTCCACCTCTTTATCATAATCAGACTTCTTGCCCATGACTTCATCCAGACTTGGGTCGATTGCGCTCTCGTCCCAGTTGTCAATGGCCTCCTTGACAAGTTCCTCGTCAATTTCCATTCCGATCGCCGAATCGGTCGCCGCTCCATCTTCAGCTTCCTCGTCCGGCACCTCCGACTCCACCAGTCTTTCAAAGTTCCTCCGTCCAACGCGCTGCCACCATATTCCTCTGACCTGGCTTGAAGGAATGATGGCAGCCGAGTCATCCTTGCACGGGGCAAAGCTTGAGAAGGCGCCTCTAAACAATGCCTCCATCTCAGACATCTCAAGCTCAGTAGAGGAAGGCTTAACTCCAGCCAGGCTCTGGGCCCGTTCCCGTTGTTTCGTCTTCGCGTGGGTCGTTGGTGTTGCATTGCTGTAGTCTAGCCAGTGACCCGTTGTGATGTTTTGTGAGAAATAAGTACCTTGACGATACTTTGACTTTTCCGTCAGTTCCGGGTGATAGAATGTCAATACGTTGCTTTTCGTGGTATTTTTGGGGGCCTTCGGCGGCTGCAGGGGTGGCAGGTTGCGGGGAGAAGGGAAGAGCTCTCCGAGAGTCAAGGTGCGCGTGCTTTTTTCTGACGCCGCTGGTGCATCGGGCAAGATGCGCGTCGTGCTGATGCCGTTCGGCAATGTGTTATCAGCGAGTGGTCTCAGAACCCCATCAGGTGTTGTCGCCCGCTGGAGACTCGTGAATAGCGGTTTCAGCGTCGGAGCCGCGCCGAATGTCGTCAGGACGAGACCGCCTGTGGCACTTGGTGGGAGAGCCTCCCTCAGGTCCGTCTTCTGTTGCGACGGTCGGGGGACGTATGGGTACGCAAGCTCTCGCCTACAAAGCTCGAACGCCTTGTTCTTGAACGCGATGGCCTTGGCAATAGCCTCGTCGTTTGCTCGAGGGTCGGCATCAGGCCCAGCTGTCTCTAGTTCCTTGACATGCGACTTCACGGCTTGAGAGATGTCAGAAACCAGACCGTCCAAGGTCTCGTAAGCATCCTGCATCACCTTATCGGTGATAGTAGTGGGCTTGGTGTTCTCTTCGGACTTCGCCCTTTTTGCTGAAGGCTCGCCATCGAAAAATGTATCGGGCAGCGGAAGCTTGAGAATGGCAGGACCGCTTGTGTCGAAGCTGGTAAGACAAAGGTCAGCATTCGACATCCGAAGCCAAATGCAGTGATGGTTGACAGCGCCGACACGGAACATTGAAGCATCAACAAGCGGCGCATACCTCTGCAAAACATCAAAGAAGTCGCGAACAAGCGATTTCTGGCTCGGGGAAGTGTGCACTCCATTGACAGTCGGCTTGGCCCCTTGACTTTCATTGACTTCGGATTCGCGATCGTCGCTCGAATCGCGCTTCCGCTTGGTTGAGGAATTAATTGATGATGCAGGCGAATCTGGACGCGATAATGCTGCGACGCCGTTAACCTGCGGGACGGCCACAGCAGGTGAAGCCATGCTTGGCGGGGATTGCGATGCGGTTATCGAGGCCAGCGCTCTGGGGTGGTTTTGGTGGGATGGCGGTGGTGGTTTCTTTTAGCTGGGTTTGTCGCGCGATTCGCGTTCGCGAAAGGGAGGATGCTGCTGCTCCTTGGTACAACTCCAAAAACTTTATCGACCACGAACCGGCTCGTCAAGGCGGAAAGATCATCCAAAACCACCGCATCAGATCGAGGAGCAATCCCAACGGCAGACACAGATCTGTATTGAGTCGAAAAATGACGGCCGACGATTATTCCTTCGATAAAGCGTTGTGTGCAGAGAATGAAAGCCAAAGAGGGCTGTCGTTCATCAGACTCTTGGTTACGAAAAGCCAACGCGAGGCTAATCTGCGCCAAGTACGTTTACGGAAATTAGTGGACCCGACTGCTTTGAGCTATCACGTGATTCAATGGGGCATGATCCGGTCTGTAAATCGCCGGTTTCGTTGCCTATTCAGCCCACTTGCATGCGATTGAAGGACACTGAGACTGGCTGCTATTGTCACTGACTCGCTCTCAACAAACGATGCCCAAAATACACATTGACAATAGATCACATTACAGAACAGTTCTGAAGGTGGCGCTAAGAAATGAGATTCACGAGACTACGACGTTAGTGTACAAAAGGAAACCTTGCGTGCCCCTCCGGCGTGTATGTATCGCTGTCAGACCCCATCAGCAGAGTTGTTGGAGAGTGCCCGCCATCACACAGATGTGAAGCGGCGCACACGAATATGAACGAAGCAAACAGCCTAGTCAATCCTGTGATGCCCATGTTACAACCACATAAGAAATACACAATGTCCGTGTTACTAGTGCGCCAACCCATTACCAAGGTGTGTCTTCTCCAAACTCATCCCGAAAGTCATCAAATTCTCCAAAGTAGATCGACTTGTTGGGCGTCGCATTCTAGTGCTTCGCCGTGGCAATGCCGACAGTGTTTGTGCCGAGGTCGTAGATGCTGTAGTATCTGCGGAGGAAGGCATCCCCGAGGATAGCGAGAGGGCCAGTAGGCGCCGGGAAATCCATGCCCATGAAGGTCGAGATGCAGCTACCGCTGACCTCCAGGACATAGTCGTAGGGGCCGAGAGTGAAGTTGTAGCCAGCAAGAGTGAAGGTGACATCGGGGAGGCTGTCGCGCTTATCACACTCGATGCTGTACTGGCCGCTGTAACCCTTCTTGGCTCCCATCTGCGCATTGATCATGTCGGCGAGCGAAGAGGGCAGGGCAATCAGAGAAGTGCCGGTGTCAAGAATAACACCAGTCTTCTCGAGCTCGGCCGTGTCGTCGCCGTACGAAATGGCGTCAAAGTCCACCTCCCAGTACGCCTTTCGCCTCAGCGGAATGGTGGTGATCTTGCCTTCGTAGCGCTCCTTATTGACGCCACCAAAGACAACCTCCGACTCGCCGTCGGTGTCATCGAGGAAGAAGGAAAAGACAGGCTCGTCGATTGCCTTCTGCTCGATCATCTTGTAGAACGGAGGAACTATGCCGTTGACAGCAATGGTGTTGAAGCCAAGACCCAAGATGCCATCGAATCGGCCAAAGGCAAAAGCAAGGCCGGGTTCGCTAGTAGCTTCGGCAAAGTCTTGGCCCTTGATCTCGATGTCGCCGATGCGGACGTTGTCGTTGGAGACAAAGCCGCTCAGACTGCCCGATCCATATGTGATCTCGAACGACGATCCATTCTTTTGGTGGGTAGACGAGGCCGACGAGTCGTACTTCTTGTGGAGGTAGCAGGCGATCGAGCCGCACTCGGACGAAGGGACCCACAGGTTGGAGCTGCCCGTGTCCAGAACGACCTTGAAGGACTGGGGAGGGTTTCCGATGGTGATCTCGGAGAAGTCTGCGATAAGGTAAGTAACTGCTTTTCGGGGGAATGCCCTGACTAAATGGATACATACACTGAGCATTCATAAAGTTCGAAATAGGAACCGGGTGGTTGCCCTTGACTTCGGCTTGCATGCCCTTGAATACGGCATCCGCGTGGGTCTGAGGCCGGACTCCCATGTACTTCTGCCCGAGATGCTGGAGCTGTGTATCGATCGGAACCGTCTCCTGTTATCAAAGATAGATCAGTGAGTGTCCTAGGAGATGGTCAAGAACAAGAAGGGAGATGCACATACGAGCTGCTCAGCAAGAGGGACCTTCTTGAGCTTCAGCTTGTGGACTGCGGCCTGGGTGGAGCCGAGCAGCACAGCTGCAGTCAGCAAAGCACCCTTCATCGTGGGCAACGTTCGACAAGGTTTCGCGGGAAATGGAGATATTCAGTGTGAAGGAATGCGACTATCGACCCTCTCCAAAGACAATACTGATGGAATGACTGATGGTATGGACGGGAGGTGGATGAGGAAGCAGAGAGGGTGTCGGGTGTTTATGTAGTGACGTGCGTTGCTGCGTTGCCTGAACTTGGAAGTGGAGAGGTGCGTGCGGGTGGCGGGTTGTTGATGCAGGGCAGACGTGACCTCATTGGCCAGCCCCAGACAACCCATAGATCCACCCACTGCTTCTGGACCCTCGCACTTTCCGCTTGTTCTGGGACACCTGACTTGCTCCAGCCGCTGGCCTGGCTGTGTCCGATTCGGCCCCTCGTGCCCAGGTGCCTGAAGCTTGATCGCTTCCATAGCTTCTTTGAATAACCGCAGGATATCGGAGCTTTCTAGAGCTTCAAGATAGGTCAGTTGAGCTATATGCGCACCGCTGCAGCAGCCGTATAGTATAGCAGGAATGAAGAGATCCTAGGCATAGCGATTGCCCTGTCGGTTGCAAGGCGGTTCCGCAGCCCGCTTATCTTGTATCAGTGGCTTGATGCACGAATACGTGTACGCAGGTACGACTGGCAAGGTACCAAACGCCTCGGCGAATGCCACGGTTGGAATGGAAATTGTTAGTGCACCATTTGTCAAGGTCCTCTACAAATGCATAAGCCGAAACGGTCGTCTTTTACTTGAAACTCTTTACTTGCATATAGCTAGCGTAACCGGATTGAGAAAACGGTCTCCGATAATTTTTTGAGAAGGTGGGGTTGAATTCCTTTCTTTCGCTCGCGTACATATTGGGCACCCTCCCTTGGCTCCTCGTTCGACCTGACCTGACCTTCTGCAACCCTGAAGCCCAGAGATTCTTGCCTTTCAAACAGTCAATCACAGGTCTAATATCGTCAAAATGGCTGCCAGCAATGCTACCTATGCTCTCTCCGAGTCTCACAAGGAGGTTCGTTCCACTTACCCCGCCATGAAGTCTACGCGGGACAGTACGCTGACTCACCGTTGGTAGATGCTCGAGAAGTCCTTGTTGGACTCCGACCCTGAGGTCGCCGAGATCATGGTAAGTTGTTCTGCCTGTCATCTGCTCAATTGGTTGGTTGCTGACGTCCCCTCGTCAGAAACATGAGATCCAGCGGCAACGGGAGTCCATCATCCTCATCGCCTCCGAGAACGTTACCTCGCGCGCTGTTTTCGACGCTCTCGGCTCGCCAATGTCCAACAAGTACTCGGAGGGTTACCCCGGCGCTCGCTACTACGGTGGCAACCAACACATTGACGAGATCGAACTCCTGTGCCAAAGGCGTGCTCTTGAGGCCTTCCACCTCGATGCTGCGAAGTGGGGCGTCAACGTCCAGTGCCTCAGTGGCAGCCCTGCCAACCTGCAGGTCTACCAGGCTATCATGCCTCCTCACGGCAGACTGATGGGTCTCGACCTCCCCCACGGCGGCCATCTTAGCCACGGCTACCAGACTCCCCAGAGAAAGTAAGATTAGACACTGTCAATTCGTTTGGGAGGCGGGAGGCTTGCCGCTAACAGCAGCAAAAAGGATCTCGGCTGTCTCGACCTACTTCGAGACCATGCCCTACCGCGTTGACCTCGAGACCGGCATCATCGACTACGACCAGCTTCAGCAGAACGCCATCCTCTACCGCCCCAAGATCCTCGTCGCCGGTACTTCGGCCTACTGCCGTCTGATCGACTACGAGCGCATGCGCAAGATCGCTGACTCTGTCGGCGCTTACCTCGTCGTCGACATTGCCCACATCTCTGGTCTCGTCGCTGCCGGTGTCATCCCCTCGCCGTTCCTCTATGCCGATGTGGTCACCACCACCACCCACAAGTCTCTCCGTGGCCCGCGTGGTGCCATGATCTTCTTCCGCAAGGGCGTCCGCTCCACCGATGCCAAGGGAAAGGAGACCCTCTACGACCTCGAGGACAAGATCAACTTCTCCGTCTTCCCTGGCCACCAGGGTGGTCCCCACAACCACACCATCACTGCGCTTGCCGTTGCCCTCAAGCAGGCTGCTACCCCCGACTTCAAGGCCTACCAGGAGAAGGTCGTTGCCAACGCCAAGGCGCTGGAGAACAAGTTCAAGTCGCTCGGCTACAAGCTCGTGTCTGACGGCACTGACTCTCACATGGTCCTCCTTGACCTGCGCCCCGTCAGCCTTGACGGTGCCCGTGTTGAGGCCGTGCTTGAGCAGATGAACATTGCCTGCAACAAGAACAGCATTCCCGGCGACAAGAGCGCCCTCACCCCTTGCGGTCTCCGCATCGGTACCCCGGCCATGACCAGCCGTGGCTTCGGCGAGGCTGACTTCGAGAGGGTTGCTGGCTTCATCGACGATAGCATCAAGATCTGCAAGGAGGTCCAGGCTGGTCTTCCCAAGGAGGCTAACAAGCTCAAGGACTTCAAGCTCAAGGTTGCCAGCGGTGAGGTTGCCCGCATCAACGAGCTCAAGAAGGAGATTGCTGCGTGGTGCCAAACCTTCCCTCTCCCGGTTGAGGGCTGGAGAACCGATGCCGGCATCTAAACTGGTGCAGGCTCTTTGTAGGAGAATGGAAGACACAGTTATAAGGTCATGTGGTTACATATTCAACAATATGTGAACGGGGTTATGGGGTCTTTTTATGTTTCAACTTTGCATTGACCAGGAGGGCATATTGTGTCGGAGACACCATAAGGGAGAGGCTCTCATGGGAAAGAGATCGGGTAAGAGAGCGGTCAAACTGGGGGGCGGTAAAGGGATCTCAACGAAAGGAAAGGGCATGGAAAATCACGGGAATCGGAAAATTCACCATCTGCAGGCATATTTTCTCATCAGGGCGTTGCAATTATGGTGTTTTTGGTCCTTCAACTAGCCATATATTCGGTTACCGGGAGTTTTGGCTTATATACCTTTTTAGAACGCCCGCTTCAACGCGGCTGTAGATATTGTTGCAAATTTGCAAATCGTCTTGACTCTGTGAAACTTGCTGTTTCGTTTGTCCCGTTGTGATCCCAATTCTCTCCTTCAGTAACGACCGTGCGGGTAATGAAAAGTGAAGTTTACTTGCAGAACACTTTGGCGGCTACTACTCTTTGCGACGGGCGCCTCCTATATGTCATGTTTACTACTAATCATGTATCTGATCATCGTATATATCTATCTTGTATTCCAACTACTCGTGGCGTTCCCAAAGGGGGTAAATAGTATGATTATATATGTACAGTAATTACACGGGCACGTTCGATATCACGGATGATGGCACGAGGAAGTAGTGTTCATCTTTCATAGTCGGTGAAAGTTTGCCTACCTAGGCAGGCAGCATTAAATTCATGCAAATTTGTCACTATACTTTTTTACTATAATTGTTTTGGTTTTGCTCACTCATCTACTAACTATATCATGAAAACCAACGCACCCCCCCTTTTTCATTATGTACACCAGTTTCATCACATCAGGCACATGATGTGGGAAAAAAAAACTGGTTTCCGTCTTCTTCAGTTCGTAGTCATATCATATCATAATAGAAACAGAAAACAAACGTGAAGAAGAAGAAGAAGAAGAACACGAACTTACCTTCCGTCTTCGATTGCCCAAATGTTGTCCTGTGCTTTTCTCCCCTTCGAGTGTACTTATGACATGGGAGATCGCGTGCCACCTCAAAAATAACTCTTTTCCTCCTCCGTTTCATTGCGTTCGGATGATTGACAGACGAAACAGATCAACAACCACAACAACTGACTGACATTGTATGATACGCTTTTCTCATGCAACTGATTCGAACAACTTGTAAATTAAAAAAAGAAACGAATCAACAACTGTGATATAAAATCTGCAACTGAATACTAGACATAACCGCCTCTCCTATTCCATATTCCTTATCCGTTTGTGTGTTGTTGTGTCCCTTATCCTGCCTGCCTACTCTCTTCCCTATCCACAGAAACGCCCCTTTAACAAAAAAAAGACCTTCCCCAAAAACACCTGGTCGGTAAACAATATATATATATAAGGTTATGTAAAATGGAATGGAATGGAAACCTATGCAAACACAAACAACAAAACACGTTACAGACATAATGCCATCATCTCGCTGGTTGGAGTGTTGTAAAGTGAAAGTAAAAGAATAAATAAAGAATTTAATACACACACACACACACAAAAATTTTGAGGGTAGTCAAACATAACCAACCCAAACCCCCTGATACCAACCACATCAAGAACAGCAAAGCATGCTTCTCTGCATGCTGAAGGAAAGAGAAATATCAAAAAAACCAAAAAGAAAACAACCAGTGACCAGACAAGGGAAAAGTAGGTGGCCGGTTTCGCTCCTCCTCTCTGTCGTGTAACTCCGTAATGATATTTCCTCATATGTTCATAGTGGGTTGGGTGGGTATATGTACGCCTGCCTCTCCATCTCATATCCTTCCCTGTCGTAGTTCAGACAACAAATCGCACAGACCGTTTGGCACGGGACTGACTGCGAGGAATCCTGCAGCGACCCTATCTCTGCTCAAGACTCTCCGGACTCATCATGCCCACTCCATCATCCTTGTCCGTGAGGCTTGCGTTCATATCGCTCTCCACTCTCTCCATGGCCGGTGCAAGTGCGAGAGAATTGTGCGCCGGCACGCTGTTGCTGAGGACCTTGGTGAGCTTCTTGGACGGTGTACCTCCTGGACCACCCACAGCACCAGCGCCCTTTTCCGGGGAAGCGTTGATATTGGATCCGGAACCACCTGCTGTTGCCTGCGCCAGTCCGGACTCAAGCTTCTTCTTCTTCTTGGCCAGGGCAATCTGTTCCTTGGGCGGCCGCTTCTGCGGAGCGCTGATCTTGCCTGTCGCTCCGAGTCTGGGACGCGGCCGCCTCTGCTTAATAGGCAGGTCTTCGTCCTCGATGAGCGGCTGGTCGCCGTTGGCGTGGAGCTTGGCGAGGAAGAAGTTCTTGACCAGGCCGATCTGCTGGTGAATGTTCTCCTTTGTGACAGGCTCTGAAGGTGGCAGCGCTTCGAAGAGATCAGACGTGGTCGTCCCGGTGGCCTGCGGGTTCTGCATCTGGTACTGGTTGCGCACGCGGGACTGAAGAAGGTGCAGCGGCACGGACATCATCTCGAGACCCAGCTCCTTATCCAGACCGAGCGACTTGAAGCCGAAGAAATCTTCGCCCAGCTCCTCCGCAAAGTCACCACCCACAAACTGCTCGCTGCCGTCGTTGAATGCACCCGAACCGTCAGCACCGACGTCTTGGAGGGCCGGACGGATCAGATCAGCATAGTGAGCCTTCATACGCTCGTGGATCTGGTTCAACTTCGCTCCTAACCGTTCCACGTCGTCCCGAGCATACACTTCCAGAGACTCAAAGTCATGGCCGTTCTCGCTCAAGGTATGCAATAGCACCTCCTCCGGGCTAAAGCGAGGCTGGAATCGAGCACCTCTGGCAGCCCATACGCCCGTGGCCGGCTTCTTCTCGGCCTCTCGGTAGACATTGTACGTGCGGACAAGCTTCGTAAAGTAATCACCGGCGATATCCGTGATGGCCTCAAGAGCCGAGGGCTGCAGTTCTTCAAAACCAGCGTTGTAGAAGATCTTGGCTACGGAACGCTGCATGGCCGATCTGCAGACCTCGGGCGCCATGACCGGGCCCTCCCCGGCCAGAAAGTGCGGCTCTACATCCTGCTCCACAAATGGCAGTGGGTTGTATTTCTGAAACTGATTCGCATACACCTGAAGACTATGAGCAAGGCATCACTTGGTGAGAGAGAGAGAGAGAGGAGGGGAATTGCTTACCTGCGTCTGGATTTGCATCTGCTTGATGACGCTGATCTTGGAGCAGAGCTTGCGAGTTTCCTGCATTTGTCGTATGTTGCTGTCGAACTTCTTGGTAAACCTGCTAGACGGGGAGACAAAGTGCCCTGGGGGGACAAGCCGTAGCATGTCTTCGTGCTGATTGATGACCTGGCCTTCGCCATCCTCGATCCATTGCAGCTTTGCAGGAATATCTGGAATGACGGTCAAAGGCTCGTAGTAATCTGGAACTGTCCGGTCGGCCTCCGCTTCCATGCCTTCCGCCAGAGTCTCTGCCGCCTTAGCGCCGCTGCTCTTGATGCCGGCAGCCGAAGCGTCTTCTTGGGGGGCTTCCAACACACCCTCCGCTTCTCTCTGGCGCTTCAAGTAGCGGCGCATTCCCGCTTTACTTCTCAGAAGGGCCGGCTCGTCCGGGTTCAGCTTGTTGCCGTGAAACAGCTGAAAGCGCTCCTTAGCTATGAGGGCTCGGTCTTTCTTGGTGACCTGCTTCCAGATCTTGTACTCTTCGTCCTCGTAGGCCTGTTCTGCCGCTTCGCCGAGCGCCTGACCCAAGGCCATTCCGTTTAGGGACGGCCCGTCGATGTCCATGCCGTCAACATTGCTTAGCCCAGAGTGGCCGTTCATCCCGCTGGGAGTGATGGAGCCAGCGACGGGAGGCGTAGCGAAGCCGTTACTACCGTCAATCTCGGAGCCCTCTCGGTGCTTGGCGAGCAGCCCATTAAGCTGCAGCGCCGGTTTCTGCTCGACGTTTGGGGTGCTCTCCTTCTGGTCGGACGGCGCTTTGCGCGATTTGGTGGATGTGCCCTTGGTTCCGGCTTTGCGGCCGCGAGACGACATTATCGGCTCGTCGTCGCTGTCGTCACCGGCATCATCGTCGCCACCATTCTGTTTCCGCCGCTCCTCAGCTTCCACTTCGACCCTAGGCCGGATCTGGAGGTCCGGAATCAGGGGGATGAGCTTCTCGGCCTCCTTGCGCATGCCGTTTGCCATCCGCCGCAGTGGGTGACCCATGTCTTGATTATATCGAAGACAGTTGTCCCATATGAGATTCAGGTCGATCACGAAGTCTGTCTTCGATTTGTACTGGAGCCCCTTTAACTTCTTGGTCATGGAGCCCAAGTCCATCGGTTGCTTGATGACTGCGATGACGTGTTAGAAACGAAAGCCAACAAAAGGACAATAGCTGCTGGCTGCCTCGTCCCAACTCAACTCCACTTACAATTGTAATAATCAGGCGCATCCCTCTTATTCACCCTGTTCAAGAACGGAGTTGAATACTCGGTGTGCGCCTTCAGCTCACTCAACACCTTCTCCAGAGCCTCGTAAAGTTCCTCCTGGTTGACGTTCTCCTCGCTCGCCCATTTACTTCTGTTCTTGCGGACCTCGTTCATGAGCAACCGCAGTTCGGCGTCGGATGCCCGAACCAAATCGCGCTTCATGTCGATTCTCGCGATGAGGTGCTTGAGAGTGAGGCTTGACGCGCCAAGATTCGCATTGCTGAGCGAGCTGTGGTTCTGCCCCAGTCCCTGGTGCGTGTGGTTGTGAGTAGTCTTGTCCATCTCGGCCTGTAACTGCTTCTCGGATTCCTCGAGCTGCTGATGTTCCAGCATGGCCGTCCTGTCGTTTTCTAGGGTGTAAAAGAGCGTATGAAAGCTACGCTTGGCAGCTTCCTCGGTGGCGTTGCGCGCTTCCTCCAACTCCTTGCGCGCGTCTTCGGACGTCTTGGCCTGTCCTTGCAACCCATCTTCCTTGGACTTGTCGGCGTGGTGCCGGCCCGGAGACGCGACTGAGTGCACCGGGGAACTTCCGGACTTGGACGGCGAAAGGAGCGACTTGGCGGCAGCGGCGTTTGCGTTCTTGGTCTTGTAGGCGCTTGCTTGCGTGTCTTCTTCCTCGTCCTCGTCGTCATCATCGCCATAGTCGTCTTCGTCGATGACGCGCTTCGCCCTTTTGCGGGGCGGCTCTTGGATCGGCGCGTGGTCGGTAGCGGCGGGCAGCAGGGGTTGTCGAGGCAGCGTCGGCGGCCGCCTCAATGCTTGGATCGCGGCATAATTGTAGCCTCCGTCCTCGCCGAAAAGCAGCGCGACCCTCTCCTCGCTCCGGCGATAGAGATCCGAGAAGTGGGCGCGTCGGTTGTCCAACTCGAGATCGGCTGCCTCAGGCATCAACGTCATCGAGTTATCGACCGGAGTCTGTGTTCGCGCCGGGCCATCCTCAACCATGGAATGCATCCTCAAGCTGTTGAGGTGACCGAGTGAGGGCGGAGGCCAGGCATGCTGGCCATTTGTGATGGACATGTTCGGTCCGGATTGCTCAAAGGGGAGGTTGTCGGCTGTTCGCCATGCGGAGGGAAATGCGCTCGTGTTCGATCGGAACTAGGGCGATTCGCAACGTCTAGGTCACATGGGAAGAAAGAGCGTCGTCGATATAGATGGCACGCAAGTTTTGCAAGCGATCGGGATTAATCTGGCGGCGTCGCGGTTGATGCCAGTCTGGATGATTTATGGGTGAGTTGGACGTGAGGTCAAGGTTGGAGCAGGCTCGTGCCGTTTTTGGACAGGGAGCCAATTTTCCTCGCCGACTTTCAACGGCATTGGCTACCAACAGACGGACACTTGACCGAGACTGCCCTCGCGAATGCCGCGTCGTTCGACTTTCCAAAATGTGATCTTGGGTTTGCGCACACTATAAGAGGTCATTGCCCTGAATTCGCATTCGCGCGCCTTCAATTCGCATTTCCAGTGCCGTTTTTGCAGCGGCGCTACAAGTACCCGAACTCTTCGCGCGGCGAGAGAGTCACGTGAAAGCTGTCATATCCAGCCCAGCGTAACGTATGCTCGCTGTGACAATGCGGCTTTGAGCGAAGTATCTTTCAAGCCAGATGTGATGCACCCAAAGGAGAAGTCACTAGGTTAGCATCGTAGCTGCCCAAATCGCAAACTTCTATTTTTGAACAGTCAAGGATATTCCCCAGCTTTTCCCTCTTTTTTCTCCTCGTTTTCACGGTGGAACACAGCAGCAGAGCGAGATTCGACCTTAACGGAAAATGGAAATTTAGAGGACTAGCCCCGCATCTGCCCCCACTCCTGCGTGCTTGTTCGCGCGCCACATGTGGAAGAAGCTTGGGCCTTTTCGCGAGGTCTTGGCATTGGATTTCCGCAACAACCTCTCTCTGGTCTGGCCTCTGCAAGCGTCAGCCCATTCAGCCTTGTTTCCATTGAAAGTGGGAAAATCCATCAGCATTGCGCAATGACGAAAGTCAGCCAAGAACCGCTGTAACCATCCGCAAACGAGCCGAAGAGCCACCGTCTAGTTTCCCTCAAAGCATAAGTTGACAGAGGCAAATGATGAGGATAAGGCTCCCCTTTGCAGGTTCGTATTCACTGCAGCTGCCCTTTCCCGCCCGCGGAAGTTCGCTAATCGTGAATGTCTTATGTAGGAGTCTTCTTCCTGCTCTGCCTTGTAGCAGGATATGCCGGTTTAACATCCATACACATCGAGAGCATCGCAAACGACAAGGTCCTGCACGTCGTAACCTTCTTCGCCCTGACCATCGCCTTCTACTGGATAATTGACACCAACCGACGGCGCACTCTCAACCTCACCCTAATCGTATGCACTCTCTGTCTCGGCGTAGGATCCGAGTTTTTGCAAGCGCTATTGCCCAACGGCCGAGAGTTTGATGTATTCGACCTGGTCGCAAACGTGGTCGGTTCCCTGGCTGGTCTGGGTCTATGTTCATGGTATCACAAACGCATGCTGGAGCGCAAGCGCCAACGAAAGCAGTATAATGCCGTTCCCGGAGAGGATCCAGAGGGCGAGCTAGGGGATGTCGAAACTGACTTGGAGCTCGGCGAGAGCGTCACTCGACGAAGTGGAGAGCAGGAAGAAGGCGTCATCTTTAACACCCCAAGTACGACCACTACCGATGAGCCGGTAACCATTGCAGGAGGAGGTGGAGGAGGAGCAGCAGTAGATGGGAGAGGAAAGAAGATGACACTAGAGCAAGAGGTGGATAACTGGGACGAGAACGCCGTTGATGCCTGGGGGGAAGATGATTTAGGTGACATCGGCACCTCTGCTCCCACCGCAGGCGCTGCAGGGGGTGCTGCTAAGGCGGATGATGCTAAGAAACGAGCTGGCTGAATATGATACAAATTTTGGGAGGGGCTAGATTGTTGGGGTATTTTGCGGGGCATTTGAAGTTTGCGACGTGTGTAGGATGTAAGAATTCATCTTGGGAAACCTACGGGTATGTGAGAGTACTGGCGGGCGTTTTTTTGTGACAATATGTTATCGCGCGTTTTTGATGGTTGAGAGGGGCTATACTGCTGGGAAAACCTACAATGGATACAAGGGGATTTTCTGGGCTATTAGTTTGCGGAACCTGATACACAGGAGTACCAGGAACAAAGCAAAAGCATTAAGTACTTTGGAGTATGAAATTAACAACTCTTTTTAAACTCGCTTCAAGGTCAAGGCAGGATGATGGGTAGGAATGGGACTCGTCTTTGATGGGAGCTACAGCTGAACGTGGGTACATAAGTATGTTGGCGCAAACGTGGCAAACATCTACAGCTGAAAGGTTGTGTAGTGTAGCGGTTAGCACTTTGGATTTTGATACAAAATCAAGATTTACCAAACTTCCAACAACCCCGGTTCGAACCCGGGCACGACCTGATTTTTGACAATTTCCTCACCCCATGTAAAATAATTGGTGAGGTGTGTAGTTTTTTTTTTGCATACTTTCTTGGACTGCGGCTCTTCACTACTGGTCGAAAACTCAAATGCAACGGTTACATCTTGTCAGTTAACGAGGGGTGTTGAATGACCGCTCCTCACGCATAGATAACGCGTCCCCCCCTCTGCTTAGCTTAGTATACGGCGATGATCGAAAGCTATCATGCGTGTTTCATTTTGTCGTCGTTTACACACAGGCAGAATTGGAACCAGTTGAATGGTCAAGCTCACATAACTCTGTCATTGCGTGTGCATTTTTTTTAAAAAAAAGCCTTCAGATTTACATCTAATCATCATTAGGTGTCACGTATCTGAACACATAACCACGTATACAGTTTACTGCTTCATCTTTTAATATCCAAAACTCTCATTATGAAACCAGACCGTCCGACCTTTCATAACCCAGACGCCGACATGATACCTCAGTTCTCTTGCCATCTCCTCCGGACCACAGACCATCACCGCGACCCGTTCCTCCTGCCCGTGCCGAAAGACATCATCCACTATCCTCTTGAGGTCAGGCCGCTTGCGGTTATGTTGCGAGGTGTACTTGTTCCTCCTCCGGTCCCTATACATGGCGCTCATCTCCACCTCGCCGCTGTCTCCATTTCCATTATTAGCACCGCCTGTAATACTGCTGCTCCCTTCGCCATTGCTATCCACCCTGCGGTGGTTGCGGCTGCTGCTACTTGCGTTTGGTTTCGCAGACCCCGAGATGCCGCTTGGATCGGCACTTAAAATGTCTCCAGTCAAGAAAATGTGAACGTTGTCATCATTCATTAGACCCTTTGCTGGGTCGTTTGCGGCGACTGCCCATGTCGCGTCACCTGCTCCTCGGACCGCCCAGACCATCTCTACCTTGGCATTCGGATTCTCCTGGAGCATAGATCGGTACAAGGGAACAGTGAATGTCGCACCGATGCCACCCGCCACAAGCAATATCCGGTCAAAGTCACCACTGGAGAAGGTAGGGAAATGCCGTACACAGCCGTACGGGCCTTCGATGTAGAGCGGCACTTTGTCCTCGTTGCTTGTTGTGCCGTTTGCATTGCTCGGGCGACGGGTGGGGCCAGGCTTTCCTACGCCTGCAAACCGGGCGAGCGCCGCAGTCATCGGCCCACCTAGATGCCGAGCCACGAGCGTCAAGTCTCCGGTTTCTTCGTCCACCGCGGCTACCGTGAACGGGTTGAATAAGAACTCGAACAGGAGATAGCTGATCGACGTCGGATCTGAGTGCAGGCGTGCTGCGGCCGGGAAGCTGAGATAGATGTGGGAGCCGGGGTGTTCGCGGAAGCGGTTGACCTTGGTATAGGGGACGGAAGCTGTCATCTTAACCAGCGTAGTGCCGGGTATGTGCTCAAGAGTAGCGTGCGCCGTGACGGTGTCTAGCTTGCGTGATACGAGATCGGCAATGAAGACGACAATAGCTTCAATCATGAAGACCTTGGCAGGTTTGGCGTGCAAGAGCAGGAGTGGAGGCATGGCCAGAGCGACGATTAGGTGGGTGATGAAGAACAGCCGATATGAGAACCGTCGAATCGTGCGCAATGCTATTGCGCTAAGCAGGTTTAGCCCGAGGAAGGCTACAACGCCAAACGCAACGACTGGGGCGAGTAGCCGCTGTTTGAGGATGCCGCCTTGGACAAAGTAGTTGAGGTAGAAGATGACATGGAGACAGAGCAAAAAGTAGATGACACGTCCGAGCACACGATGCCAGCGGTTAACCTGCTCGTGAGACGAGCGGAAAGCATAGGCGAACGGGTTCAGGGACTTGAGTGCCAGTAGATACTGGATTGGATACTGAGAGGCGGCGATGATGCCGAAGCGTTTGGTCAAGTGTAGGTAGTCTGTCGGAGGGTCAGCGTTTGTCCGCGAGCAGTTTTGGGCATCGAGACTGCGGGCTGCTGTCATAGCAGAGCAAAATCCCTTCTCACCTTGACCAGTTCCAAGGACACAGAGCAGCAGCATCCAACCCGTCCAGGCTGACCCCACAACCCACTGGTCCCGGTGACCCCAGGCTCTCCCGAAGGCAACCACTTCCCCGCCGAGCCACCATTGCAACCTCCGGACCCGCGCGGTCCTTGATCCTGAGCTGCTCAGCCGTGCAACTTTCAGCGCCGGGGAGTTCGGGATGGCGGCATAAGCACCATTACGCGCCTGCACTGCCTTGATTGCCCAAGTCACTATTCTGTAGCCCAAGATCAGAATGATAGGGAGCAGCGCCGTAAGCTGAGCATAGAAGGCATATCTGTCGAGCGTCTGGCGCCGTAGGTGCTTGTCGGCCTTGGACAGATCGAGAAACTGATACGGCCAGCCCATTTTCCCCTCCCTGCTTTTCAGTGCTATCGCGTGAAAGAAAGAGGCTCTTCAACGGCGCTGCGTCTAAAGGGCGTCGATCAAACCGTGTCGTTTATGACCATCTTAAGTTGGCACAACCTAGCAACAGAGCTATGCTGGATTTCCACGACTTTCAGCTTCTAATAGGAATCCGAATGGTGCGAACTTTGGCGTGCAAATAGTCCCGGAGTTGTCGTGCCTTTGAAATTGCCCGCAATCCCTGGGATGTCTTATCTCAGTTCGCCGATTGAGTGTGCTTCTTTTTAACAGGTGCCGCCGGCTGTGCGGGCTTACACGATGTATCTTTTTGCGCACGGCCTTTAAAGTGGGGCTCCGACCAATCAGGTGACGAAAAGAGCGCAAAAAAAACAATTGTACAGAGTACTTTCGATTGGAACCATTTTTGGACCCACAGATACATACGCAGGGACCGATTGACAGCCCTGGCCAGTGCGCGGCAGCTGCCAGCCCCGCCCCACAGGCACATTCCAATCCGAAAGAAGTCTGAGCTCGCTGAGATAAATCCTCAGGTAAGGAACGACCGTCGACCACTTTATTGCTAAGAGAGCCTGACGCACTTAAATAGAGAGTCAGTTGCAGTGGCTACAGTATCTTGTCGGAACCTTAAGCAATAGAGGAGAGAGCAGCCCCCTTCTCTTTAATTAGACTTACATCTAACACCTATGACGTCTGCTATGTGGTCTAGTCCCATCAGGTCTCCTTGTAGCGTCTGTTGCAGCTCCGGTTTAATGTACTCGGGCGTGTAGCCCCCCCCAAAGTCTATAACCACGGCCTCTCCCTCGGCATTGATCATGATGTTGTCCGGCTTCACGTCTCCCCAAACGATGCCAAGCTCGTGTAGTCGCCCCACCGTTGCTTGAACCTGACGGAACCACTTCAGCCTCGTTGCCACTGACACCGCCTCCATTCGTTCCGCGAGGGTGTCCCCTTCGATGTATTCTAGGAGAAGACCCATCAGAGACGCGTCGTCGTCGTCGTCGCCGTCGCCCCACACAACGAGTCCCGCAAGCCTGGATGTTCGGAAGGGTGGGTCGAACTCGCCGCTGCGATCGATTTGCGACAGTAGGTCTATCTCTCTCAGATGGCCGTGGTCCTTGAAGCCGGGTTTGAAGAAGAAGACCTCAGCCGTACCGACTCGCCGCACCTTGCGTGGGGTGTCACTCAGGTCCTCGTCGCGCAGCCCGTCATCTACTCGCTCTAAATGAGATGCAGGTATGAGGGGGACCGGCGGGAGTGCAGATCGGGGAATGGCTCCTCGGCTCTGAATGCATTGGCCGGGGAGAAGGTCTCCGGCGGAAGAGGACCTCGAGCCCTTCCTTCCAGATCTCGGCAGGGAGTCTTCGACAATCTGAGTTCTCGGACTCGTGTCGCCGTGGATCTGAGGGTCGTAGTCTTCCCTTATAGCGCAGAGCTTGCCTTCCTTGTTGACGAGCTCGAAAGCAAAGGTTGGCGGAGAGAAGTACTCGAGAAGCGTGATTGGCTTTCGAGCGCCGGGAGCCGGAGTTGGAGCCACCTTTTGCATGAAATCGTCCAGTGTCCCGAGTACCCACTCCTCGAAGTTGAACATCGTGTCAGGGTCGTCAAGGTCGTCCTTGAAGTCGTTAAACTTTTGCAGTAGCTCTCCCTCCCCTTCGAGCTTCTCTGATGTGATGCTGACGTAGAACCGGGTGCCATTGAATAGGAAGACATAAACAATATCTTCGCCATGGACCCACAGCTCAAGCATGCTAAAGGACGACACAGCAGTGTCTGCGCCCGTTACCTCCATTTCGGAGACTTATAGACATGCAGTTAGCGCTTCTGGACTCTAAAGAGCTGAGACGGCATACCAATGGTCGATATTGACAGCTGTTTCTCTAGTGCGGCCAGGGACTTTCCATTTCTTCTAGGGCTGATGCTTGGCACGCGAATGTGGTTAAAAGGTTCGTGCTGTAGCGCTTTCAACCCAGCTGAGGTGGACCTCGTCCGCAATGGTTGGAACTGGTCAAGATATGAAAGGTAACGTGCCCGCTCGTCGAGAGGTCAATCAGACGTTGTCGCAGATAGAGATCTTACATGCAGATGGTACACCGTGCCGCGCAACCGAAAGGGCGCATATGTGCGGCGGAGTCGTACGCCCTTTAATAACCCGTCTCTCTCTCACGTACATACAGCGCGAGGGCAATAGCAGAGAAATGCATCCCTAGATTCGAGTGAGATACGACGTGACAAACACTCTACAACATTGACATTTATCATGGCTCCAAGTGAAGGTGTCTTCACAGAAAAGACCCTTAAGCCTCTGCCGCAATTCTCACAAGCGGTCAAGTAAAATGGCATGGTGTATTGCTCTGGCAATATCGGCCTGGAGTCGACTGTAGAATGTCGTGAAGATGAAAGTGCTGTGTAGCCACCGCAGTGTTTTTGGGGCTGAAGCTCTTCTGATTTTAGCGTGCAGCGTTGAGCCACAGCAGGCCTAGACGAGTAGCCACAGCGGCCCGCAGTTCCCTGACGTAATTGAACAGCACGTCTAAAACGTAACAGGTAACTAAATTTCTGTTCATGATTGCTCGCACGTATAATACCGGGCTGTGTGCGCGTGTAACATTTGCGAAGATTCACTGCCAAGCAGCTTCATACGTGACGACCCCAATGCAATGAGCAAGAGCATATCAACCCGCGCTCTGCGCGCTCCGTTCACGCCGGCGCTCAATGGCTTCACAATCGCTGTCGCAGCCTCGCCCGCGCGGCGCATCTCTCCCGTCCTCTTACAGCACCACCAGAATGCATCTAGCTTAAGACAGCGGTCTTACTCCTCCTCAGCAGCAGCCGCTACTCAACAGAAGCCTCACCAACCAGCCGCCGACTCCGTCGCCGCGCAGCAGCAACACCTCGATTACCGTGGTGGTACTTCCACCTCGAGTCCCCCACCACAGGCGCAACCCACCGCACGCAAGCTCGCTCCCGACTCGGTAGCTACACAGCAACAGCATCCCGACTACTCCCCCAGTTATACACCCCAACACCGCTCCCCGACCACGACGACAAGTTCCCCAGAGGTGGATCACCGGGCGAACCCACCAGCAACAACCCGCCCGCCACCCCTCGACCTCCCCCAGCGCCAGCCCGACACCTCCACCATCACTTATCTCTTCAAGACGGGAAAGGCATACCTTACGTTCTACAAGACGGGTCTCAAACACATCTGGACCAACACCCAACTCGTGTATAAACGGGATCCAAACTACCAGACTCTCGCGCCCCCCGGCACACGTAGCGAACTGGTGTTGAAGGAGAGGTGGAGGCACGATGTGCGCCGGTTACCCGTCTTCGCCTTGCTGCTCCTGATCTGTGGGGAATTCACACCGTTGGTGGTGCTGGCCGTACCGTCCATCGTACCGTTTACATGCCGCATACCCGCCCAGGTAAACAGGTTACAGAGGCAACTGCAGGAACGTCGGGCCAGTTCATTCGCTGCCATTGCTGCCCAGCAGCAGACAGCTGATGTCGTCGTCAACCACCTCGCACAGACCCTCGGCGTGGCTGGAAAATACACACCCGGTTTCCTGGCCGCTCGCAAGGTCGAACGAAGACTCAAGTTTCTGGCTGAGGACGACCGGCTGTTGGTCCAGGCCGGTGGTGTGGACAAGCTAGAGGCTGATGAGGTGCGGTTGGCTTGCGTGGACAGGGGGATTGACGTCCTTGACAGACCAGAGGGGGAGTTGAGGGGGGTGCTTAACAAATGGTTAGACCTGACAGTACCGGAGGGCAGGGAGGATGTGGAGTTCAAGGGGCAACAGAATGAGGGGGTCAAGGAGGAGGAGAGGAAGGAGACGGAGAGGAGGATATCACTTCTCCTTATGAAAAAGGAAAACGAATGGCCGACAACGTGGTCAGAGGCTGAAGAAGATGAGCGGGATGGTGAAGGGGATTGAGAAGAAAGGGGTTTTAATTAAAACTCTATATATTACAACTCTTGTTATATTGTAAAAATACGTTCTTATGTATATATGTATATATATAGATGCAAATCCACACACACACACAAGGCTGGCTACACGCAAAGCACATTCAGGGTAGAAACATAGGTATCCCTTCGTTCTTCAACAACAATGGAAAGGCAAGTGTGTAGTGTGTAACTCTGTGCGTGAAATTTTTTTAAAAATTTTGCTGTAATACGTTGTGTTGTAACGACGCTGGTATCTCTTTATCTCACATGTAAACCACCCCCCCCCCCCCACGCCAACTACTGGCTGGCAATTTTTATCGATCCCTTCCTCCTCCAACTCCTAGCCCTCCTCTCGCACTAACCTAACCAGAACTGCCCCCGTTTCCCCCTCTCCGCCCCAAATGCTTCCTTCGCTCGACGGAATCCCTGTCACACTCGTTTGCTGCTGCTGTGTGATAAAAAAAAAAACCGGGTAAAGCACAGATAAAATGTTCAAAACGCTTTTGCAGAAGAAGCCTCGAGGAGTCTTGCAACTTCATTAAAACAACAAAAATTACTGTTTATGAACAGCAAGGGGGTACCAAGGATTGCGTACTTTGTATCGCCCTAATAATAGGCGGTGGACGGGTTATCCGTACTCATGGGCAAATAAATCATCCGCTTTGGCCCGCTTTTTTTTTTTAATAAGCGGCATATGACATGAATATCGCTAGTAGGTAGATAGGTATCTGCTTTCAGAGCCCCAGCCCAGAGCCATCACAAGTTTTTCTCCTTTGGTGGGAAAGGAGCAAAGCAAGTGTTAAAATATCATGCGGCGGGGCCAGACGACGGCGTCGCCGCCTTGAGCAATAATAGCCCATGGCTTTATTCGGCAGGCCACGTAACGTAGGTGAAAGTGGACACCGCGCAGATGGTTTTCAGCAAAATGTGCATGAATAACCTGTGCAACACACAACAGGCGGGACATCTGATGCAACCGACCACCCTCGTAACTCTTGGGCCGGGGGGGGGGGAGAACAGCCGAGCAACACACAGCTCACTGCGCTGCACGCTTCAGCTGATCAATAATCGTCTGCACCTGCTGCGCAGTCTCCAGCCCGTAGCTGCCGGCTGCCGGTGCGTATGTGGGAGGAGCAGCTTGGTAACTCGGTGTCGTCATCGGAGCTGCCGCCCCACCTCCGCCGTTGGCCGCGTTCCTCAAATTACCGAGCAGAGCGTTGATATCAATCTGCTGGGCGTGAGGGTCGCTTCCATGCGGCATGCCAGGCATCATCGGAGCAGCAGCAGCTTGAGATGCAGCTCCCTGGCCAGTCTGCAGAGACGCAAGGAGAGCCTGAAGTGAAGCATTATCCAGTTGACCAACCATATTTGCCAGGTTAGCTGCTGCTGCTGCTGGCGCTGGAGCAGCCGCCGCCGCTTGACCATAGGCGCCCGTAGGGTATTGATGGGATGGAAGCTGTGGTGGCTGCTGATAGGCGGGATATCCAGCTGGAGGGGGCGGGGACCCTGCGGGATAAGGGTTGCCGTAGTTGTTCCGAGGAGCGTAAGGCGGAGGCTGGGCGTACATCCTCTGAGATGCCGACGACTGAGACTTCTCCCGAAGCACAAGTTCGGCCGCTATTGCCGGGTCGATGTCCTTGTACATGTCGAAACGGACGCTAGCGCCCCCCGCACCGGACCGGTTGAAGACTTGAATCGACACTTTGCCCTGGGCCTGTGCAGCGTAGTCGAGCTCGATTATGCCGTGCACACCCTCGAGCACCTGACGCCCAATCATGGCCTCTCGAGGAAAGCGAGGATTGAGGTACATAACGTCAGTCCTGAGACCTTTGGCCCGGAAAATTCCCTGAATCCAACCGACGAAATCTCGCTGGACTTCTTGCAGCAGAAGCAACTGCACATCAGGAACGTCGTTTCCGTATCGACGAGGCATGTCAAGGCGGTCATCGTCAGATGAAGGGCGACCGCGTGGGCTTGGACTTCTACGTCGATACGAGTTCGCACCAGATCTACCATAGCGTGGAGGCGACTGGGATCGGTGGTCTCGGTGGTGGAAAGCGTCGCGACCGTCGTTCCGGCGCGGTGAAGGAGAGCGGCCCGGCCGGTAGTCGTCTCGCCGCCAGCCTTGGTCCCCGCGGCGGTCATTGCGGGTTTCGCCCCATCCACCGCTGGTATTGGTACCGCGTTGATTTCGCCTCTCGGGCGATCGCTCGCGGTGCTCTTTCTTCTCAAATTTCTTCTGAACCCGTGAGACCTCTAGGTGAATTGTCCGCCCTCCAAGCTGGATGCCTTGGGCATTCTGCATCGCAGCCTGTCCCTCGGCCGCGGTATGATACTGCACGAAGCCATAAGCGCTCTTGAGAGAGATCTGGGCCAGATGGCCGAACTTGGAGAAGACGTCAAAAACGGCACGCTTTGGCACCCTCTCGATTGAAAGGTTTCCTATGCATCTTGGTCAGCCAATGAAAGGTGAAGGCAAGGGTTGGCATCATAATTACCAACAAAGATACGCGAGCCCTCAGGGAACCTCTCCCATCTCGCCTCCGTCGTGTAGCGCTTCTCCTCGGCTAGGAAGGCCTCCCACGTCTGATTACTGGCCGGGGCATAGATATTATCTCCCGGTGCACCTCCCGCAGTGGGCATGTGGTGGGCATTGGTCAAGGACGACGGGGACTGAGCCTGCCCGCCGTTCAGGAAAGCGGATGGAGGTGGCGACATAGATGAGACAGCATTACTTGCAGTACCAGGTGCGCCGCCAGCCGTATACGTACCGCGCGGCGTGGTGGGGCTGGCTGAAGGGTTCGGAGCGGTTGGTGGTGCATGGGCATTGGCATTGGCAGCCGAGGGTTGGTAGGGAGGAATCTGCGGCACAGCAGTAGGCTTAGGAGGGAGAGTGGAAGAAGCAGAATTGGTTACGTTCAAAGCACCTGGGACGGTTTGGGATGGGGTTTGGGTGGTTTCGGCTGTTAATGCCGAAGTTGAGGTGGAGGAGGCTGAGGCAGCGGCTGCGGCTCTAGCAGTAATCTCGTCTACCAGCTTTTGAATATCAATAGTGGCATCATCTTCAGCAGCCGCCGACGTAGGATGAGGGACAGGGACATGTGCACTGGAAGGGGAAACAAGGGGGGCCGCAGCCTCAGCAGAGGCTTCTGTCACCGGCTCAGGGGCCGACACGACAGGCGCATTTGATGGGCTTTCGGAGGTTGGCGCATGGACGGCGGCAGCGGGCTCAGATTGCGAGGTGGAAAGACCCTGGAGGGGGCCGCCATTCGCGCGGGAGGTGTCCGGGGATGATGATGAAGGCACAGAAATAGGTGCAGCGAGTGACTGCGGCTTCAACAAATCAGGTGCGTCTGAACTAATCATGGATTCTGAAGCCCTTGATACATCTGGCTGAGCCCCGTCAACCTCGATCTCATCCTGAGCCGCCGGTGAATCGAAGGTTCTCGCATAGTCATCGACCTCGTTGCTATCGTTGTCCGCTTTCGGTTCGACTTCTTGGTGCTCTTCAACTTCCTCATCCTCGTCCTCGCCATACGCATCGAAGCTGTTGTCGCTCTCTCCCTGGGAGTCGTCCGAGTCATCTCCTCCAACTACGATTGTGTCGGAAATGTCAGTTGTCTCCATTTCGGGAGGCATGGTGAAGGATGTCCAAGATGGAAGGGCTGGGACAGGAGGATGGTCCAGTGAAGCTACGTCAAGTGTGTCGGCGTGATCCTGAAGTTTGGGCACCAGAGCCGGTGATGAAGCCTGGGCCGAGATAGGTGCGGGTGAGAGAGGACTCAAGTCGGCAGTGGCCACAACTTCCGGCGACTGTTCACTCATCAAGTGCGGGGCAAGTGATCGCTCTTAAAACTCTTGTGGAGAGAAGTGTTCAACAGTCGGCTGAGATTGAGCTTAAACTTTGTGGCTTTACCCGTTAGTAACGGCGCAACTGAGAGACTTTGGCTGAGGGCGATGCGAGTTAGGCTTGACTAGTCGCTGCGGCGCGAGAGTTCAATGCCGACCAAATGAGGCGTCGCGGGGTAAAAGCGAGCAACAGATAGCTTGTGTGGAAGTTGGGCAACTTAAAAGGAAATGATGAGGAAGACGAATATGATCAGAATTCTTGTCACGTCCACTTTGATTGCAGGCGTTACGTTTGCAAGGCAGCCATGTTTGAGCAAAGAGCCATGTTGTGAGGTTGCCGAATGCAAACCACAATGAGAGAGAAAAGTTATGGCCGCGGCAGGACTGGGCTTGGGAAAGAAAGATCGATGTGGAGATCTGTAAGGCTGATCGAAGAAATTTCTCGATGGGTCACTGGTGTGCACAAAGCCACAGCAGAGAATGCCCCACTACGTATGCGAGTGCTTCCGTGGATCTCGACTGGCTGCCCAATCAGAATCGGAGTAAGAGGTCCTGTGTTATGGCTTAGGCCAGGGTGTCGACGACGTACATAGTAGTTGCAAGCTCGACTTTCCTTTCATCTCCAAGCCGAGAGGATCGTATGCTAGAGCTCTAGTTATTGATACTTGGCTGGTTATGGTGATTTGGTTATTGTTGGCTCTCAATGTGAAGGCATGGTTGCCGTGTTCGGACCGGTTTCGCGACAAATTAGAGGCATGGAGCGTCTATACTTTGGTCTGCGGTCGACGCTGGTTGCCAGTCTCATTCGGCCGGTAAAGAGCATTTCAGCAGTGACTGCCACGCGCTCTGTGAGATTTCAAGCGTTCGACGCGGCATTTGACCAGGACGAGCTGGCGGAAGCTCGGACATGGCGACAGTCATTCCTGCCGAGCAGTCTCCCAGAGGGCGATACCTCGTTTTCGAGATCAAGCGGACCCGGAGGCCAGCATGTCAATAAGTTCGTGGCGTGTTCCCTCCGACCACCGACTGAGTTGTATTAACGGATTAGGACTGAAACCAAGGCAACAACGACCTGGCCTGTCTCCAAGCTGCTGGCCATTCTGCCAAGAATGTTGCACCCGGGCATCCGGTCATCAAAGTACTACGCTAAGGGAAGCGATTGCATCACCATCCAGGCACAGGATCACCGCAGCCGTACCGCCAACACAAAAGAGAACCATCTGAAGCTCTTCAACGAGCTACAGAGGTTGTACGAGGAGACTGTGCCCAACGAGACGAGCCCGGATAAGAAACACAAGTATGAGGCGCTGTAAGTCATTGAAGCATTTAATTCAGTTGCAGTTGCGGCTCTGACAGCCATCCAGACAAAAGAGTGCCAACGAGGCGAGAATGAGGATGAAGAAGCAGCAAGGCTCAAAGAAAGCCTCCAGAAAAGGTGGAGCCGACTACTGAAGCACTTAGCTGAGGGTTCCGCCAATATTCTTAATTATAAATAAGCCGAATCCTATACAGCGGGAAGGGACGATAATAACGACGACTTCGTATCCATGTCGTCGAATCACTTTCTCTCCCACACCCTTTTACACCCTTTTACACCCTGCCCTATACTCTCTCATACCCTGGTGATCTTGTTCCCCTCTTGACTCTGCTGCGCCTGCGCATTCATCTGGATCGCCTCTTTCAGTTTAGCAACCACTTCTGGTTGATTGCTAAATGCCACGTCGAGCATCTCATCTAGCTCTTTCTGCACTTTTGTCACGTTCTTCGCTCCCAGTTTTCGTGCCCTTGCATCATTGAACAAGCCCGCCCAGCGCTGCGTAAAAGCCACTATGCTCTGCCGCAGCATCTGGTCGAGCTGTTCGCTGGCATCCTGGCTTTCCTGGTGGCCGTGCACCCCATTGGTGTTCCCTTTGGTCATCTGCTCCGGAGTCGGGGTACTACTCCCGCTGACCCTAGACCACAGCGATGATCCCGGGATGTAGCTGGTCACGCTGCTCAACCCCGTGAAGCTCGTCAGAAGTCCAATGAGGTTCCCCGGGCTAAGCGCCTCCCAGATCTGCCCGAAATGCTGCATTCCCGAAGCACCGGCGACTGAGTCGCGCACGTCGCCGATCTCCAAGCTGACTAGCTCGTTTTTCAAGATCAGCAAATTCTTGATCATGAACAGATCGGGATCAGTCCCAATCTTGCCCGACTTGATCCGCGCCTCCCCGCGTTTCAGAGAAGCGATGCACTCTTTGACTATCTTGTACACCACCGGGCTATTTCGTTGCTGTCATAACGTCAGTAACGTCAGTAACGCTGTAGATGAAGTTGCTAAGCGGGGTTCTTACGCATCGCTCTTTGGGCATGGACTGGTCAAACATCACTAGCAGCTCCAGCGCCCGCTTTACAGGCGGGTAGGCATTCGACGACGCGACGCCGTTCGTCAACGGTCCGATCTTGAGGGCATCTGGCGGGTCGACAGCTTTTGTAATAGACTTGGCGATTTCCGCCTCAAAGACGGCATCCGTAAATGTCCACAGATGCTCGGTGAGCAGCCTGGCCGTGAGCTCCCGGCAGTGTCTTGCAAATCCCGTCTCTTCTTCGTCATAGTCTAGCAGCAGATACTCGTTCGTCACCCATCCTACCACATTGCAGATCGTTTGCAGGTTACTTGACCCCAAGACCGACTGTAAGTTGGCAGCGACGGGTGCGATGTTGGTGCCGTTGACCAGAGACAACTTGTGCGGTTTGAGAGCTGCAAAGGCAGAGCTGGAGTCAGAAGAGAACTGCGGCTCCAGTGCAAAGATCCTTCCAAATAGAGAGGCCTCGTTGTAGGAGCGCTCAAAGCATTGCTTTGTGTAGTTTCTCACTGCTGTTTCCACCGACAACTCTTTAACCTCTGCCTTGAAGGTGTCAAGATCATGCTGGGTGATGGGCTTGAGGTCCCGGTCTCTGATTGTCCAATACGCTTGAAACAGGTTCTTGGCTGTGTTCGAGAACGTGTCGAAGCTCGGGTCTCCTGACTTGGCCTGGCCAGCCCGGTCGTACGCCCTAAGCACGACTGTCTGAATGTTTGGTATAAGCGAGTAAGACTCCATAAGAGTCTCCTCAAAGCGACCGTAAGCGAGCGCGTGACGGGCTGACTCCGACTGCGTTGCTAGAATCTGCTTGGATATTTCGGACGAGACCTTCTCTACGCGATTTGTGAATCCAACCTCCAAGAGGTGGAGTGCTTTGGTCAGTAAAGCTTGATACCGTGCGAGATAGGTCTCGGCGTCTCGGTAGGAGGGCTATAGCGTGTTAGCGTATAAATATGGTCGAGCACATCTCACTCAAGGGCTACGCTTGGCTCGACGGATGTAGGGGGAAACTGACGTTCTTCTCCATGAACGCTATGCACGAGTCCAGGTTATCCAGCACCTCCCCAAACACACTGTTGTCAACCAGCCGGCTCGCCCCAGGCGCATTGAGACGTCTGGTGACATTTTCGAGATACGAGTAGTACTCAAGCTCGGTGCCAACCTCCTCAGCCAGCGTCTGTAAGCGTTTCTGCTCCGACAACAAGTCGTCACACTGCGCCCGGAATGAGGTGGTCTGGTCCTCGACAGACCGGAAGGACTTGCAGAGAGACTCGAGGAGCTCCAGTGCGCTGTTGGTGTCTTCGACGAGGGTTTCGAGATGTCGTTCTGTCATGGCGAGTCGATCATGGTACAGCCTAATTGTATGTCAGCACTGTGATAAGGTGTTGACGCAGCCTTGAACACATACAGATACTCCTGCTGGCTCGCCTGTAGCAACTCGTCCCGAAACACGTCGTCGTTGGCCAACTCTTCCTCCTCCGGCAGAGCTTCTCTTCCTTTCGGCTCAATAACCGTCAGCGCATCCCAATTGCTATCTTTCCTCCTCTTTCTGCGCTTCTTCTTGGAGTCGGGCTTGGAGAGGGCTTTCACGATGTCATACAAGTCCGAGTATGACTTCGCTCTTCGCGCCAACGTGGCTTCGGGCGGTGAATTATCGGGCTCATGTTGCTCGAGAATCTCCGAGAGCGGCTCTATGCTATTTGGACGATCGGTGGTGCCCTATCAGTTGGTTGCCCGAGGTCAGCGCCATGTTCGGTTCCAGGTGTTGTTGACACAGATCAGCCAGCACTAACATTTGGCTGTTGTAGCAGCGATTCTCTCCGTCGGTGTCCAGTGCTTTGCGATGTTGTCCCTCGTTTCTGCTGCTGGAATTCTGGCACAAAGCTGTACCATGAGTCCTCGTACATGTTGTCGACCCGGACGCGCGAAATGTCACCCCGCGTTGTCAGTCGGCGTCGTCCATTGTGGACCAGAATTTCGGGGCTCACGACGACACGTTCTGGGCGTGTGGTGGGGCATGCAACAGCGGCGTGAGCGGGACGCACGGGCCCGACCGGGGGAGCTTACCGAGAAGCTATGCAGAGTTTGCTCCACTCAAATCACCTGTCCGCCTCAAGCTAAGAGAGCTTCTCTCACTCCTCTAATGACCTCACCATCTGTTGACAATGACTTAAGAAGGGGTGTTCCTCAGACAATGAACGGAGTGCTTCTGAGTAAGTAAGCAAGAGAAGGGATACTGTCAAAGACTGTGTGTCATCCAAGTATGGCTTCCCCCATGATATCAAGGGTCGCCCTCCGGCGGACAACACGTCTCCGCGCTTCTCCAACCTCGCAATGGGTACGACATGCGAGTTCAAATGGGCAGCCGAGCTCACGCGGCCGTATGTTCGGTCTGGTAGCTGCTGCCACTGCGGTTGCAGCCGCAGCTTGGGCCTATCCGATGCTGTCCTCGAAGGTGGAAGCGGAAAAACCAGAGAAGATTGAGATTGTGTTTGAGAAGCCCCGGGAGAAGCCCGTCTCCAAAGAGGACAACCGGGACCTGGTGAGCTCTCAGCACTTGCAGGTGAAGAAGAGCTGGGAGAACCCTGGGGTCCACGCTTGGGGATCGAATAGCGGGAAAGTAGCTGCCCCAGACTCGAACGAGACAGTTATCAAAATGCCAAGGCGGATCAAGTATTTCGATGGCCAGCTTCTGCGGGACCTGAAGCTTGACCGCGAGTTTGGCGCCGCCATCACAGAGAATGGAGATCTCGTGCAATGGGGCATCGCCTTCTCTAAGACCAACCCTACGCCGACAGTCACGTTGAAAGGAAAGGACCTTGCCAAGCTCTCTGTGTCGCGGGATCGCATCATCGCTCTCACATCTGGTGGATCGGTCTACTCGATCCCGGTCGCTAGCGACGACCAGGCGATCAAGAGCGAGAAGGACAGCAGCAACAGCTCATGGGTTCCTTTCTTGTCCGGCGAATCCTCAGTGAGCTACCGGTCTCTCAAACCCGAGAATCTGGCCTGGAACGAGAAGATCACCGACATCAGCAGCGGGCTGGAGCACTGCTTGATGCTCACGTCCAAGGGGCGTGTATTCGCAGCAGCGTCAAGCACCTCAGACTTCCCCTCCAAGGGGCAGCTCGGAATACCCGGCTTGACATGGCAGACCAAGCCTGATGGACCTTACGATCAACCGCATGAAGTGGGGACCTTGAAGGGCTTCAATATCGAGAAAATTGCTACCGGTGACTTCCACTCCCTCGCTCTAGACAGCGAGGGCAGGGTGTTTGCTTTTGGCGACAACTCGAGCGGACAGCTAGGAATGGCTCCCGATCCCGAATTTCCGTGCATTGATTCCCCCTCGCTTCTCCCGTTTGCCAAACTATATAGCGGGACCAACCTACTACCGAAGGTGACCAACATCGCTGCAGGCGGGCTCAACAGCTACTTCACGGTGGATGCGACCAAGATCCAGGGCAAAGATACGACCGAAGTCATGCCAGCGCGGGATATGGGTAGGACCGTTGCCGACACATGGGCGTGCGGCGAAGGCATCTACGGTGCCCTGGGCACAGGCAAGTGGACTCACGTATCGAGCGCGCCAGCCAAGATCAAGGCGCTGTCAAACCTCAGCGAGTACGATGAGGCCACCAACAGCGTGGTTCCCATCCGGTTAGCCAGTCTCTCGGTGGGAAGCACACACGCGGCTGCGGTTATGGACAACGTAACACGCGTAGATGCTTCGAACTCATCCTCCGAGCACGACACAAACTACGGAGCGGACATCGTCTGGTGGGGAGGCAACGAGCATTATCAACTGGGCACGGGCAAGAGGAGTAACGCCAACGCACCCCTCTACATCGGACCGTTGGACGGAGGAAAAGCAGACGCGCGGATGGGCCGAAAGGGAGAGTTCAATCGCTTCCAAATCACACCCAGAAAGACGGTGCGCCTCGGTGAGAATGGCAAGGGAAGGCAGGTCAGCATCGAGCAGCGCGTCGAATGCGGACGTTATGTCACGTCTGTGTACTCGGCGACATAGTTGTTGCTTACATGATGCGCTGTATTCCTGTTGTATTATTATGGTATTACTATGTGTAAATATTTACCTACGCTCCACTTAGCTAGCTCTAGGATGACAGATCAATTTTGGACAGTCAGTTTCCATTTCAAGCCCGCCTTGACCCGACTCGGTCGTTGCTTGGGTAAGATGAAAGTATCCACCTCCAGGAGCCAGCCTGCCAGGTACCATCAGGATTATGCATGGTATATTTTTGGCATTGGGGGCAGCCGAACGGACCGGCTGACTGAGATGGGGCCCGTGGCTTCCATTTCTGTTCCGTCAAATCAGCTGTCGTCCCCTTTCGGTCTGGTATCGCGCGCCACCGTGACCTCGTTTGAGCTGACGGTCGCAGACCGGGCCAGTCACAGTTACCCAAGCACACCTCGACCATATGTAGCACTGTTCCACCTTTTTCTGGTCGCATGAGACAGATGCGGCAGGTGGGCGCTTCTGGGCAAAGGGGAGAAAGGGGGTGGGGGCGCTGATAACCTGAGAGGTCCAGAGGAATGATCAGCCGAGTGGGCCGTGCCCCTTGCTGGGATCATTCTGCCCGATTCCTGGGCACGCACTCCCGCCTGTGCAGCAGCAGGTAGGTACCCAAACGTCACCGGGCCTAGGTCCAGGGCAGTTTGGTCGCAAACCTAACGTCTACCCATATCCGCAAAAATCTGCCCCGGGGACAACCACTGCCTTCCCATTCCCTCCGTTGCTTCATTTTAACTCTCCGCGTAAGAAATGCCATATCTTAGGAGGAGGACTTAGCTCGATTACTACGGATGTCTTAGCCCGGAATGCGCGACCTCCATTATTTTCCCGGCAGCTACTACTCCTCGACGATGAAAAACTCCTGAGCCTCTTAGCCTAGAGATTAAGGTACCCGCGAGTGTCTCGAAGTTGCACAACCTGTCTGCACGTGCCTCCATCATACCACGATACCGCTCAATAATCAGTGGCGCACATCGTCGTAAGGAAGGCAGGAAGGTCCCATACTTGATCATTTATTGGTTGTGATCCGAGCCTTGAGGTGTGCGTCAAGTCTTCGTCACCGGCCCTACCTTCGTCTGAAAGTTACCGTGTCCAGCAGGACACAGCCGGCTTTTCATCCGAGACGGTCACTGTCAGAGAGGAGTTCACCCGGAAAGCTTGTTCAGCCTCTGTGCCTCGTCACCTCTGGCACATTCACGTTCAGTTCTCCCCCGCACCACCTTGACTCGAGTTTCTCTCGCGCGCCCCTCTTCTCTCTCAAGAAGTCTCCCTATCACCTTGCCCAAGATGGACCATTTCCCCCGATTCCGGCGCAAGAAGGACGTCGCTACACCGACGATTATCACGAACCCGGCCAAGCTCGACCTCTCAGCTAGAAAGGCAACGACACCTCCACCCGGCGATCTCCAACCTGGCGCCGTCCCTGCTCCGATGCGCCCGATTCAGAAGCTCAGTCCCTTCCGGGTCTTCCACCGCTCGTCAGGCAAGCGAGCACGCGACTCACCGCCGGCATCCCTACCACATTCCCCCACGGCCGCCCCGGTTCTGGCCAACGATGGCTCTGCTGAACGTCCCATCTCGCCGCTATCGCCCACGACGGACGACACTGCAAGTGAAGCAGGGTCCAGGGCCCATAAAAGGCCACCCAAGATTCCTGCTTTCTTGGAGTTGAGTGTTCAAGGTCGGTTCCCGTCACCGGCGGAAACCGGATGAAATCAGGGCTAACAGGTTGTCAAACTCAGAGATCATGAAGAAGTTTGAGGAATTGACTTGGCTCGAGCGCCATCGCGTAAGGCTATCCATGCAGAATCCATCACCCGACTTTCGCTGGGCGCGCCCGACGGGGCCGCACATCAAGTCGCTAGACCGATACGTGAACATACAGCCCTGGTACAACAACCGAGTAAAGCTACAAGTACCGGATGGACAAATCGACTACATCAACGCATCGCCGATATTGCTCTACCCGTCACAACGCCGCAGGACCGACGGCAGCAGACCCCAGACGCGAGATTTCCTGGAGTCGGACCGCTACATCGCCATGCAGGGGCCGAAGGAGGTGTCGACAGACCACGTGTGGCGCATGGTTGTCGAGCAGCTCGAGAGCCCCGGGGTCATTGTCATGCTGACAGAGACGCACGAGGGGAACGCGGAAAAGTGCTATCCCTATTTCCCCATGCGTCCGGAGGATGCGCCGTTAGAGATTAACGAGCAAGACGAGTTTGGGGACGGCTTCCGGGCAACGGTGCGCTGTGAGGGCACCGAGGAGACGCCGGCTGGGGATGCCATTGAACTGCGGAAACTGGTCATTCGTGTCCACTCGCGGCGGGCCGGGAACACCCCTTCACGGCAGAATGGAACTACAACACCCGAACCCTCGCCTACTCTAGTAGTTAGCGGAGGGGAGGGGGATGAGGATGAGGATGTCAAGATGAAGTCCCCATTACCACCTGGCTCAGAGACAACGACAGCATATGGAAGCACAGCAAGTCTGGACGGTGCTGTGCAAGAAGACGGCAACGATACAGAGGACGAGGAGGAGGTGGAAGAACGGATAGTCTGGCATTTCTTATACAAAAACTGGCCGGATTATGGCATCCCGTCGCTGGCCGACCTGGACAGCTTCTTTACGCTGATGCGGCTATCGCGGGAGAAGAATGCCGGACCGATGAATCCCAGAATCGTGCACTGCAGTGCGGGCGTCGGCCGAACCGGGACGTTCATCGCGCTGGAGCATTTGATGAGGGAGCTAGACGCGGGTGTCTTGGAGCACTACGATGAACTAGAGGTGACGCAAACGCCGACACCTACCTCCCAACACGGAACTGAAGGAGAAGAGGGGAACAATAATAATAGCCCGTCGACACAGGCCAGCAGCATTAAGGAGGAGGAAGGCGAAGACCTCATCTTCCAGACGGTTAATTCACTGCGTGAGCAAAGACGGACGATGGTCCAGGCCGAGAGCCAGTACCTGTTCATCTACCAGGTGCTGCGCAAGCTGTGGTTGGATAAGTACGGGACGGAGGATGGGTCAGGGGGCGGCGAGCCGGCGGCTAAGAGGCTGGAGGTTGATCCGTTTATTGAAGGATGACTTGTTTGTCGTGCCTTTTCTTTCTTGGTCTCCTCTTACCTTTTTTTTCCTTTTTTTTCCTTTTTTTTTGTGTGTGTGTGGGGGGGGGGGGTAAAATCTGTACAGCGGCATTGCAAGGGAGTGACGAGGGGTACATTGTTTTCGAACAACAATCAAAGGAAATAGGGGTGGATGGATACATAGGAGTTACAACAAACTGACAAGAGACATCAAAGAAAGCTACGTTCGTCAACATCGTGGTTACGAGCACAACGACACATTTTCATGTCAGCAGCATCATTGTTAGAAAGGGGGTTGGGTTTGCATTGCGAAGGGTTTGCATTGCGAAGGGTTTGCATTTTGCATTAGGGGTTTTTCCTTGCATTTTACATTTTGTCTTTCTTATTCTTCTTGTGTCCACTATTTTTACTCTATTGCTGTTGTATTTTGTACGCTTCTTTATCTTCTTTTCTTCCCATTAGCGGTAGATGGAGAGAGGGATGCATACACGTAGATCGAGAGACGATGGATGGGAAAGGCGATAGATACCCCCGAAGCATACTTATTGTAGTACAGTTGCCAAACGATACAGTTAAGGATAGATACAGCTAGTGACCTGTATACTAGGAGCTATTAGTGGCCCGGGGAAAAGGGGGAAGAAGAATACAGAAAGTATTTTCTCTTTTTGTTCCTTGAGCATCGCGATATTCACGTCCCCTCCTGAAGGTGATGATGTGTTGGGAAGAATCTGCTGTGAGATACTTTTTTTTGCTTCAAGCTTTGCTGTGGCCATGAAGCTCTATCAAGGTTTTATAGTCGATGAATGTTCTTGTCTGTTCATACCTTGTCGGCGAACATGAGAAGAAGAAGAAATAGGGTAGTTATTGGGACAGAATGATGATACATGCTGATCCATCCCATCATCCTCAACCCGTCTCCTCTTTTCTTTTTCTTTTTTTCTCGCTTACTCGTACTTACTGACTCTATAAGTCCACTGTCTTCCTCTACTCTTCCTTCTTCCTTACCTCGTTATCTCGTCTGTAAACTCAATATAGTTGTCCCCTCTCTCTTTTACATAACTGGCTTATAGCGAAGTCCAGTGTTATTCCGTAATAGACGTCCAGATGTTTAGCAATTTGTTTCACAGACGTCGTAGTTTAACAGACAGCAGTGCTTGGCTATTATAAGATTTTCCAGAGGGGCAGACTCATGGTGAGGTTTCATGCCGCCGCTGTTGAATAGGGGGGCAGCTAGCTGATGGACAGAAACCCACTAATTAAAAGGGCAGAACGCACCTCTCACTCACTTCATTTCTATCTTCGTTCAAAAATTTGCTGCGTTCTGTCTGTCCACGAGTTCCGATATATGAGTCAATGTCTTTTGTAAGTGTGTTGTGAATTTTTGACCTTATCATTCTCTGCCTCGGCTTGCTTGCTCGGCGCTTTTGATATGCTTCTGACATGGCTCGTCCCGCCTGTGATATGTACGGCAACCTACCTACCTACCTTATCCGGCGCGAAAGGTCGTGTAGTAACGTGTTACATCCGGATACACCTCATTATAGGACAACATTTAAGATGGTAGATGTTGGTACGTACATAGCCCATGCGGAGCGTTGTGTATTCAAAATTCCTTCTAGAAGAAGCCTACCCGAACCGAATCGAACCGAACCGCGCTGCATGCCTGTTCCGTTGTTGAAACCTAGTATATTGGCTCTATCGATATTGGTGGACTATGGGACAGAACGGAATCCGGATCGCATAACTGGGGGATGGGAAGGGGGAATGACTGTGGGGACGGCACAAACCCCCCCAGCTTTTACCAAAGTTCCCGGGCAGTTTCAAAAAGTGAACCGCAAAACACGTGGAGACGGACCCAAGAATACCATGGTACACACATCAGGATGCTGGCACAATGCTACACTGCGAAAACGTGGTTGCGTGGTTGCGATGGAGTATTGCAGTCTGCAAAGTTTACAGGGCCACGGGAAGAATGGGGCTGCCGGACCGCTACGGCTAATTGAAAGAAGCTTGACCACACACCTCACCACACCACCATCGTGTAAACCTTGAGCCTCACCCGAGATACCTTCCTACCGTCCATACTGTACGGATAAGGTGCCATAAAGAGTTCATCCAGTAATGAGGTGGCTATTTGCCATCAACACCAGCAACGACACATCCGAATCGGTGGTGTCCTTGTGGTCACTGATGAGATTACGAGGCTTCGGATACAGAAGTAAGCCCCGTTGCCCATTCTTTCACATGAAGATTGACCGGTATCATGATTATGGAGTATAGACCGGTATAAAACCGTTATTAACTAGGTAGGTTGTTGTTTGCATGGTGTGCTCGGTGAGCATTTCGTAAAGGGTCTCAGGTGTCGTCAGGATGCTGTCAAAGTGTTGTGTTTGGGCTTGCAACAACTTTCCGAATGCGTTAATATCCGCATCGACACCCGACCGCGGCCGCATTGCTACTACGTACTTCTCTCCACTTTTGCCATGTGCTAGGCCTGGAAGACAGCCGACACAAGCCCTGACAGACATGTGGCGTGCATGTCGCTGTCACAAGCCAAATGTGCGCCAATTTTAAGAGACATGCATGCACACAAACAGACAGACAGACAGACAGAGAAACTGCGAAGAAGTGAACCGTGCACACATCTGTTGAAAGCTGCATGCGGCATATGCATGCATTGCCGCTCTTGGCAAAGCCGGTGCAAGAAACTACGGCAAAGCGGACACTCGCGGGCTTTAAAAGTTGACTTTCCTTTCGTCCTGTTCGCTCAGTGGGAAGTGGGGAAAGGGTTGAAGCTTGCGGCTTGCGAGAGTTCGGTTTAGGGTCCGGCTTTCATATACTACTTCGCGCGTGGTTTCTTTTAAAGTTCAAACGGTGTGCCAGACCGGCGACAAGTCCGGTGGAGTTTAGAGGGAACTGACTCCATGATGCCCGCCCGCCCGATGGTAATTATCGAATCACATTACACCGAACTGTAATATGCCTCACACTACGATCTAGGGCTATACCTTGTAAGCACACCTCGTAAGCTTTCAAATCTGCTTCATAAGAAAGAAAAGACTCTAGTACTTATACTATCTTATTAGTCGGCGATCTCAAAAGACATGGAGAGAACTCGTGGTTAATGTGTTAACTAACCCCGATTGACGGAGAAAATCGCGTACCTGACTTCCTTCGCTCCCCCAGAGACCCGGAATGGCAGCGGGGAGTTAGGGGAAAGTGTCGGATGGGGGGCCTGTCAATTTTGATCTGCCCTGCGGTTCCGTTCGCGTTCTCGACAGATGTCAGACGAAAAGAAGCGAAAGAGCGACAAGCGGATGATTTACACGGCATTCCGCAATCTTTTTTTGTTGCAGCATGTGTGCGTGCATTGGCGCGAACTGAGCGCAATTAAGGCTGCAGCAGCGGTTCAACGACCGCTAAACCTGAACAGGTCCCTCCTCGTACGAGATGTGGTGGTGTTGGGTCTGAGCGGACAGCCCCCAATGAGACAGGAACCGGGGCGGCTTATTCGTATTTCGGCCCTTCAACGAGTCCATATGATGCCGGAAGAGGGCATCTACAATCACATGTACGGTGTGCGTGTGTGTGTGAAGTTGTCGGGCATTACGTATCAGGATCTTTCTGTCAACGGTTTCATGACGTATCAGAGAAAGATTGGAAGCGAGCGTTTCTTCCCCAAGTTTTGTGAAGTGATGCCCGCGGTGCGGAGTGCATGGCATGTGGGCGCCATGTGGGAGCCGGGTCGTGATGTGCTTGTCTGTCTAACGAATCTTTCCGGGACGACACCCGGCCTGGGCCGCATCTTGGACGCAAGCCACTTGCACGAAGGGCACGAGGGTGCTTAAAGATTGGCTGTCGGCGCACAGACTTAGAGACCTCAGCAATTCGTCAGGAGACTTCGCGGCCGAATACTTTTCGGAGATGACCCGAGGATCAGGATTGCTCAGGTGGGGTGAAGAAAAAGTCCCCAGCAGCTTCCGCTTCCGCTTCCTTCCCAATCAGTTACGGTAACTCGGGTGGCCCAAAGTACCACGGCAGGTGGTGAGGGAAAAACCAGCACTATCTGTTAACAATCAATCACCAAGTTTTGGTGGATATATGTTAATGAGTGGTGCTAATTTTTTCCCCACTACCTGCACGGGTACCTCGATCTGACCCGCGGCTTGGGCGCCTGCCATTTGTGGGTGACGGACCTACCTTACTGTTGCACACGTATATCCGTATGTACGTATAGAAGTGATGTTCAACCGCATCCCGTCAGCCGTGAGCCGTCAATATTAATGCCCTTATCCCTAGGTGCTCTGCCTTGCCGGAACTAAGGGAGGTCAAGGTCACATTGCGTTCGTCTCAAGTCGTGCCGGAAGAAGGTAGCTCTCGACGGGTCTCGTCCATGCAAACCCAGGACTTCATAGCCGCCCCACCATACATCTTAGCTTCAAAGCGCTCTACCTCCGGAGCGATGATGCGGCACCAAGCGGAGACTCGAGGATGGTGAATCTGAGAGCCCCATAATTGGCAAAAGCTGGAACCCACATCTGTCCTTCTGGAAGATTTCTTAAGAGGGCGCCATCAGCCCTGCATTGGTCGTGCTGCAGTATCACTTACACGATAACGAACCATTCACTCTTCAGCGATTTGCTGCTGAGGCACTCCAACCGCTCCACTGGTCCTGCACCCATCATCACACCATCGCACCAACGTCGGTGTCCACAGCTGCCTCCCGCTTTCAGCGCGTCGCGCCTTTACCTTATTCGAAAGGGATCTCGACCAACTACTGTGACATTACTCACATAAGGTTGCATTGCGGGCTAGACTTCATACGCTATACTCTGCGCAGCCAAGCAGCACTGGCTCACGACTCTTGAACAATGGCACGCGACGTTTGGGTTCATAGTTGACGACGCTTCTTCCGCCTCCGGCACTCTCTGTCGCTGTCTACCGGCACTTGGGGTTCAAACCGCTTGAAACCAAGAAGCAAACTTCTTTCGAACACAAAGCAAGATAAACCGCATCTAGGTTACCTTAATTACTCGCACCAGCTTTCTTAACGAAATTGTCATAAGCTGACAGTTTGCGACCTCGACAACAACACAACACTGGCATTCATCCTGTGCAACCCTCCATCGTGGCAACTTGAGATCGGGCGGAAGGCGTGATCCCAATATCAGACTTTGAACTTGATCAGGATTTTGAGATTGTTGGGAAAGCTTTGGACTACCGCGCGAACTCGATCCCCGCGTCTCTCATTTCGCGGGGCAGGATCAAACAAAGCAAACATTGGGCTGCTGTCTCCTCCTTTGGTCGTCGGTCGTCGCTGCCCAGGCCCAGGAACGGGAGATTAGATTGCGCGCCGCTCTCACAGCAGCAGCGAAGCAAGCGACAGCCCAACCTCGCCACATCCCTCGCTCGCCTCATCAGGAAGCTTAACTGAGCAGGCGCGGCCCTCCCCTCACTGCGACAGAGTTGGGCCGCTCCTGCCTCGCATCCTGACCCCCAACCACAACTCCAAGACAGCTGGGGAGATTTCGCAGCTTTCAGGAGATTCGCCAGAGTTGTCAGATAAGATAGGCAGCAGCTGCCCAGTCATGACGTCGATCGTAAGTAACCCCCCGTTAGTCGTTGCTGCCCCTCCTTCCCCCATGCCCCGAAACTCAATCGGAACTGGTGCATTACATTCGTCCATCCCCGCGCCTCACCCAGGAGCTCCAGACCCAACACACCAGCGCCTCACCGCCTCGCGCCTCACCTTACATCACCTCATGACCCCCTATTGTGTTACCCCCACGTTGCCCAAACCGGCAGCTTGGAAACGCCCACTCAGCGTCAAGCATTGCCCAACAGCCGTGTGTGCCGGCAAGCGACAGCCCCAGCGGCATGTATTGCAATGCGTTACTGTTTCATTGAAATGAGACTCATCAGGCCACGCAGCCGTCAGCCTGCTCTGACCGTCTTACACCCTCTCCCTTATCTCATCTCATCCCAACTTCGCTCTCGTCAGCTTGCTGGATATCTACTTCACCACCATGTATCAAATTAAACTCTTGTCGCGTGTCTGTCTGTTCACAGCAGTCATGTTCTGATTTCAACCGCATTCTCTACCGACGACAACATTGCGCAAACAGAAAGATGCTAATATCTGATATTCAGCTCTGTCTGGCTCACTACTGTGACGTCCACGGCCCTACGCCGTTGATGGTCACCGAGGGGCTTCCTGTTCCCTGCAGCGCATGTTACGAGGATGAGCTAATCGACTACCCCGGGCCGTCTGACGACCGGCCGCGCACAAGTGCGCACACGTCCGGCGCGCCGGAGAAGGCCGTCACCGAGGCTTTGCGCCGCATCAGCCTTGCAGGCGTGCACCGAAGTTCCTCAGTCCCGGCATCGGACCATGAAGTGCAGACGTATCGCGCCGCCCTTTTACGAGCTGCGCAAGCGGCGGGAAGCACAGGATCCGCGATAGAGACACCCCCGCAAAGTCCTCGCCTTCCCAATGGACCCGGCTCCGGCTCCGGCATGCAGCCACAGAAAGCGCGGCACGATTCGGGTTTTCGCAGGACGTACGACGACTACGTGACACAGCGCGCCGGACCGTGCGAGAACTGCGCATTAACCCTGCCGCGACGCCAGGAGGACGCTAGGGACGTGGGGGTGGACTCGAGGCAAACAGAACGCAGCCCTACGCTACGGACACGCGCACCGTGTGCGCGAGTTTACGGGGTTGGCAGTGGTGGAAGTGGAATGGACAGTGTCTCGCCGCCTACTTCGCGGGCCTCGTCGTCGAGCCCCTCGGATGACGAAACCGCAATGCGACCTCGCCACTCGTCCCATCGTCGTACCGGCACCACCGTCTCGGTAACCTCGCGCTCTAGCGCCAGCTCTGCGGCCACTTCGGGCGCGCATACCCATTACCTCGACTACACATCAACCCACGAACCTGTGGCCCCCAACTCTTTCTCCATCGTACGCGCGTCATGCCTGCGCACGCTCTCCTTCGAGACGCTACCCCGAGCACCGGCAACCGGACCCCTGGGCAGCCCCACCTCCACACCAGGCGGATCTCCGAGCCAACCAGCCTTCGTCACGACGCACAGCGCCGGATCCGCCGCATCGGGTGGTCCCATCTTTTTTGGCGATCCCATCGCCGGTTACACAACGGCATACATCTTCCGGATTCCTGACGTGCACGCCCGGGGCCACAAGCGTGTCTATGCTTTCTTAGCTCTCAGCACGCACCGGGAACGCCTGGCTATGAAGACGTTCGGGTTTATAGCCGCTGCCTTTCGCGACATGGCAGCCTGGATTCAGGCTTTAGCCGAGGCTGAGGCAGAGCGTACCCTTGCCGAATCCTCCGGATCAGGTTCGGCGTCGACGGCAAGCAGCCCGGTAGTTGCCGGGCCAGGCTACGGTAGCTTTCAGTCTGAACCGGCCACGTTTCCATCAGCGGCAGCTCGTGGAGGCGGAAGCAGCTTCCTGGGTGGCATGGGCGGCCTATCTAGGCGAATGGGTGCTGGATACGGCGGCTCTGGAGTCGCGCTGAAACAGCGCGGACTCGCGGAGCTGGTTGGCCTCCCTGATTTCTTCATCGAGCTGCACACACGCTTCGTCCGACTCTTGCTCGAGCTGGGCGTTGTACTAGGTTCGTAATAGCACGTCTTTACAGACAGCGCATACGATATCACAACACATCGGTCGTGAGACCATGCCTATCGCAACCGATACACTTAATACGTTCACAACGGACAGAACTAACAGGCACGTACCAACAACGTTACAAGACCACCGTCCCAACACAGACGTTTCAACATCTCATTCCGGACGGCTTTTTAATGTTGGGTGCTTTGACGAGTTAATGACTTGTCGTACACACTCATATCTATGGCGTTTTATCATGGGTTTTTGCGCCTCTTTCATCCGAACTTACCAGGGCACGACAGCAGGGCGGTCGTACATAGACACACTACATTATACATATACAGGCGCGGAGACGGAAGGACGGTAGAGGAGGATATACCCCGTGATACCCTTTTGATACCCTGGTGGTCATATACACACAAATATGGATTAGACGGAACAGGATGGATGGAAAGGATTTAATAACTCAGGGAGGGATAATTACTGCATGCACGGCTTTTGCTCTTCTGGTACAACACAGATTACCACACATCAGTTACGGTTTCCAAGATACCCCGGGCGGAAAGGCAGGAGGATGGTAGTTAGAGAGAACTTCTCGGACTACTGCTGCTTTTTACGAGGAGCGAGCATGTTGTATTAGCATCCAGCGAAAGGAGTAAGGGGGTGGGATGGCTTTTTGTACATTACAGAACTTACGACATTTAATGAACGAGGAGGGATGCATTGACGTGCTTTAACTTACTTTTATCACGAGTTCACCACTGAAGATTCTACGTATATCATCAGTGTCTCTTCAGATATTGTTACTGGGGGAGGGGTGTTAGCTGCTCGAGAGGTGTTGCATCGTCAAATCTCGTTACAACTCCCGCTACAGCAGATCCAGAATGCGCCGTGAACCGACCTATCTACAGGCCTCTACGAGTACCAGAGGTTGGCGATTAGCCGCTGAGGGACGTCATCACAATATTCGCCGTTGTGCTTCGCGAATTCGCAGATTTATATCTTCATGTTCTTAGATGGCTAGGTTGAACGATGACGCGGCCCGCTAAGTATTAGACAAATATACTTTCAAAATAGCAGGTTGTGAATTAGCACAGTTGACCACCTCGACGCCGTCTTGAACGAGATTACGAACTCGAACATCGACAGCGTCAAGCAAGTTGGCTAATTAGTATAGGCCCTGTATTTCAGAGCCATGCTCCCGACCCGAGTTGCGGTTCGGAAACAGAATCACGAACAACAAGAACTCGTCATAGTAGTATATCAAAGAAGATATCTCTATATGTTTTGGATTTGGCCTTGCTTATGCATCAATTATACTATTCACCATACCTTCTGCGTGAGGTGAGGTTGGGTTGTCCCGCCATCCACAGGTAAAAAACGGCTGAACGTGCATATGGCACACCTAGGTGAGCTACCCCACCATCAGTTCCCATTTTAATTTCTGCCAGAGCATCCCTGAACTGGAGGGGGGTTAGACAGCTAGCTTGCGCGCAACATCTGATGATTTCCCGGCGACAACGACGACAACGTCCAACGAGCGAACCCTGACCTCCCCGTCCGTCTTAGTTCCAACTTTTATGGTGTAGTGTATCCGACGGTATTGCGTGCAGCGGCACGCGAGTTCTCAGCAGAAATGGCTAGCAAAGGCAAAGAAGCAGCTGCAGTAGCTTCCAAGTACTCCCCTCCCCTCCTCCCCCTTTAAGCAACTGTCTGCACTCGCTTGAACAGGTTGCTGATCTTTGTGTGTGTGTGTGTGTTGCAGAAAAGATGCAGCAACCCCTTCGAACCCGCGGGGGATCCCCTACGCGCCCTTCGTCGACAAGGTGGAGGACTACGTCACGTCGCGCGCTGACGTCGAGCCTACCCTCAGGAGCTTCCAGGAGATGATTGCGTACGTCACCTTCACACAGAAATTTTAAGTAAGGAGGGAACGGAGGGCTGACAAACGGGGGTGGGGAACAGGAAATACCAGTTTATGGAACAGAACCTGCAAAAGCGTGTTGCGGGACTCAAGGACAAGCTGCCTGATATCCAAAAGACGCTTGATACCGTTCGCTTCCTTAAGCTTCGCACGGTATGCTATATATGAAATACAAAAGGGGAAGCGGGAGAAGGAAAAAGCTGATGGAAAACAGGACGAATCTGACCCGATAGAAACCACCTTCGAGCTCAACCCGACGCTGTATGCCAAGGCGGAGATCCCGCCTACTGATGAAGTTTATCTATGGCTCGGGGTGCGTACTTCCAGACTACAGAAGGTGTGAGATTGAGGAGTTGGAAAAGGGGGCTGACGAGAGAGATAGGCAAACGTCATGTTGGCGTACCCGATAGATGAGGCCGAGACGATGCTGGACTCCAAACATCAAGCAGCCAAGCAGAGTCTAAGCAACTGCGAGGAGGATTTGGACTTTCTGAGGGAGCAGATTACGGTGCGTCACACGCATACACCCTTATAAGGAGTAATTACTGACGATGAACAGACTATGGAGGTTGCGGTTGCAAGAGTATACAACTGGGATGTGGTGCAAAAGCGAAAGGAGAAGGACGAAGAAGAGAAGAGCAAAGGGAAAGGGAAGGGAAAGGAACAGGATACGCCTGGGGGCTAAATCAAAATATCGATTCTCACGACACGACTATAATGAATATAAAGAGCGACCTCTGCGCGAAAGAGGCGTTTATACTGTTCTGCCGCCGAAGAAACGCTCTGGGCAGCATCTAGCCAATAATACGGCCACGAGCTGCTGCGTGGGAGCAGTTCTATCAGGTGCACTATCATGTGAACAACGTCATTGGCGGGATGTTGGAGGCAAGTAAGCTCTCTAACAAGGTTGATGTGCCCAGGAGGCGGGATCGTCCCAGATCTCTCCAACGCTGCGGCAGATGGACCCTGCGATGGGTCTGCGACACGGTCACCATGCCGTGTACTATAAACTGAACGCTGAAAATAAACATGCATCGACACTTCCATCAGCATCAGCAGTAATATCCATCCGTGTTTGGGCTTCACCAACTCAAAAGTGAGATAAGCAGGGCCCGTTCTCCTGAGCCGTCCTTTACCGCATTTCTGTAGCTGTAGCAATGGCAATGCGGGGTAGAAATGCGCAGGGCTTCATCAAAAGGGACCCCGCCCCGCACAAGAACCTGGCCCTTATGACGAATTTTACGTTACCTGGCGTACGGGGGCAGCCACCTAAAGCCCAGCTAAGACATGTCAATTAAACCGTCCCCAACGTCCTGGCTGGCGGCCTGAATCTCAACCCTGAACCTCCCCTCAAAGCCTCAACCAACTCCCCTTGTGCCCCCGGGACAAGTGCCCTGTAACGGCCGTTTCCGTTTTCATTCACCCTGCCAACCTTTTCATCCGCTTTAAATATTTCTGTCCGCTGCTTCTCGTGTCCCTTCTGTTCCTTTAGATTGTCTGTACGTGTCCTGCTACTGACTCTGCTCCCACACACCGCCCGCCTTTTCTCAAGTAACAAAGACCCACCTACTTACTGCCTACCAGTGAACCACCGCAGACATGGAGCTCGATCCCAAGTACGACGACTACGACTACCCGACAACGGCTCCCGTTGCGCAGAATGGGCATCCGGGGCATCTTACCTCTCAGCAACAGGCTCAGGTGCACCAGCTCAGGCTGATGCTCGAGTCTGAGGGCTACAAGAAGCGCTTGGACACACTGACATTGGTATGCACCCGAGCGAAGCGAGGATATAGAAGGATGGGGAAAGGTGGATGTCTGATATCATGTGTTATAGCTCCGGTTCCTGCGCGCCCGGAAGTTCGATGTGAACCTGGCCAAGACCATGTAAGAACTGCCACACCTCGTCGATGGAGTATACCAGAGGCGAGGGGATAATGAAGACTGACCGCTTCAGGTTCGTCGAGTGCGAGAAATGGCGAGAACAAACCAAGCTGGACGAGACCGTGCCGACCTGGGAATACCCTGAAAAGGAGGAAGTTTTTAAGTACTACCCGCAGTTCTACCACAAGACGGACAAGGTTTATATACCCCCCCCCCCCCCCTTTTTTCTTCTCTTCCCTCCCACACCTCCATATATACTTACGAACCTTTAGGACGGCCGCCCGGTCTACATCGAACAGCTAGGCGGCATCGACCTCAACGCCATGTACAAGATCACGACGGCCGAGCGCATGCTCACGAACCTGGCGGTCGAGTACGAGCGGCTGGCCGACCCGCGCCTGCCCGCCTGCAGTCGCAAGGCCGGCACCCTGCTGGAGACGTGCTGCACCATCATGGACCTCAAGGGCGTCGGCATCAGCAAGGCGCCCCAGGTCTACAGCTATGTGAAGCAGGCTAGCTCCCTGTCGCAGAACTACTACCCGGAGCGTCTCGGCCGTCTGTACCTCATCAACGCCCCCTGGGGTTTCTCGGGCGTCTGGTCTGTCGTTAAGGGCTGGCTCGACCCGGTTACCGTCCAGAAGATCCACGTGTTGGGTAGCGGCTACCAGAAGGAGCTGCTCGAGCAGGTTCCCGCCGAGAACCTGCCCAAGCAGTTCGGCGGTACCTGCGAGTGCCCCGGTGGATGCCAGATGAGCGACATGGGCCCCTGGCGCGAGAAGGAGTGGGCTCGTCCGGCCAAGTGGGAGACCACCATTCAGACCAGCGGTTCTGAGGTCACGGAGGGTGCTGCTGCTGCTCAGGGTGCTCAGGGTGATGCGCCGGTTGTCGCTGAGGCTGGTGCCACTGCTCCTGCTCCCGCTGCTGCATGATAAGACACCAATCCGAAAGGTAGAAAACAGGTGATGGTTGAACTAGGGAGAAAGCAACGGGGTAGAGAGGAAGGGGTAGAGAGGGAGGGAGCTTAATTGGACAAACGCATTTGGTGGTAGAGACATTTGACGAAAAAAGGGGGTACACGATGCTCGTTTTTCCAATGGACGATACACAATCGCTTTTCCATCAAGTCCAGTCAGTTCCCTTGTCACTTACCTAGGTGTACATTTGGATTTTCATTCATGTCGTGTGGCTTGCAGAGCTTTGTTGGCATAAACTACACAAGAACTATATACAATAGACCCTGCCAATTTCCGTCTGCATGATGAAACCATCGTGCCGTACCCATCATCATAACCGAATGAACGCCTGGTATCTTTCCATTATTGTCCTTTCCCGTTCCCCTTCTCTTGTCCATCCCTTTCCTTCCTCCCCCTCTCTTGCTGTTTTCCATCATCACCATCATGATATGAAGGGGGGTTACCGTTTCTCAGTAATGACATAAACCCCAGCGACGCGTGCCCGTTCCATTTTTGCGACTGTACTCGGCATATCCCTTTTTAGTTTTCCCAGCGTCTCCACCGTCTGTTTAAACGATGCTTCCATATCCTGTTGTCTGTCTAACTCTTTGATCCCCAGCAACCCACTCCCCCCGTCGTCGATTTGTATGGGTGGTGGCGGTGTGATTTTTTGTTTTGCTTTTTGCAGCGCGTCCTCATCCTCTTGGATGCCCTTTTTCGTAGCTTCTGCCCACGTAGTCGCTGTATTTTTTGGAACCTTGCGTTTTAACGCCGCGATAGACCTCAGCAGATCCTCCTCCTCGCGCGCGAGCTCCTCTACCCGCTGGCGTTTCCGCGCGTCGAACGGTTCGTACTCGACCACCTCCTCTATCTGGGCCTGCGTGGGGGGTTGTCCATTGGGGGAGAAGTAGTGACCTAGGTCGACGGGCAGGCCGTTGATGGTCAGGTTGGGAGCTGCTAACGTAAAGGTTCGTTCTATATACTTTTTTTTATCCACAGTTAGCAGAAAACCCCCCCAGACCAGAAGAGAGGTAAGAGGGTGGAAGGACAAGGGGAACTTACGTCGGTAACCATCCTCTCAATCTGCACCCTCAACTCGTCCTCCTCTACAGGACCACCACCACCGCCCGCACCGCTAGTGTTGTCATTGTTGAGAGGGGGGAACGCGGCGTTGATACTATCCGCCGCTGCCCGTCGCACGTTCGTTATCAGGTAACTTAGGTCGTCCACGCCCTGGAGCTCTATTTTTCTGTGTTGCTCCATCTTTCCAAAAAAAAAAAACATACGCACTTTCCTTTTTTTTCTACTTCCCCTTTGGTACGCTCGGTTCGTTTTTTCCGGTCGTGAATGGGTGTCGCAGTTGTTTACATGCCATGCATGAAATGCGATTGCGATATTATTAGACTAGCACTACGTACTGCTTATCAGTTGATATGGCCCGTGCGCCACCTACCCATCCAGAACCACGTTACTAACACGTTCAATCAGCTAGTTAACGCACGCAAAAGGTTTACAACGCTACGCTAAGCCATAACTGCCGCTAATAACAGCAGACCACCCCAGGACCAACTCCATTTGGTTGGGCGCCTGCGGGGTGGGTTGTTGGTCCGTTTTGATGGTGGGGTAAAGGGGACTTTGTCCCGACTCACACACCCGCATGCATTGCCTTGAACAGGCACAGTACAGTGAACCTTCCTGAAAGAAGCACCTGTTTCGGAATATTGCAGTTACGTCGGGTACAGGGAGGATATGCATCTGATCTGGATCTGCAACATCACATATCACATGTATGTACGAAGAAAAAAAAACTGCTGCAGATGACTGCATTAGGAGATCACAACTCATATGTATAGAAACGGCTACTATATGCTTGCTTGGCTTGACCCACCCGACTTCCACTTTGACTTACACAAACTTTGATGCATGAGTCTGTAATTGTAAATGTCAACACACACACTTCTAGATTGAAGAGAGACAGAGACAACTTAAGTACAAGCACCAAGTAATAGTAATCAATGCGTGTTCCAGGGCCAATAAATAACGAAAGAAAAAAAAAAACACCCGGATCCAAGCAAACACAAAACACCAATAGTGACAACCTTTGACACACTCCCTTCCTGATAATGATAAAGTGAACCCTCTGAGTCCAAACTCCTCAATTTCCCCCAAGTTAACTTCCTTCCCGTAAAACCTTCCCAATGTTGAAAAACCCCCCCGCAATGTTGATAATGATAGATAAAACGTATTGTAACATTTTTTCAATCTTTGTAAAAACCGGGAAAGAAAAAGCCATCTCCAAGATAGACCGCCCCCGGACTAAGGAAGTATTACGTCCCACTTAGCCAAAGAGCAAAGCCAGATCTCGGGACAGGTCATTCATTATAAATCCGACATTCCCAACGCCGTTTTGTAGTTGTGTAATTTCGAAGTAATAAGACGGAAGGGAGAGAGTTCTTGCGAGAACGACAAGTCTAGTAAAATCTCGTAAACCGGTGTCGCGAATGTAAACCATATTACTGGTGTTGTTTTGCTTATTGTGGTAGGATGCGTTTAATCTCCTCATCGCTGAGCACAATCTCGATGACGGGTTCGCGGCGGTTCTCGAGCGGGGTGTATTCGTAGTTGATATACGACGGTAGGAAGATCTCGGGGTTCCATACGAAGCCTTGGCTCGACGAGAGGTACGAGATCTGTATTCAAACCCCCCTAGTTAGCAATCCACACTTGTCCAAGCGGGGTAACAATCCGTGAGGAGGGAGGTCGGACTCACCAGCCGAGGAGGTCCATCCGGGTCGTCGGCGATGTTGATCGTTGTGCACTCTTGCTTGGAGATGGCCGAGCCTGATAGACGGGGCCTTGTTAGCAACCTGACCCTACCTCGGCCGAGAGATACAGACCAGTCAGTAAGTGGAAGGAAGGAATGACTCACTCAAAAGACTTGGGCGCCGATAATGCTGCTGCTTCATCTTCTGCTTCTCCGCCAGACGAGAAGACTGGCAGTCGTCATGCATACGGCGCTGTTCAGGCGTGCTCGGCGAGCTCGAGCAGGACGAAGCCGACGACGACGACCCCGCGGCATCCCCCGCCATCTTGAGTGAAGGCCGACGGCGACGATGATGATCGTTGCACTCTATCGCCGCAGGTGGCGCAGTAGGAATAGCGATCGAAGACGACATTTTGGATAACTGGCGGTCACGATTTGATGGTGGCGTGTGTTTGTCAAAGAGGGACCGGGACTTTGCGAAATGTTGGACAAAGTACAGTGGTCGCCGGTGGGCTGAGTATCACCTTAAGGTTAGGTCGGCGTGTGTATGTATGCTGATGCTACTACTTATACGACTGCCGACAAGGGGTGCAGGAGCTGCACGAAAAGATGGGACCATGAATTCAGATAGTGTTAGGGAAATAGGAACAATGAGACCTGTAAGGAAACACAAACTGGACGACCAAGACCAGAGAGAGGGATCGATTGGGTATGCCCGACACCGATGGCGACGACTTGAGGTTGGAGGAGTTGAGTTTAGTATGCTGTGACTCGAATGGAGGAGACTAGGGGACGGTTGACGAGATGGTTTGGTCAGTCGAAAGCTGCCACTTCAGATGTGGTGTGGAGTGACTCGGGTACATCCAATGGCTTGCATGTTTAAAAGGGTGGTCAAGGAAGCACAGGCATGGAGGCATGCCAGCGAAAGGCGACTGAAGCAGCCTAACAATTTGACAATGAACAAGGAGCCTCCTAGGCTCCCAGCGCCCGTTAGCTCAACGCTTCAGGCAGGCAAGCCAGGCTCGGTTGGAGAGTCTAGCTGCATCACGCTACCACGGTTGAGTGGCTGCGAGCCTATGATCGCAATGCCATCTCACCTTCACATCATCAACCACCTTCAACGGTGGAGAAGGTTGGCGTCCCCGCTTGTACTGGATACGACAAATGCAGGAACTCCAAGCGGTGGGGAGCTCAAACTGGTAAAGTACCGTTGACAATCGGAGCATTTCGGTGGTGTGGCTCAGTCGCGGTTGGGTCCATGTGGGGGGAGCGGCCTCTCAGATGCCTATCAGGAACCCCGTCTTTGATCCATCAATCGGGATCCGGTATCGTGAAGAGCGGGATGCAATGGCTAGTGTGCATTCAAAGAGCATCAGCCAATGCTGTATGTATTGCGGCAAGTGCGGTCCAGAAAATAATAGCAGATGTCTGTTAGAAAACAAGACAAAGGCGCAACATTCACTATTGGCATAATCTTTGAAAGAAGTTGCCTTGAAGGCCGCTCCGATTCCGCCCGCCCTGTCGGTACACTGTGCGACACTGGTCGGCATGTACAGTGTGAAGTGGTCCGGGCGGCTCGCCTCACCTGAGCAGCCAACAGTAGCCAATCAGCGCAAAGTAGCTCTAAGACCCAAAGGCTGCAAGGCGATGACGAGCCATGGCTAGCTAGAACTGCTGCACGCGCCACGGGTCGAAAAACGACGACAGAACATCACCGAACGCTTCTTTCAACTCCATCCGCATCTCATCGCGCAACGTATCTGTGTCTGGACATAAAGCTATTGTTTTCTGCTCGCGTTAAAACCACCAAACCTGGGCAAAAGAAAACCGCAATCCTCCAAAGACCATCCCGACCCACGATCTTCAAAATGGGCGACGTACTGGTCGAGACTCCGACTAACCATGTCCACACTCACAAGAAGAACGCGCTATCGGCAATCCCCAGTATCGAGAACTTCGAGGGCACAACAGCAGAAGGCAATGACGAGTATGCGAACCTGAAGAGATTGCAACGGCAACTGGAATACATCCAGCTGCAGGAAGAATACATCAAGGACGAGCAAAGGTATGGTCGGCGGCCTATTTGTGAGAGGACGGCCAGGAGCTGAACTAACTGCTCGAACAGGAGCCTGAAGCGCGAGCTCGTAAGGGCGCAGGAGGAGATCAAGCGAATTCAGAGCGTGCCGCTAGTCATTGGCCAGTTCATGGAGGCCATCGACCAAAAGTAAGGCTACTCTATCCTCATCCTCCTTTCTCACTCGAGTTCCATCGCTGATACACCATCTCTAGTACCGGCATCGTTCAATCCAGCACCGGCTCTAACTACGTCGTGCGGATCCTGTCAACGCTTGACCGCGAGCTGCTTAAGCCGTCGTCCTCGGTCGCACTACATCGCCACTCTAATGCGCTGGTCGATATCCTGCCACCTGAGGCCGACTCCTCCATCGCCATGCTCGGCGCCGACGAGAAGCCCGACGTCACCTACGCCGATGTTGGAGGTCTAGACATGCAGAAGCAGGAGATTCGCGAGGCCGTCGAGCTGCCGCTGACGCACTTCGACCTCTACAAGCAGATCGGTATCGACCCGCCGCGCGGTGTCCTCCTCTACGGACCTCCCGGAACCGGAAAGACCATGCTGGTCAAGGCGGTCGCCAACTCGACCACGGCCAACTTCATCCGTGTGGTAGGCTCCGAGTTCGTGCAGAAATACTTGGGTGAGGGCCCCCGCATGGTGCGCGACGTGTTCCGGATGGCGCGCGAGAACTCGCCGGCCATCATCTTCATCGACGAGATCGATGCCATCGCGACCAAGCGTTTCGACGCCCAGACCGGTGCCGACCGTGAGGTGCAGCGTATCCTGCTCGAGCTGCTCAACCAGATGGACGGTTTCGACCAGACTGCCAACGTCAAGGTCATCATGGCCACGAACCGTGCCGACACCCTCGACCCGGCGCTGCTGCGTCCCGGTCGTCTTGACCGAAAGATCGAGTTCCCGAACCTGCGTGACAGGCGAGAGCGCCGTCTGATCTTTACCACGATTGCGAGCAAGATGAGTCTGGCGCCCGAGGTCGATCTGGACAGCCTGATCGTCCGCAACGACCCCCTCAGCGGTGCCATCATTGCCGCTATCATGCAAGAGGCAGGTCTGCGGGCCGTGCGGAAGAACAGATACAACATCATTCAGGCTGATCTGGAGGACGCATACAGCAGCCAAGTCAAGGGGACGACTGATGAGAACAAGTTTGACTTTTACAAATAGTCTAGGGGCGATTGGAAAGCGGGGAGAGCAGCGCGGGAAGGGTGAAAGCGGCAGGGCTTCCTATATAATACAGGGGGCTGTGTCTAGCGACGAGAAAGGACACATCCATGTACAGTATCAGCGAGGTGCGGGGGGGAGCATAGAAAAAAATGACAAGTGTGAAATTATTGCTCTCGTCTATCTTGAAAATCCTATCTACTATTCCATGCTATATATGTTGTAAGCGCCAACTAATTTCTTCCCAGTTCAAACGTGCAATGTTACACTCTAAGCCTCCTCGCTTTTTTACTTTGGTGTCAAGTGATTGACAGCAATATTAGCAACCGACTCGGCTCCTCACAGAGAGTTTTTTCACTTTTGACCTTTTGGATTTTAAAACGCTTGATTAACCTTCAGTATGTATGGTTATTCTCATCAGCAGGAGTAATAACACTGGTCCTCCTATAATAACAACGGTAGGGTTCCAGACAGACGGACTGAGGTTGTGAATTGTGAATCTCGATCGGCTATTCTTTTCTTATTACCCACACGTTGAACAGGCTTGTGTGCCTTGATGAGAGCGGAGGTTAGACATAGCTTCACATGCACACACGTCTTTATACACCCCTGAACCCTGGGGGGGGAAAGCTTCAACTAGAGAATCCAGGTGTCAAAAGGTCAGTAGACCCCCTTTCTCTTGGGGTTATGAAGAAAACGACCTGAGGGGAAGGGGGGGAAGGGGAGGGGCAACAGATGTAATGTGTTTCGAGCCCCCCCGGTGTGAATGAAACAAGAAGAAAAAATGTTTCCCCAATTGGATTATACTAGTACATGCCCGAAGTAAACAATCCCCCACGACGACAAATGTAAAACCCCCCCTTTTTCTAATCAGCGTGTCTTGGACCACTAATAATAATAACTACCTAGAGAAGAAGCAGAAGAAACCCGTGTCAAATCTCCATTTATTTATGGTGCGATCCCAATTTTGCAGGCATTTGTTCGAGCATGTACATGTAAGATAATCAAGCCCCCTTTTCTTCTTCTTTTTTTGGTTCCCAGCAAAACACAAGCCACCTCCAACCTCCAACCTCACAGTCATACTTGACATTGACATACCTGCTGCGATATATACATAAATGTCACTGGGATCTTCACGATTCACCCGCTCGAGGTCCCATGGTTTCATGAACCATTTCAGAGTTCAACCCATGATAAACCACCCAGGTATTTACTTACCCCCCCCCCCCCAATCCGATAACACGACCAGATAAAATCCCAGTTATTACGAGTCCCAGTTCTCTTGCATATAATGCTGCCTTTTAACCAAACTGGCCTTCCTTCTGCGTTAGAGGGGCCTATACTACCCACCGGTAACCTTATTAAGTGTCGAGGGAGGGAGTGAGTGAGTGAGTGAGTGATCTATCATATTTTTTTTTCTCATGCACTGTGTGTGTGCCCTAATCCAAATATTAAAGATAATTATTAGTAACTATGCCTGGGGTGGATGGGGCGGATGCGGTAGAAAACAAAGAGAATGGCTTCTTCCCATCAACAAAACAGTATCCCTTAACAAGGGGGAAGTTTTTCTCTTGATAAGAGAGAGAAGAGAGAGCGAGAGAGCGAGAGAGAGGAGTTCCGTATACACACCTCCCCCGTTACATTATTCTGTCCCTGACCGAGTAGAGAGAATGGTGAGATATATATGTTACTGCTTAGCGGAGTCTAACAAGATCCCCGTAGGCAAAAGGTAACCTCTCCTGTTTGGTGAAGGTCCAAAGCACAAGAAGTATATTAGAGAATAGACCGACATATCCTCTTGCCGCAACAGTATATTGCACGAGCACTTTGGTGGCAAAGATGTGTTTCTATATCCTTCATATGGGGGCATACATGCTCAGCATAAAAGCCCGTTTAGAACTGAGTGTTTACGCATAGATTTTCTGTTATCTTGCAAGCCAGGCCGCGCGCCGCCAACAAACTAGTGAGAACTCCAACACCAAATAACCCCGCCGTAGAAAGTGTCAGACGCTTCGCTATATACCCAATAAATAAATATGGTATCATTCGCTCCTCTCAGTAGCCAAAGGAAAATATGAGGAAGTACCCGCACAATCAAACTGGGGGCACTCTTATCTTAAGAAACTTGTCCCGACCTTATCCAAAAGCAGCCGTGCCGTTTCCTTACACCGTAGACTATCAAACAGAGCTGTTCTGTCGCTCAGGTTTCCCAATCACTTTCTTTTTCTTTTTCTTTTTCTCTTAATCATCCTCCATCGAGCTGCTGTATCCGCTCTCCGCATCGCCGGCGGTAGCCACCGAGCTCTCGGTGCGGAACTGTTCCTGTTGAGCAACAGCGACTGGTACGCTGGTAGTGCCGACAGTTGCAATCCTCTGTGGAATTGTCCGTGATGTACGCTCACGCTTGGACGCATTTTCCTCAGATATGGAATCGTCGTTCTCATCGACCTCGTCCTCTTCGTCGTTGGACGACAATTCCTCGTTATCCGGATACGTGTTATCAGAATTATGGGGGTTTGCGCGCTGCGAGATCAGTCCCTCGGAGATCAGCTCATCGTCCGAAGCATCCTGATCTTCCGACATCAACTCGTCCTCATCGCTTTCTGTGTCGGAGTCGGTACTGAATGGTGGGATGAAGATGGCGGGTGGAGGAAGCGGAACCGGCTTGAGCCGTCGAATCTTGCCGGCCAAGTACTCGATCTCAATCGGCATGTCCCCACTGGCTACACTCTTCGGGGGCATCGGTGAAGAAGTGCTCATTGATGCCAATCGACTGGCAATTGCGTCCGCAGTTTCCTCTGACCGGGATCGACACGCCCGGGCAACTCTCTCCGCCTTTTCATGCCCAATGGTGCGACGAGTGGTAACGATCACAGCGAAGTGATCTTCGGGGAGGACGCCGCCGAGTCCGCAAGGCTCAAGTGGTGGTTCGATCGGGCGCAGCTGGTGTTCCTCTGGATCGTCACACCAAGGGAGCTCCATGTCCTCATCGTTCGGCGAGTCCTCGTCATCTTGAACTAGATCAGGAGGGTTATCAAGGTCCATATCCAGAGCCGCGGAAACAATCGCGCGGCCATCGCTGAGTGGACGAAACGGAAGAGAAGACCCGGACAAGGTCCGAAATACTTGCAAACGCGGTACGCTGTTGACCGAGTCAAGCTCCTGTTGTCCGGTCGAGGTCATGTACGTTGTCGGCGACATGTCGCCCGGGTCTCCGGACAGATCAATGCACCAATTAGTACCCTGATAAAAGACCATGGCACCGTCATGGCGGCGCTTCTTTCGTTGCGATGATCCGGACCCACTGTAATCCCACTTGGAATGACCCATGTTGCTCTCCTCAACAAACCCATCCGACGCCTGCGAACCCGTCCCTTCCAACGATGTCTCGATCGACGACGACTGGCGCACGAACAATGGCTTGTAGTGGAAACTGTCCGAAGAAGCCGAAACCTGTGGACCGAACTTCGACTCCTTACTCGACGCCCCCGACGTCACCACTCCTCCCGACGCGTGCGTCTTTTGCTTCTTCCGTTGCCCGCCCTCGTGTGACCCATCCGTGTCATCGGTTGACGGGCTCTTCTGCGAGTTGTCCCCGCTGCTGTCGCTGCTAAACTTAGTCCCGTCGGTTCCACCACGCCAGCGAATCTTTTGTCCGTCGGGCGAAAGCTGAAACTTTGTGCTCTTCTCGACAACAGCTGACTTGATGAAGCTCGGCGTCACGTTAATCATGTGCAACTGTGCAAGGTTACAGAGCAAATTCAGGTACACCCAACCATCCGCGTCCGGAGATACATCCTGGTAACTGGTCTTCTTCCCCATCAAGAACTCAGGTTGAACCAAACCCAGATGCCGGATATACTCTATATTCTCAGAAGGGATCTGCTCACGGTCCGGATCCAGATCGAGAGGTCTCGTTGGCCGTTGTTCTGGCAGTGATGCGGTCGGTGGCGATGTGTTGTTGTTTCCAATCCGACCACCACTTCCACTCCCGTCGCCAGTCCCCATCCCATTTCCTCCGCATTCAGTCTGGTCGCCATTCGAGTTAGACATCGACACATTGTCCCGAGATCGTGTCTTCTTGCGACCATGATCGTGTGGCTGTATTTGTGCCTCTCGCGAGGCTTCGGAACGCGGAGGCGCCATCAGCTCTGACGAGGCTGGTGGTTCCATAGACGGCATTGATTGGTTCCGATGCATATTCCTCCCACTAATTTTGCCTGTAAAGAGTTGCTCCAGACGCCGGACAACTAGCTTCTTCCTCCCCTTATCAGTCATGACCATTTGACGGGGTAGAAGCCCGTCAGGGGTATCTCGAAGGTACTCAGCTACCTTCTGCTCCGCCGACGACTTTGCGCGAGAACCAATCGACGGACGTTCTAGCGATGTCCCGGAAGAGTTCGGCGCGTTAGAGCTAGGCCCAGTTGACATAGAGGCATAAGCGGAGTCGACGGGGCGTGAATGCGAGGAGGATGAAGAGGCATGCTTCGACAGCCCGTCGGCCGAGGAGTACACGTTCTTACCATGCCTGGCTGGCTTCCTGCGTTGGGACGGTGATTCACTATAACCCTCGAGACCGGCGGCGAAATCGCGTAGCGTCGCCTCAAGCTCTCGCTTCTTCTGCTTGGGCAGTCCGTGAACCTTAATCTCAAACAGCTTCTCCTTTCTCATCATGTCCGAGCCAAACTGCTTATACCGCTTCAACTCTTCTTTAAGGCGTTTGTTCTCGATGGTCAGGTCATCAATGACACTCCGGTAGTCGTCGGCGCTGCTGCTGTGCGTGACCGTTTGGCGAAGGAGAGGCCGAGCGCCCGGGGCATATGGAAATGCTGGGTTCCGGTGAGGAGCTGCCGGATCCCTCTGCTCTTCATTGGAAGAGTCTGTCTCCTTCTGGTAGAACGGCGGATCCACATCCATAGAGCCAGCATCGAAAGTTGCAGTGGGATTGCGGTTCGACCGGTCGAACCATCTTTTAGGATCGCTGTTGCTAGTCTGGTAGCTTTCGCCTGATGAATTTCGTCGTGGGGAGCTTGTGGGGACCTGTGCTGAAGCTAGGCCAGGCGAAACCTTCCTCGAGGCATCCCGCGCAAGCCGGTGATGGCGCAGTGTTACCGACTGGTCTGGTGCGGTTCGCCGTGGCATAGGATGTCCACGATCCACCGGGCGCGGCTGGGTGCCCTGAGAGTTGGTTCGGTTGTCCGCCATACCACTCCTACCATATCACAGTTCGACTCAGTGGCTTTGGTGTTCGTCTAGAGAGCGCGTTGTGTCAAAAGCATCACGGCGACCTCCCCGCGTAAGGTGGCGCTCGGATGCTTTGGTGTAAGCAATAGGAGGTTGTGAACGCTGATCCGGGCTGCAGGCAGCGAGATATCCAGTATCGGGACGCGTCTAGAAGATCGGACCGGTCAGAACATGAAGTAGCAACGTAGTAAACCTCAGAAGCGACTGGCGAAACTGGCAGCGAAGCGATCGGCAAGGGTCGGGAGCACTGCTCCTCGATCTCGGGCCTTCATCATACGGCTATACGTCTCAATCAAGACATAGCGATTGACGAGACGAAAGAGATTCGACAAGAAGAAAGCCTGAGCAAAGGAAGTGTGCGTGGGTGGGGAGGGGTAGACGGCTCTGTCGCGACGAGACGCTCGTATCTACTCCACGACGTGGCAGGCCAGGGCAGAGCAGAGCGGGAAGGTGGTGATAACAGGCCTGACAAGGCTGAGATCCGACTTTGGTAGATCAATGGGGAAGGAAAGAACCCTTAAAATGTTGTAACAGCAAGTAAATGGGCCATTTACCTGGGACTTGTCTTGGCTCTAGCAAGCAGACTGGCTATCCGTAGAGTATGGGGGGTGTAGGCGCCGCTCACTTTTGGTCGCGTTCCTTGGAATTCGTTCGGTTCCTTGCAGAGCTTCGACAATTGCAGAAGAGGAAATTATTGCGAAGCCGTGTGGTCTCTTTCTATGGTTAGAAGACGCAAGAGCGACATGCGGATAAGCACAGTCGGCTTCGACGCAATCGAGATTGGGCCGGGGACCATGTTGGCTGCTGGCTTCTATCGCACGCGCAGCGAGGGCTTTCGGTCTTCGACGAGTTTCGTCACTTCACAGATGCAACATGATTTGCCCCGATCCTCAGAGCAGTGGGATCGGGGGGGATCGAACGTTCAGGGTCCAGTTGTGGACCTGTCTATCATTGGCTAGTGGGGGCAAAGTCGCCGGCAACTAAGGTACGTTATTGCCTCCAAAACCTGAATTTGTCGCTCCACACCAACGCTTTTCAGCAGTTGTGGAAAGCCCTAAAAGTTAACCTCAGCTCCTCCCGACACCTACACCGTTATTCGCATTTTTGACTCCCCGTACTGTTCAAAAATCAGTTCAAATCAACGATGCAAAATCTGGACGACTGCTGACTTTCAAGTGTTTCTGTTACTGAACTACGGGGTCTCCCCTCCTCGGCCGACGCCATAGTGTCCGCCAATAATCCGAGCCCATTCGATGTTCAGCGATCGAATTAGAACCCCGCTTTTCTGTTCTACGAATATCTCTAAGGTTCGACTAATGTCAGACACGGCTCTTGAACCATGCATGCGTTGGAAAGCGTTAGAAACGGTTTCCTCTTCATTCACGAGACCCATCGTTGCTACCTCAGTCGCAGAAAAGCCTCTCGAGGACATAGCACGAGGTAATCACACTTACAGAGTTGCATGTCTCCCCATCGGCACGTTATCGAATACAGACAGCGATCCCAACAGGACCGTTTCCTGCGCACAGTGCTGCACCGACGCCGACAACTCGGCTGACCCTTTAACGGTGTGCGACTATCATTCCCGCATTCTAACGTCATAAATGCGGGGACCCATGTTCCAGGCCCTTAATGGGCTATGGGCCGCTTCGGGACAGTGTGGTAACACCACCCCGGACGTTGTTATGGATCTCACTTTTGCACTGTCATCGACTTGACAAGACACGCCTCCACGGCAAAAGGTTCAAGACAATTCAGGGGCTGAGAGACTCTGCGGAGTCTCGGGGCTGATCTTTAATTTAGCAACAAAGGCGCTCGAAGTCGTGAGCAGCCCGGCGTCTTTATGCGAACGCAAGCTACCGTATTCGAGTTGCTGGTGTTGTGGTACGACGCACGTTCCGATGAGGGTTCAGTCTGTCACCGTGCCACGCGAGAGGCCGTACCTGCTTTCCTTTCATAAGTCGTCTACCTAAACTTATCGCTGGTGTAGTAAAAGCTTGGAAAATGTTGGCTTCGATTGCATTCAGCATGGCATGGAAAGCGCACCCTAACCGGTGAAAAATGCACCACTTGCAAACGGCCCACATTCCAGCATGCAGACTCCTCTTGACACCCAGGTGGTGGTAAAAAAAAGACGGAACATTCCCAGAGCTTTCAGTGCGTGAATGAGGCCCGAGTGTTTGGTCTTTTTTTTACCACCACCTGACACCTCAGCTCAGGGCATCCTTCTGCCCCTCCCCCCCTTCTTACGGCCTCCCTCTCTTGGGTTGAAATGGGCTGATTGATCTACAGTCCCGGTCAACGCTCGTAGTGTATGGACGCATAAGTGGTGTGAAAAAAAGTTAGCACCATGCAGTAACAATCAGCCACCAAGTTTTGGCGGATGGGTGTTGGTGGCCGGCTCTATCTTTTTAACATCACTTTACGATGAAATGCAACTGGGAGCGATACACAGCAGAGGGGGAGATATTGGTTCAACCATGAAATGTCGGAGGTCAGAATCAAATGGAAAGCTTTAAGGTATGATAGGCAGCGTTCACCGCCGTCGGAGATTAATATGCTGTCTCGGCGGTCAATTTTCCTGTCCTCCGATGCACGAGAGGTGTCTTGAAAGACTCAAGACAATCCTTTGTACATAGTTTCTTTGTCCGTCTCCCCGCTTCGCTATTTTCCTGGGGGTGTATGTGTACGGTTTATTGTATGTACTAGTCGGGCCGCTGAGTCTGGGATGGTGTGCTGTCAATGGGTGAGAGCTCTCGCAAGTCTCGGTGAAGTTGCAGCGATATGCAACGAGGTACGACGCTAATCTGACGGTACTGTGTAGAAGAGCCGCTGCTGATCCAAGACACCGAGAGTCGATCGAGATTTTGGACGGTCGCTGAATTCCCAAGTGGTTGGGAAAAGAAGTAGCCAAGGTAGCCCCGGCCAGTTACCGGTAACTCGCTAACGGTGCGCTGTCGCCACTACCAGCGTAAGAACCGCTCAACAGGCGTTGGTAGCGATCAACCGGTAACTGCCCGGGGCCACTTTTCTTCCACCACTTGAAGGTCTGGTGCAACGGTTGTTCTGCACTACCTACTAAGACTGCATCGCCCCGATGTTCAGTTCCGGTGCAGTAAATCCCCCCCCGCGGTTCTGGTGATACCGCTTATTGGTGCAGACTACAGACTACAGCCACACTCCCAGCACGGTGTTACCGAGTCGATCAGTGGCAAATACCGAATAAGCGCCATACGGATAACTCTCGGCCGGGCCCGAACTTAGGGTATTTTCTAAACGGGGGCGAGGAGGGTAAGGTGAGCCTGGTGAGGAGAACCTTGTGTTGAGCCCCAGCAACGGGCAGGGCATCACAAACACGATCCACAGATGCGATTCGAGGCTACAGCTAGTGTAGGGGCAACCGACAAAACTTTGTCGGTTTTCAGATGGCCAAACGGTCACAAGATCTAGGCAAGGTAACCGTCCCTGTTGATCGTTGATCGTTTTTGCCGTTTTGCCACTCTGGATACACCACCGCAACCGCAACTGCCACGCGATGAACCGCAGGCGTTGAGGTTTGGGGAATCGATCACGAGCTCCATCTGCACGTGGTTATGCGGTGGAATGTACACCAGCAGACAAAATTTTTAGTGTTAGTGTACGGGTCCCGACCCGAGGACTGGAGTCTCCAATACCTACCTGGCTAGTCGCCGCGGTTAAGAGGAAAAATCTCGCTCCGCTGTCACTCCCTTTCGGGTTATTAACTCCGGTCCAACAGCGGTGCTTGCCGTCTGATATTCAACGCCCCAACAAAGCTGTCAGCTCTGGTCAACGGAGCATCGTCGTCGGAGTACGTGTATGCAGTCTGTGGCAAACACCCGCTCATTCCAGGTTCTAGCCGCCGCCTGCATATGCACTCGAATTTGCCTCTACAGCCCTGCAGCCTTGAGATTTGGCGGGCAGTACGCTAAGGTAGGTCCGGTCGATGGGGGTCAGGGACCACGCGGCTATCGATCGTGTGCTACCCAGCAGTGTGCGCCAGCGTACGCCGGGAGCGTGTGCCATGCCAGGAAGCCATTCGGAGGTTTTGGTCCTAAGTATATCACCCAGTCTGCAGCGTACAGTATCGAGGAATACCCGGCTTGTCAGGGCCCTCTGTGCACACTTGCAAGAGGGGTGTTCTAGCCCACAGTATGAAAATCAGGGGGGTTACGGTGTGGCACGCGGTGAAGCCAAGTGGCAAACTGCCGCACTGTGTCTGGAAATAGCTTCAAGGCACGCACTCCGCTTCCCCGAAACTATATCATAACAGAATAACCGGGCGAAAGCGTAGTAACAAAAAAAGGAAAAAAGAAGGACCAGCAGAGTCCAAATGTATCCCTTACTTGGTGCAGTATGTGAGGCCTAGATTTACAGTCCCGTGTGTGGCAAAACCAAGCCGCCTACAGCCATCCAGTTCTGGGAGCAGCTTCTTTAGACACTCGCAGTCCAATCGTCCATGTATAAAAGTGCAAGACAATAAGACAAACAAGCAAAACTGCGGAAAGAGAAGAGCTAGGGGTAGTCTCACACAGTCCGATATGTTGTTGTTACTTGGGGTTACAGTGCGTAAAAGCGGTGATTTACGGGCGTAAAAAGATACAGTTAGATGCTTCACTTTTTTTTTGCATCGATATATAAACTGCGCTCACAGTTTAAGCTGCTAAGACGGTTGTTTCGGCGTTGATAAATGATATCTCGCTGCAGCGGCGGCAGAAGCTGGTATATGTGGCTGCTCTCGGGCGGCTGTGGCTGTCAGCAAAAAGTGGGTGGGGACAGGGACCTTAAAAACCAATAGCAATTGTTGGTTGGTATCTACGGGGTCCCTATAGTGATCTCAGTGGTCCCTTTAGCCTTTTCGGTCAACAACTTCAGCTGGGTTTGTTGGTTGGACACAGTAAAACATCTAGCCGCCGAAAAGATCAAAACAAGTTGACCTGAAGAAGCTCAATTTCTTCCTTTCCACTTTGGGACTTATCGCACTCAGACCGCGGCGAACCACCATGCCTCTCTTCGCCAAGCAGCAGCAGCACACCGGCCTGGATGCGCTGCTCTACCGGCCACGGCCCGGTATCTGGCAGCAGTTCCTTGCCCAGCCCTGCATTTTTCTTGCGCGCAAGCTCTACACCTGGCGACGAACTGTTCCCGCCCAACCTCTTGTAAACCCCATCTCAGTTGTCTGTGTGTCGGACACTCACAACAGCCAACCTACGCTTCCAGAGGGCGATGTCCTTATCCACGCCGGCGACCTTACGCAGTCGGGTTCCTTACGGGAACTGCAGGCCACAGTGAGCTGGCTGCTGGCCCAGCCGCACCCTGTCAAGATTGTCGTTGCCGGTAACCACGACTTGCTTCTAGATGCGAGTCGTGACGACCAAGAAGCTACGGGGAAGAAGGCCGCTTCGGAGCGGAAGCTGATCGACTGGGGTGATATCATCTACTTGGAAAATGCCGGGACGACCGTCACCTGCCCCAATGGTCGCCAGCTGCACGTCTACGGCAGCCCTCTCTCGGCCCGACATGGTAACTGGGCCTTCCAATACTCCCGCAGCGAGGATGTCTGGGCGGGAACGGTACCACGAGGCATCGACGTGCTGGTGACGCACGGCCCTCCGCGGGCACATCTTGACTTGCTACGATTGGGCTGCGAGTACCTGTTGGGGGAGCTATGGCGGGTTCGCCCGAGACTGCATGTCTTTGGGCATGTCCATGAGGGTGCTGGTACCGAGTGGCTGCAGTTCGATGAGTTGCAAGACGCATATGAACGCACTGTGCTTGCTGGCGGCGGAATCTGGAATCTTGCGCGGACAGTGATGGAGATTTTGCGAACCTTCTTCCGTCCGGCAGCCGAGGCGAAGTGCTTGCTTGTTAACGCAGCGGTTGTTGGGGGTCTACGGGATGATGAGCGACGGCGACCGATCAAGGTGGTGATATAGGATCTTACAGGCAAAGGAGCAGATGAGTTTAGGGCCGACTCGACAGGAACAACAACGCAGGATACTCAACGAGACCCGTGCCATATGACGAGCATTACCGGAATTCATCCTTAGACAAACAGTACATGAGGCTCCTCCGCAATGATATTCATCTCCAAGAACCGCTTGCTTCTCGTCTCCTCTTCCGGCTCCTTGTTCAATTTGTCCGGTATGATCAAAGTCTGCGGCAGCGCAGGTACCTTGGCAACCCAGCTCGGTTCTTCCTCGAGTACTACATCCCGCCCTCTGAGTTCTTCCTCTGCTGCCGCACCAGCGATAATGGCCGGACTACCCCTCGGCAAGCCGCGCTCGATCAGGCGGTTGAAGGCCGTCACCAGGTAGTACGGTAAGACAGCAAGGATAGCATACCGCTCGGGATCGGGGTCCATGGGATCAGGGATCGTCGAGACGGCCCACGTCGCTTGGTTATAGAAGTACTCGATTTCAGACCGCAGGCCAGTGATGTAACCGACAACCAAATACTCGTACATGCGGTACAAGGATGCCGTGGGAGTGGCGCCTTTGCACTGAGCTGGCTTCCCCAAACGTTCGTCTCGGTGGGCCAACAGCCATGCCACAGTCGGGGATTTTTGGGAGGTTTGTTTGGTGGTTGTGTCTCTCCATTTCTCTCGGAAGCGCTCAAGGAGGAGACGGGCGAAGTCGGGCATTGTGATGCAATTGGTTGTTGAGAGCGTGCCGCGGTTCCAGAACAAGGAGATAACGCGATGATTTCGGGACGTTAGGTACCTTATTAACGACCTAGGTTCTTGGAGATAAAGTTAGTCGCCCAATGCGCGGGTCACTCGCTCACTGGGGGTGTTCGCGCCTACACTGACCTATCAGCCGCGGTTTGATTGATACAATACATACCCATGAAAGTTCGTTAGTACAGTGAATTCCCCCACTTCGCTTCTTTCTCTCAGGCACTCATCCATGCACCACCAATCGAAAGCGCAGATGCCCTTACCGGCCTCAGGGTTCTTCCTTAACATTTTCTCTAAAACAGAAAGGTCAGCGCAGAATATAGCTTCATGTCTCCAGTTCTTCTCTGTCTCGCCCTGGTCCTTGACAATTTTCAGATAATTTAATTGGCTACAGGCAGTTTTTAGTCTCTCGCTTGAGGTTTGGAAGTCACAAACTAAAGAACTTTCAAGGATCAGAGTGTACCGCGCGTAAAACCTGACCATGAAACTCCGCCCCAAGGACGTTGCGCGCTAGCATAAAAATATACTGAGCTCTTGGGAGAAATGGCGCCGCGTACGACACATCTCGCCATTTCAAGCGGCCCAGTCCTGTAATATGGCGAAAGGAAGGCCCAGTCCTGCAGTCTTCAAAATGTACAAGAACGCCAGTGTATCGTGTGGTCTGGCTTGATCTAGTTATCAAACCAGACCAAGGAAACTCGCACTTGCAAGCTCCTCTTTAAGAAACCACACCGTTCAAGCATCTTGTCACTCAGCCCCAAAGGCCCTGCTGAGATGGGTCAATCCTGGTCCCGCTTGCAGCAACGCCGCAATGCTAGAACCCGACCGTAATACACTCATCTCCGCCCTCAGGAATGTTGCCGCCTACATTGCGAAGAAGAAAGGCGAGGTGACGGTAATCGCTGTCGGTGGTGCTGTCAATACCATCTATTTGGAGAGCCGCCATGCGACACACGACGTCGACTTCTTCAACAACTACCTGACGGCCGCCGACTTCGAACTTGTCGTCAAAGGCGCCAGGGAAGCCATCAAGCGCGACTCCCGGCTCGACGAGTCGTGGTTCAACAACCGTACTATCCTCTTCATCCCAATGGACCAGCAGAAGGCCCTTACGGAGCAGGCATTCGCCCAACAAGAGGTTATCTTCAGGGAGGGAGGACTGACCGTGCTGGCAGCACCTTGGCAGTACGCCTTCTGCTGCAAGGTGGACCGCCTCGCTGGCGGTGGGCTCAATTCCGCGCGGAGTTATGATCTTGACGATGCTCTGCAGTATCTGAACCGATATCTGATGAATCGTGGTGAGGCACAGGTGCCATACACAACGGTGCGGCAGTGGTTTTCGCAGTATTCGCTGCGGTGGACGAGCGCAAACGACGCTGTTGTTGCACGGGTCAATGTGGCTTATCGGGCCAGGTTCCGGCTGTCCCACGACGTCATTGTATGATGGATTTTCATGGCGAAGGTTTGCCGTCCGTGGAAACCAGGCTGTTGGGCGTCGCGGATTGTGTGTGGAGGAGTGGAAGTTGGAAGAAGATTGGGGTTGTTCATTGTCGCAGAGCGCTGCTTGGGACCAAGGTGGAGCATTTTACCTTTGGAGGTATTCCGTTAGCTTACCCATCTGCCCCCGCCTTGCTTGCACTCCTTCACTTCGGCAACGACCACCCACAAAGATCCCCGGCGGTCCTGACAGGGTGATGCACACCTGTGGATGGCGTCATCACTGGCGAACTTATCTGAAACATCTCCCGAGCCGGCGGCGAGAGGAGGATTTTGATCGAGCGGACGGGATCCCGAGTTTTCCACCCATCTATGGCCGTATGTGCTCAGTGTTCGGGGTGTTTGCAGTTTATATAGACACTCTGAACCATTGCACAACATGTAAAGTTGATGCTAGAGCCAGTCAACAACACCAACAGTATTATGCTGTTTGGTTCTATCACTCACCCCCTTCTGTTACTCACTGCATTCAATCCTCTATTCTCAATCCACGTTCTCTCCGGAGCTCACACCTCTCTAATCCCCCCTCCCTCTCTCACTCGCTCCTTTTTATTGTATTTCCTCTTATGCTACCTGTCCGTTTATACGTTCAAGTCACGCAGGTCACACTATGCATATGAAACGTATATATATATATGTATATATATGCGGGTGTTGGTATATACGCATGTGCTATTTTGTCGCGTCTATGTTCGCATCTAGACAAGCACATTCCTCGGCACGCCCTTTATAAACGCCTCGATATTGCTCTTCGTAAGCGCCTGTATGTTCTCCGCAGTCGTGGCGCTCGCCCACGCAACGTGCGGCGTCACCTCTATGTTCAACCCCCTTCTGTTTTCCTCCGCCAGCAGCACGCTATCTTTATCGCTGCCGGCAGGCTCGTGCTCGAAAACGTCGGTAGCGTACCCATATATCTTGCCCTGCCGTAACGCATCCACGGCCGCGGACTCATCTACTATCCCGCCACGGGAGATGTTCACCACCACGCAGTCAGGTCTCATGAGGCCGAGTTCAGCGGTGGAGAGGAGGTGCTGGCTGGAGGGCGTCAGGGGGAGCGCGAGCATCAACACGGTTGCGCTACGCAGAACGGTGTCGAACGGGACACGCTCGACACCGCCCATATCCATATCTGGTACGGGAGTTGTAGATGCGGAAGGATTGGGGGCGTCAGAGGTGGTGGTGGTGGGTTTGCGCGCGGATATGAGCACTTTCATGCCGAGCGCTCTGCACAACGCGGCGATGTGTTTTCCTACACATCATTAGTCATAATGTGGTTAAAAAAGGAAAAAAAAGTAGGTACCTACCAATGAGTCCATATCCAATCATCCCCACCACCTCCTGACTACACGTCGGGGGTGGCTTTCCCTCGGGAGTATGGAGCAGGTGCGCGACGGAACCCTTGGATTTCCACTCGTTCACACGGGAGGAGTCAAAGTCGTGCAGGGCGTCACGGAAGATGCTCAACTTGCGGCGGGCGGAGAAATACTGCTTTCGTTAGCAAAACGCACACAAGAGGCAAAACACAAATGTACACGTTACACGTCAAGCACATGACAGCGGCAGGAAAGTTGTATTAAGGTGTCAAACTGGTAACGACCAATAGAGAAGGGGAGAAGAAAAGTAAAACCCAGCAGGTAGCGATATCAGATGTGTGCGGCTATATAGAAGAAGAGGGTGGGGGGCGGCTTACAAGAGAGATGGCATGCTCCGAAACAGCCTCCACCGCAGCACCGGGCGCGTTGATCACGGTTATCCCCCGGCGTTTGCACTCGTCGAGGTCGATGTGGTCTGTTCCTGTTGTTCGTGTGATGACTGCCTTCCTACCCCCATTGTCAGTTATTTCCTATATCTTGGTTCTTCCCTCTAATTGTTCCTCTTGCTCCTCCTTCCAATTCCCTCCCCTCTTCTTTTTCTTTCATTTTCCCTTCTTCTTTCTTCTCTCTTTCAATCCCCCCCAACCCCCCTTTTTCCATACCCATTCATAATGCTTGGTATCCTCTCTAGAACAACAAAACGAGCGACGCCAGGAACCCCAAGAACCCCGAAACCACAAATCCCAGGAGAACCAAAGGAAGATGAGAAGATAGAGAACGGGGTGCCAAAAACAGGGGGGGTGAGACAGTATTATCCACGTGATATTTGGGTAGAGGAAGTGCATGTGTATGTATGAGTAGTCCATTGAACGCGCAAAACTCACAAGTACTTGGCCTCCCCCAGCGTCTGCGCATTAATCGGACAGATAATAATCACCACCACACTCGCGTTCTTGATCCGCTCGGCGACGTCATCCTTGGCCGTGATGTGCTTGTACTCGATGGCCTCGTACGTTTTGGGCGATATGTCGAGGGTTGGTAAGACGTAGTAGCTGCTTTCCAACGAGACTATCACCTCGTGGTTGTTGCCGTCTGGAAGCTTTGCTGGCTGCCTTATTTCTTCCATGATTTTCACAGATAGCAATATCCTTCAGAAGAGATATATTATCATAATAGATAGAGAAACCTCAAAAAGTTCAAGGAGCACTTATTAAGAGGTAAGTTCCAGGCCTGCAGGCGGGGACAATATTTTCTGTAATTTTTTTATTTTTTTTACATAAAGCATCGATTGAACCTCGGAGGGATGATGGGATGGATGGGAGGGGCATTGCAATAATGTCAACTGCAACCCAACCTGCAGTTCGAACGCTCGTTCACATGCAAGGACAGGGGTTTCGTTGGTTAGGTACACTTCACTACTGCGTACGTACTTCGGACGACAGCCCCGCGTTCGGACCAATTACCGATAATGGGAATGAGGATTGAACCCCTGGCGAAGTTAAGGGCGTAATATGTCGTCTGCCAGATAGTACATACTCGTCGGCTGAGTCAGATTCCATCTGACTCAGCCGACGAGTAATACCGAAAGGTTGGAAGCGCTTCGGTTGCACAACTTAATGACCGGAGCTGTTTCTCAATGAGGTAGGTGCAAGGATAATAATTATCAAGTATTGGATTAAAACGCATCAACATTTGACAAGACAGAAAAAAGGGTACCAAGCAAATGATAACCTGATTGGGTATCTTATCTATAATCCTGTCTATAATGCAAATTGCCATAAAGGCTGCCTGCCATGCGGCGAAGTTGCGCGTTCTAACAACATGCCTAACCTTAAACCACATTCTGTGATATGAATACACTCATGATGAAGTTCACTTCTTAAAAGTAGCGCTCCGTCCAGCCCTCTCATAGTTCCTGTTCCTTACTCCTTTCGGCCCTTCACCCTGTTGCTTCGCGTACGGGTCGAACGGTGCCTTTCCTTTTCCTCCCCTTCCTCCATTTCCACCACCACGACCACCACTACCTCCTCCACCGCCACGGCCACCACCGCTATTTGTCTTGGGCGCATGCAGCACAGACGCAGCCTTGCTATAGTCAAACGGCTTCTGCTCGCCTTCATCCTTCTGTTTAGCCTTTTGCTCAGCCTTCCGCTGTCTTCTCTGCGCAAGTTTCCTTTGTCGTCTCGCGAGTTTGGCAGTTTCCTTTTCTTGAACTCTGGACTGCTGCTGTGCTTGCTTATGCTCCTTCTTCCCCGCTACCTTCGAATGCCTCCCTCTCTCTACATTCGCCATCTTCCCATCTATCCTCTTAAACTTTGGCTTGTCCGTGAGCGCAGCATGCTTTGCCTGGTTAGCGGCTCGAACCTCAGCTCGAGTCGGTTCTTCGTCGTCCTCCATTTCGATAAAATCCTCGGTACCACCCTGGACGTCCTTCTGTTGGTCCTCCGCGCCGGAGTTCGGGGCTGATGCTTCCTCAGACGACTCCTTATCCTCTGATTCTGACTCAGACTCGGAACCACACTCGGCTTCGGATCCAGACTCGGACTCCTCCTCTTCTGACTCAGCATCCCGCTCTTCGGACTTGCGCTTCCGTCCGGCCTTGAGGGTAAACTCTTGGTTCTCCTGCATCTCGACATCGGCAGCAGGTTCAGCAGGTTCAGGCTCAGCTTGTTGCGGCTGCTGGGCGGGCATTTCGGCTGTGATCTGCGTGAACTGGTGATAAGGCAGCACAATCTCCAACTTGTCTTCAGAATCCGCCGGTGCCTTCTTTGAGGAACCGTCCCACACCGAGCTCAGCGGCATGTTACCCCATAACTGAGACCGTGTGCTCCGTAACTCGGTAACATCAGGCATGTCGACGTCCGTATTCACGGCCGTCTTCGCTTTGGTATCCGCTGCCTTCGGCACGACACTGCTGGTTTCGTAGGACGCACGGAAGAAATCCATCATTGTCGGACCGTTCTGACCCTTGGCTTTGGCTTCTTGGATAAGCTCGAACAGCTCGTCGAGATGAACCTTGAGCGCTTTGGCGTTGCCACTAAGCAAACTCCACAGTGCCTTCTTATCCGTTGGCAGCATCCGCGCAACATCTGCGAGCACTTGTTGGCTCATGACGAACATTGGGCTCTCATCCTCACGGCGGGCCAGATCGTTGCGCCAACTGTGCACTGCCTTGTACACTGCGAACTGCTCGCTATTGAATAGCGTAGGCGACTTGGCCAACGTGTTGTACCATCCACGGGCGCCAAGTCCGGTTTCAGAGTCATAACCGGGGTTCTCGTATCGCTGCAAGGAAACCTCTTTGGACTTTTGAATGACCCGTTCGATGAGGTCGTTCTCCGGATTGCTTCGATCTGAACGCTCGACAAGTTCATTGCGAATCATGTCATAGATATAGAGCAGGTAATGTGTGTCGGATCGTGCATAATAGAACATCTCTTCTGGAAGTGGCCTTGACGAATTGTTAGCCCGTTGAACTCGGGAGCGATGGTTGGCTGGTACATACCTAATCCGCCAGTCCGCCAGCTGGTACTTCTTGTCCGCGTCAAAGTCCGCGAACTTCTTGAGGAGAAATGCTAGACTCCTACCCGCGTATCCGAGAAGATCACTGGCGTGGTGAGTGTCGAAGAGACCAACAACATACAATCCAAGATCTCGTTGAAGCCAGATGATGTCCATGAATGCACCGTGTAGAACCTAGAAAGCGTGAGCGACCAAAGCCATAACCTGCATCTGCTTGTTTGCCTACCTTGACAATGCTCGGATCAGCAAATACTTCGTTGAGAACCTCGAGCTTATGCCTCCAAGGCACGAGGGTATCGACTATCCAATCCTTGTCTCGCGTGCTGATTTGCATGAGTGACAGCAGTCCTGTGTAGGTCCTGAAGTCGTGGTGCTCCAGATCGAGTGCGATTTCTTTCGCCTTCTTCAGTTCGTCGAGCATTTCCAGCACGCCCTCGTACGTGTCGACCCATATGGCTGAAGTCGTCTCAACAGGCTCGTACATGATGGGCTCTCGCTTCTCGTAGGCGGCTTGGGGATACTGCATGTTAAGTATCTCGTTCTCGTAAGGGTGCCTGTACTGTGTGTTTTCGTTCTCATCCGTGAACGTAACCATACTCTCCTCCAACGGAGTCTTTGCATGCGGTTTCGTGCTAAGCAGGGGTTTCCATGGGCCGGTCTCGAAGTTGTCGGGTTTTCTGTCGAATGCATTCTGAGGCTTAAGAATGTTGGCCCTCTTCATCGACCATTCCAGGCGATCGCTAGTCTTTGCTTTCTTGGGTGCCGGAGCCTGCGAAATATTAGGAAACGCAAACAGATCAGTCCAGAAAGTATTGCGCTCACAGATTCAGCGGTGGGCGCATTTTTCCTCTTGATAAGGCCGGTGTACTCGTCCAAGCAGGTATCCGTCTTCTCGAGGAGCGAGTCGACCACATCCAGAATGCCCCGCCAATTGTTGTCGATGTCATCTGCATCCTCAAGCGATGCTACAGATGACACACTATGCCCGACCGCATTGCCCGCCGACTTCAGCAAGCCGTTAGCTAGCTTGAATAGGCGCTCGCTCTTCTGGTCGAGTTGACTGCTGACGGACGGATAGACTGTGCGCTGGAATTCGAGGTCCTCGTTCGCGAGTCGATTGACTGTCCTGGTCGTGCTAACCAGAGCTCCTTGGATACGCTCTCGCAGCGCCTTGAAGTCTTGCGAAGGATCCATCGTGTCTGCGACGGTGTCGTAGTTGCGGGCGCAATTCGAAGCTCATCGACGGATTGTTGCCGGCGAATGCGGTTCAGATTCAGGCGCCCTGAACTTTTTTTGTCCTTTGGGGGAATGCGGAGGGTAGAAAGTGGAGCTACGATAAGCGATAAAGCGCTGGCTTGCCGTACCGGTACTTTTGTGACTTGGCGGTCCGATGGCACAACTACGTACCGTGACTCCCGTGACGCTGTGGCTGATAAGATAAGGCTTCAAGCAAGCTTGGTTCCAGGTGTAAGTTCGGTCGGTTGCTCGCCCCCCGAATGTCAAGACGAATCTTTGCTGTAGCAGATATAATACGGGCATTTAGAGGACAGCAAGCGTGCACTCATACTTCACTTTTATCGAGCACTACCCCACGCAGAGAACATCTGCTCATCCTAGGAAGTCGCGGGTCAAAGTGCAACAGAGTCTTGGGGCGCGCCTGCCATCATCGTTGGTTGGAGCTTTACACATCGGCAGGTACTCATGCTTGTCTCAATACCGAACTTTGCTGTTGACACAAAGCGGCATAGTTGCAGAAGAGCCCAGGATGTCGCAATCACTAGCAAAAGAGTGTAACGAACTCAAAGAGTACGTCCTCCCCCCAAACCCCTATAGAACATTTACTGACTTGTTAGGCGTTACGACACATGTTTTCTGAAATGGTACAGTGAAAGTACGTCTTGCCTCCCGCCTCCACAAGGAGTTCTGCTCATATGTTTTCGTAGAGTACCTAAGAGGCGTGGGTGCCGCCAACGACAACGAATGCTCTGGGCTGTTCAAGGAGTATAGCAAATGCCTGCAGGTATGCACCTTCGCCTACCTGAGAGCCCTCTCCGTGATGCTGACTGACTATTTGAAGGGCGCGCTGAAGGAGAGAGGGATAGATAAACTCCTTGAAGAAGCACGCGAGGATAATAGAGAGAACGACGCAGCGTATATGACCAGGAAGAAATGTGAGTCCCCAAGTATCATGTTGCACCGCGGTCTTCTGACTTTTCTAGAATCAACCATTTACACACACTCCCACTCTAGATAAAGATGATTTATTGGCGCTCTGTACTCTACTCTGTAACCCTACTTAGAATTATGATGATAAACGTCTCTTGCTGTGTTTGCTGGTCACCCTTCATCAAGTTGGATTCACGTGCACCGGAAAGTGGGTGGATATCATTCGCGGGTGTCGCAATTGGTTTTGGCGCATGCAGCAACCGGGGGCTTGCCTGCTTTGCGCTGTGCACGCGCAAATCAGAGAGCGGAAATGCAACGCTGTCCAATTGCGCCAATCGCACCATAACCAAAAGTACATTACATATCCACCACATGTTGGGACACCGAAAGCCCTCCCCTACCGAGCTGTAAATCAAGCTTCATTGCTGGCGGTTGTCCACGTACATACGACTTGCGGTTTCTGTTTCCACCCTCCGCCCAGACACGTCGCAGAGAGAACCGTGAGCTTATTTGGCCTAATCGATTTGCCTTCCCCAACGACAACCGGCATGCTCAACTCGTAGAGATCCCAGGGCGTTCTCTTTCTTCCTTCTATGCACCCCTTCTCCGTTCTCACTCTCGGCATCTTCGTAGCTGGCTACATTACTGCTCGATGGGACCTCGTCACTCGCCTTCATGAGCTTGCCATCTTTGCCTGGGATTACGGAGTTGTTGTCTGTCCACCTCCTTACCCCTGCTGCCCCGCTGCACACGCGAGCCAGAGATATGTCGAGAGAGTGCAATTGCTAACACGTACTTACGGTCTGCAGTCTCGCGCCGCAAAGGGTTTCGCCGTCCTCACCTTTGTGTTCCTCGTAATCTTCATCCCTGTGGAACGTCTCGCGACCCGGGAGGCGAACTTGGTACGACCACCAGACCTGAACTTCCTCCGAGCTGAGACTGTGCGGTTCCGAACTGATAGAACAAAAGCATCCACGATCGCCGAGATCAGGAATATCAGCCCGAGAACAGTTGAGACGACGAGGATCTTTTTAAGACTTAGTTGTCATGCCAGAGCATGATGGGTTGATGCGCATATTCTGGCCGACAGACCTTGCACGATCAGACCTCAGAGGAGTTGTCGTGGGGTGGAGGAACTCGGCCCTGGATGTCTTTGTCGTGGCTATCTTGGAAGAGGTTGAGGTAGGCTGCCCCTGAAGAACATGGCAGCGAAGAGGAGGCAACTGACGCGCTGTCTAGCCTCGGAATGTCGAGAGCGCCCTCAAGATAGGCACCCTCTTCCGAAACGCTCCTCATCCGGTCAGTCGCATCTACGAACTATGCGGTCAGTCGTCGATGCACGTCCTGGGGGTCTCCAATACCCCTGAGTCGGTCGAGGTTGATCCATCATGGGTGCGCGTCCTAACCGGACCCGATCACCGAGTCCCGTCCGTCACATGCTCGCGAGCCTCGAGTATCCAGATCGTCCTGTTTGAGAGACCACTACCCGGACGGATGCAGTACATCTCTCTGAACCCGATCGCGTTGGCACTGGGGGACAAGCATGACGGTTTCAGGAACGATCCCCCCGAGCCCGGCGAAGAGAACGAGGACGAGAAGGAGGAGCGTCTGAAGAAGGAAAAGAAGCAACAGCTTGTCGAGAAGCTCAGACAGCACTCGGTAATCAGGCGCGTGCCATCTGCCAAGGAGAAGGCGCTGGCCAAGATCGTGAACCAGATCAATTGGGCGTGGGAACTCGAGAAGCTACTCCAAAAAAACGTCTCGCGGATAGGCACGCGTCCCAAGAGGAGTTTGAGCGTGTCCGAGAGGGTGGTGGAGTCGGCAACAACTGCGCGAGACATGGTACTGGTCTGGATATGGGACATGCTCACAGTCTACGTCCTGCCCGTCATAAGGACGATCTTTGTGCTCGGCTTGATGTCTCACCGAATCGCTGCCGAGGTGCTGTTGCTCATGCTGGAGTGGCGGGCGAGGCCGAGATATGCAGCATTGAAGGACATTTCGGCCACGGCTCAGCAAGTCGAGATCCGGCTGCAGCAGTTCTGCTACTGGCCTATGCAGTATGTCACGCTGCGGTTGAGGAAGAATGACTGGGAAAGCGTGACTACGAGCCATCCGGACTATATACGATTCTACAACAGCCTGTGGCTCGTTGCCAACGATGTCATCATAGGCATTGCCCTGGGATCGTACATCATCGACAATGCGGCGTGGGTCGCCGAGGAGATTAGCCAGCTTCTCAGCACATATACGGTCGACGCATTGCAGAGCAGCATATCCTGGCTCATGGGCTGGCCTGCTGGTCTGAAGCTGAACAATGAGCTAGCCGCATTTCTCGGAGACTTGTTTCTCTGGGTCATCGATTACTGGTCAAGCTGCATTGGAGCCCTCACGCCAGCTCTACCACACATTATATGGTTCATCGGCTTCTCGAGTTTTGCGGGAGCGAGCATGCCGATCGCTCTGTTCTCGGACCTCCTCTCGATTCTGACCATCCACATATACTCATTTTATCTTGCCTCGGCGCGGATATACCACTGGCAACTGAACATACTCATCTCGCTCTTCCACCTGTTTCGTGGAAAGAAACACAACGTCCTCCGGAACCGTATAGACTCGTGCGACTACGATCTCGACCAGCTCCTTGTCGGCACCATCCTGTTTACGCTCTTGTTCTTTCTACTACCTACCGTCGTGGTGTTTTATCTCAACTTCGCATTTGCGCGCATGGCCATCATTTCTCTCAAAGCGGTCTTTGATACCTTGCTTTCTTGCTTGAATCATTTCCCCCTATTTGCGCTCATGCTTCGGGTCAAAGACCCGAGGAGGTTGCCTGGTAAATATCCGTTCTCCGATTTTATACCGGCTGAGCTAACTGGTTTGGCCAGGGGGCATTCGTTTTGAACTTCGAGATACCCGTCAAGATTTTAGACTTGCGCCTGTTAATGCTGCTCCTGATCCTCCTACGCCAAAGCAACTCCCCTCTACGTCGGTTATTTACCTCAAGGTAGGGACACATCTGTTCCCTTTTGCGTAGGAAGATTCAGCTAACATTGTGCAGTCCATCCCACTAGATTTCAAAGCCATGTTCCATCAGTATTTCCAGATGGGACACCGGATACGTAAGCATTACCTGTCGCCGCGGGTGTTGCTGTGTCTCTTGACGGGCAAGTTCGTCCCGCCTTTGAACCGCAAGAACCTGTATAGTCTGCAGTACAGCATGCTCCCCGCGAGGCGGGCGGGTATTCTAGAGATGTGGGACGCGGTGAATTCCCTCCCGCCGCCGCGAAGAAGGGCTGCGCCGATATATGTACCGGTCCTGGCGAACGGGAAGAGCAGGTATCCTAATAACTATGGAAACGGAGGGAGGTCACGAATTTATGGTTAAACTAAAAAGAGATAGAAATGGGAATGGGTAGATGCAATGAATATAGGGAGTACTATATACTTATGTAGGTTGATGTCTATAATGTTTGCTAGCGGTTTGAGCGATGCATGCAGCAGAGGAGGAATATATACCTTATCAAAGTAGATATGATGCCTAGGTACATCTTAGCCCAGCTGAGAAGCCTCAGAGTTGAGCTGCCTTGGAGGAACTCATCATATAAAAGACCTTTTTTAAACCCGATTGCCTGGGGTTACCCCACTCCTCCACCAGTGCTTCTGTGATTCTAGGCTCCCCTGATTCGTTACCCCTCCTATTTGCTACCCCTCCTATGTGCTACCCCTCCTATGTGCTACCCCTCCTATGTGCTACCCCTCCAAAATGATCATTCGGTACGTACACTCTCCTCGCCCCCAAAAAAAAAGCGGACTCACAAGATCTTCACGTATTCAAGCTTCATTTTTGGCACGACTACGGAGTAAAAAGTAATAAAACGAGTACATAAGGAATACGTGTGCTATCAGCACCGACTCGTAAATTTTATCTGATTTTTTAGAGCTCTTTTGAGCTCCCTGGCGGTGGTCTGGTCAATCGCACCTTAAGTGTCTGTCTATTTTGGTGGTGTTTTGCGAGTCCGCTTTTTTCTTTGGTCGAGGGGTAATGTACACCGTAGATCGATGACCCTACAAGCAGGTATTAACACATGCGGCAGCTCGTACAAATGACCACCCTCACTCACCCTCTTGCCCTTTTTGGTTCTGACGTAGCTAAGAACGATAAAAGTGCGCAAAAGTTGCATTTGCTGCCTAAAACTCCACCTTGCTCCCTCACACTCAAATATTGTAGTGGCTCTACTGACACCACTTACTTGCACTGATCGGCCTTGAGTTGAAAGCCTAAAGAAGCCCAATAGAACGAAGCGAACTAGCCGCTACTAGAGACGACGGGAAAGAAGATGGACCCAAAAGAACAATTCTACCGCACCTTCCAAGCCACCGCAGCGAGTACGCCCCTCCCCCTCCCCCCTCTTTCTCTTCCCCCACGTGATTCACCCCTTTACATCTGGATTATTCTGTCCCGGCTACTAACAGTTTATGATAGGTCTGCAAGAGCAGATAAACCAACTACCCCACATCACAGTGGCAGCAGGGAGTGAGCGGCAGGATGCAATCGAGTCTATTCTCGGCGGGATTTCCAGTTTGACGACGCAGGTAGCAGATGCATCGGACTACGTCCCTGCATACGACAAGCGGACGTACAGCAGCACGCTGAAGAACCTGACGGAGAACCTCGAGGCCGCGAGGGCTAAACTAGCTGCTTCCGCTGCTGCGGGTGCCAAGTCAAAGGGGAGGTTTCAGTTCAAACCGCGCTCTACCCCCCCTAAACCCATCGGTGGTGCGGTTGGGCAGGATGCGAGATATACGTTCTCAAGCAGTTCTAACCCGCCTCCCAACCCCGCCCCTCTACCATCATCGTCATCAGACCCTCCCTCCAACTCCAACAACCCTGAACCAGCAGGAACCAGCGAGGGGAAGGATTACAACGAGGAGATACGCTCGACTTCCTCCCCCACCAACATCATCCGGAGACCCAGCTTCAGCGCGGCCCGGGACATACGACTTTCTGACCACAGCGACGTGCACATCGTACTACCGCCCTCGGCCGCCAACGCCACCAGCGCCGGGATACTGACGAACCTGCAGAATTGCGTGGTGGACATGTCTGCGCCCACCACCACCAGCCCGTTTTCCAGCCTGGCCCTCAGAAACATCACGCACGGGTTGGTCATAGCCAGGAGCGTGAGCGGCAGCGTGCACGTCACGGGGGTGAGAAACAGCGTGTTGGTGGTCGTGGCCCGGCAGGTGAGGATACACGAGTGCAGCAACACGACGCTGTATCTTTACTGCAGGAGCCACCCTATCATTGAGGATTGTAGCGGGATGCGGTTTGCACCGGCGCCTAAACGATACGTACGTATCCATATCCTATTTTCCCCTTTTTCTTCCTTGATGTCTTTTATCCTCCTCTCTTGCCCCCGCCCCCCTAGCTCATGTTTACGGGTCATATGGGTATTGGGGGGTGGGGGAAGGTAATGGGAGTGCTACAGAGTGAAAGGAGTGATAAGAAGAAGAAAAAAATTGGGAGCTGACACAAAGTGTGATAAAAATAGTTGAGTGAGGATGAGAGGGAGGAGCTGAACCAGTGGGACCAGGTGGATGATTTCAAGTGGTTGAAAGCTGAACACTCCCCCAACTGGGCCATTCTGCCTGAGGAGGAGAGGGTGCCGGAGGAGGTGTGGAAAACGATTGGGGATGGTGGTGATGATGATGGAGGGGTGGATGGAATACTTAGGAGGATTGGAGTTGGTAAGGAGACGACGACATGATGTTGGATAGCCGAGGATGTTGGGAAGAAAGTGAACGGGGCTTAATATGTTTTGTAGTAGCAATGGAAAGGGGGGGTTAGTAATGTTTGTATTGAGAAGCTAGCCTGGGTATCTACTCCCATTTATTCCTAATTCCTAACGCCGTTTGGAACCCGGTAATGATACCCATTACAATACAATCATGCCGTACCCATTACAAACGCCGTCAAAAACCACGCTACCCAGACAGTAATGCCTCCCCGCAAATACATACTTTTCCGCTGATGAATGAAGCCTTCGCTGTTGTGGCCTTATGTCAAACCAAGAACAAGCTTAATTCGGTGGTGTGTCGGGAAGTGGTGTGCCGAGTATGACCGAAAACGTGGGGTTCGTGGCCTCTTCTTCTGCTTCGGTTGCTTTTTCGTTTTCCTAGACTATAGCTCCAGCCTCGACTTCGATTGTAGCATCACCAGCTTTTTCTTCAACTTCCTTCTCACCGGCCTCCTCAGCTCCCCCACCCGCCTCACCCCGATCACCAGCTTCTCCTTCTCCTTCTTTCACCACAGATAAAGACTTCTTCCCTCGAGTCGTAGACTTCCTACCCAGCGTGACAGACGACGACCCAGATCCAGACCCAGCCACCGAACGACCGAGAGTATAAGATGAAGGCTGAGAATTCTGGGACTCAAATGAAGACTCGGGGTTGGGCCCAGACCCAGAACCAGACCCAGCAGACCCATGCGAAGACGCAAAATCAGAAACAGACGCACCCTAATCGTCCGTGTTCATCATTTCACTTTCACCGCCGGCATGCAGTTGAAGCTCCTCCGTAGACTCCCCGCGCGCGGCAAACTTCATGCCTTCCTCCTTGATGTACATCAGGGTAGCAATCTGCTTGCGCTTGCGCTCCTCGAGCATGGCAATCTCGGCTTCCTGCTGCGCGATGGTGCGCTGCATGTCCGGCGCCGTCTGGATCAGCCTGCGCGCCCGCTGGATCTTGTGGCGGACGTTGTCGCAAGCTGCTGGGAACTCTTTTACGGTTAGAGCGCCCTTGCTGGATGATGATGCGCCGCCGCCGCCGCCGCCGCCAGGTGTTGTTCCTGATGCTGGTGCTGGTGTGGTACCGGAAGGACCATTTCCGGAGGCGTTCGGGTTCTCCTTGAGCGATTCACGCAGACGGCCAAGAATAAAACGCAGCTCGGGCACCACGTTGATGTCTTCGGGAGACATGCCCTCTGGGATAGGTGGGTGGCTCATACTGGAACCTATCACTGAGCGGATCGAGTTAAAAGAGTGTTAGTTAAGGATGGGTGGGATAGTTGTTCGGATAAAAAAACTGGTGCTCGCTAAGAAGCTACGGTGTTAAATAAGATACGAATCATTCGCGTGCAGATCGTGCCTTCCGTTTCTGCCACCGTATCGTGTTGTAAGTGTAATTGACTGATGGAAGTTCCGTTCTAGAATTCAGCCTTGCATGCAGCGAAGTTGTTAGTGCCGAGCTATTGTTAGAAAAGGATGGCCCGTCACCAATGAGCTAGGCACGTCGCACCCCCACCAATTAGCTTATAGCTCCCGTCCAAAATATCCAAGAGCGACGTCAGGTGGGGGGAGGGGCAGCAGCCAGCCCGCCCGCGACAAATAACCCCACCATAAAGTCCTCAACGAGAAAAGAAGACCTTGGAATTGCTCACCAACACTTTATCCCGCATCCCATATTCCTCCGGCTTTGCCCTTCGTTTGAGTCCCTTGTTGTCTTGTATTGACTTCTGCGATACCTCACATCAGACTACCACTTGGAAGTCGTCCTCCAATCGATTTATACAAAACACAATGGCTCCCGAGCACAATGCCTGCCTGAGTACGTCCACCACCCGCTCCCGCAATCGCCCGGACTACGCGCTAGTCGCCTGTTGCATCCTTATATACCTAGAGCTGGCATGGCTGATTCTGATGCTCTTGCGCTCGTATTATAGTCGTGATTGACGGCTGGGGCATCCCCTCCGAGGAGTCCCCCAAGGATGGCGACGCCATTGCTGCCGCCGAGACCCCCGTCATGGACGAGCTCTCCAAGAGCCCAACCGGCTTCACGGAGCTCGAGGCCTCGTCGCTTGCCGTCGGTCTCCCCGAGGGCCTGATGGGCAACTCTGAAGTCGGCCATCTCAACATTGGCGCTGGCCGCGTCGTCTGGCAAGACGTCGTGCGCATTGACCTGGCTATCAAGAAGGGCGAGTTCAGCCAGAACGATGTCATCCAGAAGACTCTCGAGAAGGCCAAGAACGGCAATGGCCGTCTGCACCTGTGCGGTCTCGTCTCGCATGGTGGTGTGGTCCGTACATCCCGATACGCTTGTTCAGGGACTGCAGCTTGGCTAACACGGTGGACAACAGCATTCCAAGCAAACTCACCTTTACGCCCTGCTCAAGGCTGCCAAGGAGGCCGGCGTCCCCAAGGTCTACATCCACTTCTTCGGCGACGGCCGCGACACCGACCCCAAGTCCGGCGCCGGCTACATGGAGGAGCTTCTCCAGATCATGAAGGAGATTGGCACTGGTGAGATCGCCACTGTCGTTGGCCGTTACTACGCCATGGACCGTGACAAGAGATGGGAGCGCAACGAGATCGCCCTGAAGGGCATGATTCTCGGCGATGGCGAGGAGAGCAGCGACCCTGTCAAGACCATCAAGGAGCGCTACGAGAAGGGCGAGAACGACGAGTTCCTCAAGCCCATCATTGTCGGCGGCAAGGAGGCTCGCATCCAGGGTATGTCTCTCTCTGTCTCATTCCACTGATGGGTAGGATGGGATACTAATAACTGGTAGACAACGACACCGTCTTCTTCTTCAACTACCGCTCCGACCGTGTGCGGCAAATCACCCAGCTCCTGGGCGACGTCGACCGGTCACCCCTGCCCGACTTCCCCTACCCCAAGATCACCCTGGTCACCATGACCCAGTACAAGCTCGACTACCCTTTCGAGGTCGCCTTCAAGCCGCAGCACATGGGTAACGTGTTGGCTGAGTGGCTTGGCAAGCAGGGCGTCGAGCAGGTGCACATTGCCGAGACTGAGAAATACGCTCACGTTACCTTCTTCTTCAACGGTGGTGTTGAGAAGGTCTTCCCTCTTGAGACCCGTGACGAGAAGCAGGATCTCGTCCCGTCCAACAAGAGTGTCGCGACTTACGACAAGGCGCCCGAAATGAGCGCCGACGGTGTCGCAAACCAGGTCTGCAAGCGTCTCGCTGAGCACAAGTTCCCCTTCGTCATGAACAACTTTGCTCCCCCGGACATGGTCGGCCACACCGGTGTGTACGAGGCTGCCATCGTTGCCTGCGCGGCCACCGACAAGGCCATCGGCAAGATCTACGAGGCCTGCAAGAAGGAGGGCTACATCCTCTTCATCACCTCCGACCACGGAAACGCCGAGGAGATGAAGTTCCCTGACGGCAAGCCCAAGACTTCTCACACTACCAACAAGGTCCCCTTCATCATGGCCAACGCGCCCGAGGGCTGGAGCCTCAAGAAGGAGGGCGGTGTCCTTGGTGATGTTGCGCCCACTATCCTCGCGGCCATGGGTCTGCCGCAGCCGTCGGAGATGACTGGCGAGAATCTGTTGATCAAGGCATAGACGATCAACGTGTTGAGTTGGGTATTTCCACAGTCACGAAGCATGCAATATAGATAATAGACGTTACGTGTTATGAGTTCAAAATGCGGCATCTAATAACCCTTCAACGCTTTAAATAGTGGAAACATTAGCAAGATGAAGACGGGGACAGCCAACAAGGTATTCTAACTGAACAATGGTCAGAGGAATTGCCCTAGGTCCCATACTAACAGGGCTTAGGCAGCACGCGAGAAGGCGCAACGGACGGCAGTGAGTACCGTTTGCACAAACCTTATTATTAGCTGGACGTTTACATAGTTTTACAGACTTTACTTGTAGTAACTACACGCCATCCACGACCACTGATCCTTTTTCAACATGAACACAGAAGTATCCGGGAAACAGGTCCTTCACCAGCAAAGGATGTCAATCTTTGCCCTCCTACCGCCCTGCGGAGGCAGAGAACTAACCAGAAAACCATCTTGAGCCATCTAAGGACGCGACAGCTCGATCGCTGATCTGGGGCGTGATGTTTGAAGAACCACAACGCATTCCGACGCCAGAGGGCACTCTTCGAACCAAATAAGGTTTGACAAACGCCCCTGGGGTTAGACTTCGAAATTAGCAGCCGCTGTCGTCAGAATCTGACCGTTGACAGCGCGGGGAAGGTACGTTACAGCCCGGCACATCGAACCACATGTGCAGTCGCAATGCACGTGAGGGGAAGGAGCCCAAAGCAACATGCCGTAAACAACGCTCGAGTTAATTTAGACTTCAACTCTTCTCCGCACAAACATCAGTTCACGACACCAATTCGACGCATCCGAGTCATACAGTGCAAAGAAAAGGTGTGCGGTGGGCAAGTGCTCTCTCTGTAACTCGCACCTAGCGACTCGCAGCTCGAGTTTATTATGTCAATTCATACCACCCACAGCTTTATCACGATAACGGCCGCGCACGCACAAATGGGATTGCTCCACCTCACCACACCGCAATTGGCAGCTTCACGATGTTCAAGTGGACACTTTCAGGTTCAATTGAGATCCCCCAGTGCGCAAGTTGAGTTCGCCAGATATTTGAACCATCATATCACCATTCACAAAGTCCAATGGAAGGTTGATGAGTAGAGAGGTTTCTTGTCATGCGATAAAACGAAAAGAGAAAATGCTTTTTGTGTGGATGGTCGCCCCCCCCCAGATTTGACACAACCGGGACAGAAAGCGCCTTTGAAGGAGGTGTTATGTTACAAGTTTTTTTTTGTCGGTGTAGTGCCGACAGCGAGACGGAGAGGACAGGATATCCCCCGCTTCTAAGATGTCTATGATGATGCTCCCCGTCTACCGCCTGTCTATAGGTGCCGTGATTCTATTGTCCGGTCCGATGCACACACACACACAAACACCCGCACACATACACACTTTCCACCCATCTATTAAGTTTCTTCACCAGCCGTCAGGTGGCGGTCGGCTGGCTCCTCGTACACGTCCCCAATCTCGTCCTTCCTCCCAGATATATACAACAAGCAAACACCCGGCCTAGAGTGCTGCTGCTAACGCCCCACCACTTTGCGAAGCGAATGAGAAGATGCTTAGGTCTGTTTTGCAAGTGTTAGAGAAAATTGCCGCAACTACCAAACATATCCAATTTCCCCCCCAGGCTACTTACGAACTTGGCCATGAGGGCAACCATGAGGTCGAAAAGACCAATGGCCTCGACGAAAGCGAAACCCAGAATGGCGTAGGAGAAGAGCTGACCACGGAGGGCAGGGTTGCGGGCAACACCGTTGAGGAGGGCAGCGAAGACGAGACCGATACCGATACCGGCACCAGTAAGACCGATGGCAGCAGCGCCCATACCAATGTTCTTGGAGACCTCAACCATGGCCTGGGCGATCTCGGAGGAGTAAGCCCGGCGGGTCTGGAGGTTGAAAGCGTTGCGGGTGGTGGCGTTGACGATCGAGGTCATCTGCTGGCGCTTGAGGGTCTGGAGGGGGGAGGCCTTGCTGGCGGCTGTCATGCTTCTGTGAGCTCCATGTTCGAGAGAAAATTTCCTTCCTCGGATCGTCGACAAGCTCAATCGTAGAGCTTGCTTGCTGGTGGTAACCTACAGGTGATTGTCCGCTTGCTGCTCATGCGGAGGGCAGGGCGAGCGACCTTGGTGGTCGACGCGGCCATCTGGGAGGCCAGTCTGGAAGCGAGCACACGAGTGGAGGCCATTGTGTCTGTTTGTGATGGAGGGGAGAGGAGATTCTGGAGAGAGAATACGCGGAGAAGAAAAGATGGGGAGGATGAGAAAAGACTGTGTGGATTGGGAAGAGAAGGAGTTTTGCTTGCTGAGTGAGACGAAAGAAAAGGAAGAGGAGGGAAGGAAGAATTGGGCGAGCAAAGAAGGTGGTTGACGGGAGAACGGGGGCCTCGGGTTGGTCAGGGCGATGGGAGGAGCTCCATTCACCGCGTTCAGACGATATCACTGGACAATTGCTCCCGGAGGAGAGGCATTTCTTCTGAAGCCCACCCATATCCAGGAAGAACCATGGGTGGGGCCCGAATCCCAGGTCAAGATGGTGAGGAAAAAATCATCGCGGCACCGGATTGGTCGGAGTCCTGGCAGATCGCAGAGCAGCACTCATTCACCAACGCGCTTTGGGCGGTCGGGCAATGTCGGGACTGTCAGGAGCACCCTTGCAGCCTCTGGATCTGCTTTCCGGAATCGACGCTATGGCCAGCCTTATCCACTGTAAAGTGGACATGATTCATGGAAAGACCGCAACGGCTTGGCCGGATTTCTAGCACAGCTTTGTGCGAGCCGAATCAAGTCCGGTAGACACACTTTTGTTATGAAACGGCGAATCTTCATGGCGGATGGCATCCCCAAGAGCTTCAGTTGTGGCCAGACTTATTTGTTGTTACCGAAGGTTTTTGCTGACGTTGATGTCTGAGGCATTGAGGCTCAATGGTGAGACGGAAAGAGACGCTGCCCCCACGAGGCCCCCACTTAGCGGCGAAAAAACTGCTGCGCTAAGCCTGACGGTAGACCAGTTGCCGGCTACAGGTACGTACACGTGGGAGACATCGTTGACGTTATTCACGCTGGATAACGCGCATCTCCAGAGATAAGCAAGCTATGAGCAGGTATGAACAGGCATAAAAGGATAAAGAGAGGCGTTGCCCGTTACCTAGAGCTGGCTGGTTTCTCTCGAAGAGCACAAGCACCCGATGTGAACCAACAAAGACCGAGGTCAATCGTGCAAGTCTCACACCATTCGACTGCTTGCCAAGCAAACCGCTCCCAGCATTTTCAAGGAGAGCTCACAAAAGGAAACCCGAGCAATGCAGAGCAAAAGGGACACTTGTCCGAAGAAAGGAGGAAATTGAATGTGGGTCAAACTGCTTTCACCGCGCTGGTGTTGTGTCGCGGACAGATGTGAAAATTTTTCTTACTCAGGAGATGACGTTCTGGAATGTCTCGACCGCCTGAGGCTGCACGACAGGCATTCGGCGCGGATCATTATGAGGCTCTGATACCAGGAACCGAGAACTGTCGAAAACCTCAGGTTGCAGCGAGGCTGGCTGGCTACCGTCATCTCGGTACTAATTCAAGCTTACCCGAAAATTCCCGGACGACGGGAGCTGTCGTCACACCCTGTAGGTTGAAGGGATCCGAACAGCTGGCTCAAAAGAGCGCAAAAGAGAAAAATACTGCGCTGCATGGCCATTCCTTCTGGTTACAGGTGTGTATCCTTATATCAGTGCACTATATATCTTGTGAGTCACTTGAAGTCCCCAATTGGACTACATTCAGACACTTGCATACCTATATAAGCTCACCATGCACCGAGGTGAAGAGTCATGATGCACAGTTACGTAGGTAGGTGCACTTAGGGAAAAAAAGAGCTCAGGGTAGCTCCGAGCCCCCCTGCACCGCTGAACGGGAGCTCTGCAATGTGTTGCGCTGCACCAATTCCAGAGCGATCGCCCGAATTACGCACAGTCGGGCTTGCTCTGGCCTGCGTGTGGCTGACAGACAGCTAGCCGGGATGGAAAGCGCAAAAGGGGCGGCGCGAAAGATTTTTCTCTTCACCGCGGGTAAAAACGCTGGGGGGAAACCGCTCGACAAAAAAAAAAAGGCAGCGAGACACGGCCCCCGCTTGACCGCCAAAAAATAGAACAGAACAGAGCAAGGTTTGGTGGTCATAGCTCCTTGCAGCTAGTTCGAAAGTAGTAAATCCCTATAAGCGTGAGCAAGCTCAATTTCTTGGCACGATTAGCGGAATCAATTTTTGGCTGACGAGACAGGGTGGTGCTTAACCGTGTTTTTTAGCGGCACCCAATCGCGTCCGTTCCAAAACCCTGTTGCCAAGAAATTGAACTTGTTCACGCTTAAAGGGATGCCGGTGCCGCGATAAGGTCAATCCGGCTTCACCTCCTTCGCTAACCCGTTGAGCACGGAAGCTGTCCGTCACGAACAATCGTCGGCTACAACAAACCTAGTAGAAGGAAGCCAGTGTTTGGTTCCGGTTTTGTCGTTCTAGGTGAAAATGGCATGGCGCGGTGAGGTTTCTCAACAGACTTTCCAACATTCTGTTTTGTATTTTGTAGTGTTTGTTGGGGTGTTGGATGTTTCTACTATGTAGGACGATAGGAAGCTAGGTAGGTAGCCAGACCCAGCACAACACCTACATACTACCCTGCTTCTACCCGTAACTAGGGAGATGATGTCTATCCGTATGGAAAGTTTTGCTACATACACGTAGGCAATCCTTTACACTTTCGTGATGCAGATGCAGATGCAAAGACGCGCACGCACGTGACACGGGGCATTTTTGCCTCCAGCCGAGCCAAAGCTTGCAAACGGGACTGCAACGGGGCGCGAACAGGGGGGAACTGAATTTCATCACGGGTTATATACATACATGGACGGCGGCAGCTTGCAAGCCGGCAAGCGGCATCCATTACATATGGGCCCCGGGAAGGTGGGAAGGGAAACCGGTAGGTGTTCAATCGGCGTTTGTTGTGGTTGGTGAGACTGGTAACTTAAAGCGGGCCTTAATAATAATAAGCCTTTGCTTGAAACTGCCGACTGAACGTTACAACTGGCCGCAAGCTGTTTGCTTGTTGTACATAAGTTGTAACTAACACTAGCTCCAACGGGGGACACACACCCACCTCATGTCAGGCAGCAGCTGGCCGCTGGAGCTTTTTCACATGCCGATTGTGCATACATAAATACATACATGCACAATTCCACCCAAGGCTGAAGAGCTCGGGATTGCACGGGTTTGGTTTAGTCTACCTACGGTTCGATGTTGTAACTAGCACATAGTTAAAACTACGTATGCCATCTGAAGAAACGGCGGGCCGATATTGAAACACACACACATGCCGACATGTCAACCGCGGTAAGGCATTTGCCAGTCATGTAAACTGCATGTGTGTGTGCGTGTGTGTGTGAAAACACTTGAAAGCGGTCGGTTTTTTTAACAGCGTCTGATGATATGGTACTGTACGCTTTACGATTAAACTTGAAAAAAGACTTAAACCATGCCGGGGTATACATTGAACTCCTTGAACTCCCTCTCCCTCTCCCTCTCCCTCTCCCGGTAGTAGCCATATAATCCCCCATCCCATCCTTCATAACAATACCAACCCGTGATTGTGATCCTGTGGTACTACACCACACCACACCCCGTTACCGTAGAAAAGCCCAGCAAGTATATTCCTCTCATGTTTTCCACAAGGTAGCAATGATTTAGCACCCTTCCCCTCTCTCCCCCCCACCCACCCACCCACCTCTTATACCGAGCATTCTATGCACTCTCCTCAGGCGTGCTAGCCTTGATCGCATACCCCTCGATAAACCCATTCGGGTCGCAGGCCCTTTCCAGACTTATACCGTGTGCCGTCACCCAAGCTCGAACATCATTTTGTGAGATGCGGACTCGGTTGACCAACTCCTCCGGCTCCGCCGATGATGCCTGTTTGTTGTCCGCCCCGTTCACATCATCATCAAGCTCTCCTCTCTCCTCAACAGGGGTCTTCTTCCTCCGTTTCCTGGGGGGTGGTCCCTGTCCTGCATCTTCTATCGTCCCCATCTCTCTAAGTACCGTCAGACAATCGTCCGGGGCGATCCATGTAGCCTTGCTAATCTCATTGACGTCAATCACCGTCTCTCCTCCTCCTCCTGGCTCTTCCTCTAGCTTTAGACTCAGTATGTACCGACAAATCTCCCCCGCCCAGAAGCGTTTGTACCCCTTTTTGCCGAGATCTGAAATCGGTTTCTCCGGTCCGCCTAGTATTCCCTCTCGTCTAGAGATTTCGTAAGACACACCCATCAGCAACGCACCCAACCCTTTGCGCTGCCAGGGCGGAAAGATAAGGATGCAGGCTAGGTTGTTGTTATCCCAGGACATCTTTTCCTTTGAAAAGAAGCCGATTATCTTGGATGGCGGCTGTATTACCTCAACAACATCAGCGGTGGAATCTGTTGATTGCCCTTGGTTTTCGGGAGGGGGCGTGAAGACGAGGAGAAAATAGTTGAAGCTCTTGACGTCGTAGAACACGGACTTGTTGTCGAGGAAGAGCTTCGCAAACAATGAGAGATTCTGGCAGAAGAGCTATGAAAGTCAGTCAAAGAGCAAATTGAGGGAGGGGGGTTAAATACCTCTTCTTTCTCGCCGTCGACCTCCCAGATGCTCCACTCTCCTTGGTCCTGTACCACCTCTTCGACCATCTTCTTGGTACCCCTTCCACGGCCCCTCGCTGCGTTGGTCCCGGTACTTGATGGCACCATGACCGTCCGCCGGCCTTTGGGGTGGGTGTAGATCTTTCGTCCGGGAACCTGGCTCATGCTGGTACACATGTGGACGTGCTCGTTCCATGCGACTAGCTCCTTGGAGTACTTGAAGCAGTAGGGGCAGACGTATAGACGGTCTAGCATCGGGTGGGTCTCGCGGTCTGTCTTGCGCTGTGGCTTCGCTCCGTTCTTGCTGCCGTGGGATGTGCAGCCCGTTGCCGTGGGGCCACTGGTGGTGTTCTTACTGCCGTTGCCTTTCCCACCCTTGAAGATGCTGCTGCCTGACGCTACGCCTATCATGTCTTTGTCGTAATACGATGGGTACCATGTCGGGAAGTAAATGTTGCCTAGCACGACCTTTTCGATGTTGCGGTCCGTCCGCGCAGAGTCGGTGGGTTTCTGGGGTGTACCGCAATTCGTGGTGGTTGTGGCTTCGGGAGCTCGCCTTGGTCGTTGCGGTTGCGCCTTCGACGTGGTCATCGTGATTGGATTATCGTGTCCCACTATCGTATGGTGCTGTTGCGGTGATGGTGGCGGTGATGGTGGTGACGGAGCAGCAGACTGCTTGGGCGGTCTTCCTGGCCTTCGCCTCTCTGCCGCTTCTACTTCTAACCCAGTACCGGCCCGTTTCAGTGGACGTCCAACTGGCCGACGAATAATCAAACCAAACTTGCTGTTAATGCTGTCGTTGTCGTTCTTGACGCCAAGTGAAGAGCTCGCTTCAAGAATGCCTCGGTTCTCGGATTCCACAGTGAGAGCGCTATGTCGCGTGAGGCGCGTTGGTTTGAGTGGATGTTGCTGCTTCGATTGCACTGGAATGTTCTCCTTCCCAGAGGCCACGTGTGGCATGTGCCCATCTAATTGCTTAATAAGACGCACCGTTTTCTCTTTGTGCTGCTGCTCCGGCTCGTCTAGTTCGAGGCGGCGCCTCCGTCTTCGTGGTTCTGGGTCGGGTTGGACAAGGAGTGGGGCAATCGACGTTGCGCGCGTAGCTCTGCGCGTGAATGCGGGACCTGGGCTTGCTGAAGATTCGGTCGCGATCGCGCTGTTATGAAGTTGTTTTCGCTTCGAAGGAGCCATTTTGCATTGCGAAAGCAACAGGCTCTTTATATGTACATGGTCAAACTGATTTGAAGTTCAGCGGTTCCATGCGATCGAAACGGTCCCCCCCCTGGTTGACATCAAGGTTCCAGTCGGACCGGCACCGCACGCCGCCGCAGCATGCGGGACAAAATACGATTACCTAAGCTTGCACGGCGGAGTTTATTGAGGGTCCTTTTTCTTATCCGCGCTCGAACCAATTAAGCTCCGGACGTTCTTGTACGCGGTTTAGACACGATGGGTAGCCATATCGTCCGCTCATAATGACTGTTTGTCAACCCCAATGCTTTATGCCAGAGTTAGCACCTTAAAAGGTGCCGGGAAAGGCATCGGGCTCGCTCGCCTGGTGAGTAACAGAGTGCACAGGTTTCCGCTGTGGGAAGCCCAATTGCTGATATTGTCGACTGAGCAGCTCGTTCCTTCCTTTCCAGCCTCGATCCGCCAGCAGTCGACCAATGCCACTGGCAGTCATGGGGAAGTGTTGCGCGACGATAAATGGGCTCCCGTGCCGGGCACGCCAGAGCTCAGACCCCGGAGACGGGCCCCCAAACACCTCCCGTTCTCAACAAGCAGAGCTCTTGCGATCCGGGTGAATCTTCGAAACGGCCCTTTGACATGGACCAAATGGAGGCTCTCACGGGACGTGGCTAGGAGTACAAGCCGCCGTCTGCCCGTCGTAACGGCGCAGTTCCTCATAAGACAACAAGAGGCTTTACAAAGGACCAGTCTCTCGGAGTGTCTCAGCAGCGAAGCCGAGTGGAGGACCTGTCTGAACAGCTTGGCGTTCAAGGGAATTCATATCGAAGATATTGACCATTGGGCTTGGATTATTTCTGCTGAAACAGGGGATGCGATGATTGAGAGGTTTATCTCGAGCGACAGGCACAAGCCCATATTTGTGCTCTTTATCGTCCTGGGGAAAGAAATGACCATCCAAGAAAGCAAGAACTTCATCGCCTTGCTCGACTACATATCCGAGCACTACCTTCAGGACAAGTCACCCCACAACATGCCTCGTGGCGCTCTACGACGGTCCCTGGTCAACAGGCTCAACATGACACCGAGACATTACATCACTCTATTGCAGCGACTGGTCCATCACTGCTTGAAGGTGTCGCCTGCGGCTCTCGCTCAAATATCGCACCTCGTTACCTCGTATATCGAATCAATATCTTTGCACTCCAAGCCGAGCGGACGCACTGGGCAAGCAGCTCGGTGCTCCGTCTTCAACCATGCTCTCCAGTTGTTCGGCCGCGCAGCCCCTATCAGGCCTCTGCAGCATAGAAAGTACAACTGGGAAGCCCAGAAAGTGCTTTTGGGATTCTCAACCAAAATCGTACCGCATCTCATCATCAACAAAGAGAGCTATCGGTCAATAAGGAGCGTCCTGCTTGGCCTGAGAAAGTCGCAATCGGAAAAGAAGGTCGCAGAACGATCTGCCAAGACATGGCCGCCATATCGGAAGATTTGGGACGGAACCGACGAACGACGCAAACTGGAAGATGATCTCAGCAGAAGTGTCAAAGCAGGCATTTTGATGCATGAAGCAGGCTATCCCAGCGAAGACATTGATCGGGCCATGGGGACGCTGGGCGGATTTGAGCAAACGCCCGCCATACAAACAAGGTCTGCAAGTCCATATGTCTGGACCGGCAACCGACAGAGCCTCAACGTTTACTCCCTTTGGGCTGCAGAAGTCAAGGCAACTAGAAACGCGCAGGAAGCCTGGAAAATCTTTGAGACTCCGCCTAGGCCGGGACTGAAGCCAAACTTCCAGGTTTACGCTGAGATGTTTGACAAGCTTTTCGCGCGGCCAGTCCAGGGCCTGTTGAGGACGCTACCAGGAGACGCGAAGGAAGTGTTTCCAGTATATGACGCCAATCTCACCGCATTTGAGATGGCCAGGCTGAAGCCCCCAAGTGTCGACGAGTTGTACGAACTCATGCTGCGACAAGGGAACCGACCAGTTGGAAACTGTCTCGGGGTTCTTCTTCGAAACGCCGGATCCGTCGAGATGGGCGTGCGCTATCTCAACGACAGTCCATTCAAGGATGATGTTGCGGCGCTGTTGGAGCCGAACTTGAGTGTGATGTCACGACCGTCGTTACAGCGGATCCCGCGCCAGGTGTTCAACGCCTGGATCTCGTTGTTGTGTAGCGCACACTCGAATCGGCCTCAGAATACCCTGCGCCCTGGCACTAATCGACGAGAAGATTTTCCCATTGAACGTGCCATCAAACTTACCACTCTCTACCAAGGACCATGGGGTGCCAAGAACGACAAAGCCCCATGGCATACCATTCTCCGGGCTTTGGCAGGGTCGAAAACCATCCTTAGCGATGGCGGCGTGGCGAGAAACTATGTCCAAACCTTGTCGACCTTCCTCAACGTCCATGAGCGGACAAGGGGCGTGGCTGGTCAAGATGCAATACTTTTCGAATCGTTGTGCGTCGCTCTACGGAAGACGCTGAGATTCACTACGTTCGGATGCAGTGACGTGACCTTTTCCCAAAAGTATTCGACACTTGTGGATCAGGAGGTCGAGAGCTTACTTCTCAGCGCCCACGCAAAGCTCGTTGGGTCCTTCCAACGACTTATTGCCCCTTCCAAGGATGGCACATCCTCGTTGCTGCAGTACGATATTACTGCGCTCCATCTATACAGATACATGCGAGCTCTGGGATCCATTGGCGATGCTCAAGGAATCACGCAGCTCATGGACTGGATCTACAAGGCATGGGACCAACAGTCCGTCCTCGACGAGGCCAAAATGCCGGGGGAGCTGGACTACGCCTACATGGAGAAAGTCTTTTCGTACTTTTGGGGCATAGGAAATCACCTCCTCCCTCGCGATGTTTTACAGGATTTCCGTGACCGGCTGATTCGGCTCAATCTGGAGAAAGAGTGCACGTGGATCTGGGCAGAGGAAGACGAACTACATGACGACGTCCGGTGTGACGTGGCGATTGCCAATCGCTGGGAACCCCTCAGAGCAAACCTCGGGCAGACAGGTGGTCGGCGAACCGCGGCGACAGTCGATGCACGTTGATGCTCTCTCGGTTTGGACAACTTGAGAGGGCCACGAAACCGGGAGAGTCTCAAAGTGCTTTGGACGATGCACATGATATGCACAGACGGCAAGAGCGTTGCGTTCACAAAGCAAGTGATGGCGCGCTGCGCTACAAGGACTATCGTACCCAGGACTCGGATCATTGGCGCTGAACTGGGGTCGGTAGATTGCGGGGGTGGCACCGTCGAGGGCGTGGAACCTGCCATGTGTCAGTGCCACGAACCTTAGCAGAGCTACAGAGCTCGAGAGCTTCAAAGAGCCTCTGATGGTTTTGCCGAGAGCTTTTGGTCTTATCTTCTGAGACTAGAGAGTTGCCAATCGTATACCACGAATGTGTCGACTTGGTTTCGGCAAATATCATGCTCTTTTGAACGAGATTTTCCCTGCGTTCGGTGATCGACCCGATCTTGTCCGTGTCGTCCCGATGCATCGACAAGGGATCTCATCACATCATTGCGGCGGCGATAGGATTCGCCCTACGTTATGCAATGTTCATGTGCCCGTTGGTTCCAGTTTTTGGATGGCAGATGGATGGGTGCGGTGGGGTAGACACGGGCTTTGGGGTGGTGACGAGTCAGGTTTCAGGAGAGGGTGCCACGTTGGTGTGGTAGACGCCGCATCCAAAGCATAAAATATCGAAATGCTTGTCGTACAGAACGATTAGAATCCAATCGATTCGTCTACATCCCCGGACATGGTTTGGTCTTGCATGGGGCGAGCAGACCCGAGACCCGGGCGGCCCGTCCAGGGGGAAGTGGCCGGCCCCCACTATCTGAACGCAGGAGTTTACGGATACGGGCCGCGGGAACGCAGCAAGACCCGGTTGACAGACAGCACACGGACTTCAGCATGTGCACAAGTGCGCAACATGTGCAGTTTTCTGCATGCATGCAGAACAAACATGAGATGGTAATATATACGATAACCTGTACAACATGTATGTAAAATTTACTAGACTATAGAATACCTAAGTGTTAGATAGGGTATGGCTATATCAGACAAACGGAAAGACAGCGCCTCAATAGATCTAAGATATGAACTGCCGTAATTCTCATATGTTTCTGTGCAACGCGAGAGTTAATGCCTCCTCCCACGGTTCGCAACCTGTAAATTTCGACCCCAAACCTTAGATTTGCTACACTACGGAGGCCTAAACTCGCTTTGCAAAGCGCATTACTCCACAGTCAAAACAAGCGCCAAAGGCACCAGGTGTAGAAGCAGCTTGTGTGAGGTTACTCTGTTACTTTGGATAATGTACTATGGCCTAGAGGTCTGATCTGTTCCTTTCTTCCTTCAGCGAAAAGGTGCGGCGTGGAAATGGCATTGGAAGGAGGGACTGGCCTGTGTGAATCACGCATGGTATTTATACTCGTTGTTTGAGGGGTCGTCTCTTCCTTGAGAAAACCTCACATCAACACCATCAATACCGTCATAACACGGGGCTCAGTCTTCTCTGCCGCAAAGAAGCGACGTTAGAGACCTGAAGCTCTGTGGAACTCATGGTCACGGCCGTGCGACTGCCTCGCTACTCGCAAGAGCCCAAAAGCCGCCAAAGAGATTGGGCAAGAATACCTCCCTCAACTAATTCCTTGGGTCTGGAATTTACCGATTTTCCCTTGCTTGACGATGCGCAATGATGTGTCGCAGATCATCCTCAACGGCCGCAAGATGCGGGCTAGATGGGCCTCAGCCCTGCAGCCTCCATGCAAGGGTCAATGTGCAGCCTCCTCCCATGCACGTCTATCAACCATGCAACTGCCAACCATTTACACCATAACCCTACCAGCAAGCCACAGCCCTGCACATTCTACCCTACCGAACGCTACGGGCATGCATACTGCCTTGCCAGCAACTTGCTGCCACACCAGTTGATGCAGCCATGACGAGAGACCAAGCTCTCCCTCCATGAAAAGATGCAAAAAAAAACCCAATCAAGCTCCCCAAAACCTGGGAATCTACCCGTTTCAATGGGAAACTCGTTTGTTCCGTCCGAAACAGATCCGCTCTTGGACAGGGGAGGACATAGTACTACAGGAAGAGTGGAGGTCTGCCCGCATATAACGAGGACTTGTGGTCGAAGGGCAGAATGGTAGGGCATAATATTACATGAGAGACATGAACCCCAACATATTCTGTGCTGCGGATGATCGTGTTTCTTATTTCTTTCCCCCTCGCCCTCGCACACAAACATATAAAGCTCACGTGTTGTGTGATGGGTTAGGTTGTGGTTGAGGCATGATGGCCTCGTTTCTCTTGTCCCGACGACGATCGCTCAACCTGTTGAGTGTTGCCCTCTACACAGTACTACGACAAGTACACGCACAGCTCGACACGACACAGCCAGGGGTCTGGCCGATTAACGTCACGACGGTATCTATCCAGACTCGAGGTAATCGCTCATTACACTTGCCCTACATGCTATCAAAGTGAGTGCTGACATTCTTGGTGGGATAGTGAGCTGGTGCAACTCGGAGATAGACACATGCAATATCCTTTGCCTGCAGGCACCTAGACAGAACACATGTGATGGAGTACTGGCTCCCCTTCCCTTCCCTGTCCACACTTCTCAGGTTTACAGTTACTGATATAGAGAGAAAGCAAACACTAGCATTTACCTGCCACTGCTCCAACAATTCCTCCCCGGGCTTGCAGTTCTACCAAGACACCATCCCGTCCTTCACTTGCTACCAAGCCCATTACGATTGTCAGGACGGCAGCACGTCGGGAATTGCGGATTGTGCCGATATTGGGTCCAGCTGTGGGAAACTGAACCCAAGCTTGTTCGACTCCCGCGTGGTGGACACGTCGTCTTCGGATATGGTGTTTACGATACCAGAGGGAACGTCCATCCCTACGTCCACTGTTAGTGACATTACCAGCTCCCAAAGTTCCCCGGTCGTGGTCACAACACACGCCACATCAGCATATATTGATATATCAACACAGATAATAACAGATACAATTGGGAATGGACTTACGACGACAAAAACGGGTAGTGTTCAAGATAATTTAACGACAAGGAGAAAGACCGGGATTCAAGATAGTTCGAAGACGACAAGCGGTGCCCCTGGAGTCTTATTTACCGCGCAGAACATACCTACCACCGTTAGCCCGCCATCATCATTATCAACATTGCCATCAACAACAGCAACAGCCATCTCACAGGGAAACGGCACTGGATCTTCTGGGGTAAGTCAATCTGGAGGGATGGCAGCTGGGTCTGGACAGACGGGAGATGGTGGAGGAGATGAGGGACTGAGTACAGGCGCAAAGGCAGGAATAGGCGTGGGAGCAGCTACATGCGCCATCCTCGCGGCGGGCGTCGTGGCGTGTGCTGTCTTTCAGTGCCGCAGGAGACGAAGGAGGAGAAGCGAGATACGAGACTGGCCAGAAGTATCAGGAAGAGCCGGAGCCAGTAGTGAAGCACCGTTCGGGTGGGGGTCTTCGGGCAGTGGCGACGGTAAACTGAAACCCCTGGGGCCGAACGAAAAGGCCGAGCTTGATGCAAGAAGACGAACGGCGGAACTAGAAGGGAAGTGTGTACCGGTGGAGATGGGGCTGAATGAGAGGGAGGAGCTGGAGGTTAGGAGACTACTTGGTCGCCGTTTACACGACCGCAAAACAGCGGTTAGGACTATTGGGAGCGGTAAGGATGCTTGTAGAAATGGTAGACAGAGTGATGAGGGGCTGGGAGCAGGCAGGAGGGGGTTTGAAGCTCTTGTATGATAATGTATGATAAAAATGTATGGTATTCGCAACAGATCTTTCAGGAAGGAGCGACATGTGACTCTCGCGTCGCGTACATGGGTAACACCACCACACAGAAGGCGGGGTTTTAACGCCTTCTTACTACCCACTGTCAATACCTCCCAACTTCAACACTCAGAACTGAACGTAGACCACCAAATCGCCTTCCGGACAACACTCATCGACATCTCAGACGCGGTTGAGCACGTGACTTAAACATGACGCAACATGAACTCAAGCGAAAAGCGACGTCTTCTCAGAGCGATTTCACTAATTGCTGGCCCTGTTCCAAAATGTTCGTCACTTTCTCCCACTATCAAGTCGTTCCTGCCTCTCCCGTCAAAATGAGCCTTGGCATTGGCAGCCCCACTACGGAGTACAAGCAGACTGAAAGCAGGCAATAACACAACCTGATTGGACAATTCAATTTCTCTGCGAGCTCCAGACAAAGTCGCGTGCGCGCGTCTTCAGGAGCAGTGGATTTCGCGACATGGATGTTCACCACCAAGACGACCAAACGCTGCATTTTGTACTTTTTTTTGACTCGGTCGCTTTGCTTGATATTATTGTCAAAAATCGCATGTTTGTTCAGTACCAGTCACTCCTTTTTTTTTTGCCACATCTGAAGACTATCAGATTTGTCTCCCAATTCCGTCGTTCCCAGTCCCTCTTTGCGCACACATAAAGGCACTCTTTTGTTTCTGTTCATATAACCAGACCGTACCACACTCAGAGCCACTTAGCCAGAATCGCCAAGGAAGAAAGCCCCAGAAGGACTCTGGCACATATCTCCAGGTCTTGCCGCAAACGATTCCGAGAGGTGACGTTCACGTCATCTGGTCTTCAGAAACTCTGCTCGGCGTGTTCCTCGCCTTGAGCCATGTCTAAAGCATCGCAATAGCACCCGTCCGCAACGTTATCGGCGACAAATCTCATCCTGGTCTCAACCGCTTGTCTGTCTCAATGACGGACTGTGACGATGGCCCAGGTGCCTGGGACAATGACCTCGGCAAATCCGTGGACCGTTCCTGGCCCCTTCAGACCCCCGAGAGCGAGCTAGATGAGGTTCCATCACGGCAGAAGCTCGTCGTCGACCTGACGTCCGACCGAGACTCACAAAGTCTTGCCGGCGATGAAGGTTCAGGCATATCGGACAGTCCCGTTCCATTCGAAATCAGCCGGAGCAAACACGTTTATGTGGACTTGCCAACCTCAACACTGGTCACGCCGAAGTCTCGCTACGCTGGATACGTCCCGCCTCTTCCGCCGGTTAGAGAGCGGGTGGCCCTAGCATCTCTGATGGAGTGTCTGAAGTCACGCAACAGCGAGACAGATCAAGAGTTCGTGGAATTTGAACTAGATCACTTCACGTTCTATATCAACTCGGCGCTATATCCGTACGAAATGCGCCCGCTACAGAGTATGACGACAAAAATATCGCATGATACGTTCTTTTTTGACGGCGTGCTTAGTGTTGGTAACGTGAGGCATTACGTTACCCAGATTCAGGTTTCCGAATTACCAATCGGGAACTATGCCAGCGTCTCGAAACACTCGGTCGACGACCAGATTTGGGTTCGTTCCAAGATGAACGCCCAAACGCAAATATACTACAAGCTCAAGAAGCCGGCAGCAGAATATGCCAGGTTTCACGTACCCTTCCTCTGGGTTGCTGATCTTGCCAAGCATGTTGTCGATTACTGCACTACGATGACCGAGAAAGGTCGTGAAGTCAGTCTATCCTCTTTTAGAAAGCCTTTCAGCCAATGGCTTGAGAAGACCCACGGTAAGTCAGCAAGTTTCCAAAGGTGGCGTTGTCAGTATTCCAGTGACGACTTTTGTACAGCCATCCACGCAAATATCGACTTCCTCTGGAAAGAAGTCTATGGTGTACTTGGGGCGAGGAAGGCAAAGTCACTGCGAGTCTTCCGGGAGGCAAAGGATTTAACAGAGTACGAGGAGGACGTCTCGACACCGCTTCCTATGATCACAAGGGGCAACGAAGAGGAGCAACCGACCATCGTAACTCCATATATCAAGGAGTGTTTTGGTCATATGATCGTAGGGCAAGTCCTGAAATGTCCCGGTCAGCACGCTGAAACTCCCGATACCTCAGCCCAGGTTCACGCTCGGCAGGGAAAACCGAAGCGGAGAGGAAGCATCGGAGTTCCACCAGTCAAGAGGCGACATGAAGCACAATACCAGTTCCTGGCAGAGGAATTGGTCAAACGCATCCAAGAGGGCGATACTATCTCTACCCCCCGCGACGGCGAAGGGACAGGGACGAAGTGGAGAACTGTAGCCTCCGAACATTCACCCGAGGACCATCGATGGTTCGGACTGGTGCAAAAGGTCCATGTCTCAGGAAAAACCGGCAGGCGTAGCTTCGATGTGAGCTGGTTTTATCGGCCTGTGGAGACACCGTGCTGTATGATGAAATATCCTTGGCCCAACGAGCTATTTCTTTCGGATCATTGTACGTGTGAGGAGGGCCATGACGCGCGGGTTGAGGATGATGAAGTTCTCGGGGTGCACTCGGTCGACTGGTTCGGCAATCCAAAAGCATCAAAGGCGGAATTCTGTGTGAGGCAAACTTACATGATCGAGGAGCGTCGGTGGGTGACGCTAGACCAATCTCACATGAAGTGCTCACATGGCCAAGAACGGCTAAAATATAAAGCTGGTGATACTGTACTTGCTGCGCTCTCTAAGCCTGACACCGTACTCGAACCTTGCGAAGTCGTTAAGGCCTTTAAGCAAGGACCCACTCGATTTCTAAGGCTGAGGAAACTCCTAAGGAGGAATGATATCGATTCGTCTGCACGGCACGCGCCAATAAACGAGCTCGTTTACACAGATGAATTCGTGGTTACGAAGCCGGACAAGATATTAGGCCGGTGTACCGTAAGGTTCTTCAGGCCGGAGCAGCCTATCCCTAGCCCTTACAACAGGGATGGAACTGGAAATATATTTTACATTACGCACCGGCTGCAAGAAGACAATGAGAACCGAGCCCGTATCATTCCTTTCGATGGCGACTTCCCAACCTCCCTAAGACAAGGCTTCGACCCGGATCGGGATGACTTCGAGAAACTAAGAGGGATGGACCTGTTCTGTGGAAGCGGCAACTTTGGACGAGGCCTGGAGGACGGAGGAGCAATCGATATGAGATGGGCCAACGACATATGGACAAACGCAGTCCACACGTACATGGCGAACGCTCATAATCGAGAGACGACCCATCCTTACCGTGGGTCCGTCGATGACCTCCTAAGGAAAGCTCTCACCGGCGAGTTCTCGGAGAAAGTGCCTCGACCCGGCGAAGTGGACCTGATCGCGGCGGGCAGTCCCTGCCCCGGGTTCTCGCTCCTAACACCGGATAAGACGACGCTGCATCAAGTCAAAAACCAGTCATTAGTTGCCTCCTTTGCCTCCTTTGTGGACTTCTACCGGCCGAAATATGGCATTCTGGAGAACGTCATCACCATCGTGCAGGCCCACCATAACCGCACCCAAGACGTGCTCTCGCAGCTGTTCTGTGCGATAGTAGGCATGGGCTACCAAGCGCAGCTGATTCTGGGAGACGCATGGTCGCACGGCGCGCCGCAGAGCCGCAGTCGCGTCTTCTTGTACTTTGCGGCTCCCGGCCTTCGGCTGCCCGAGGCACCTCTGCCTTCCCATTCCCACGCGCCAGGCGCCAAGCAGCGCGGGTTAGGAGAGATGTGCAACGGCGAGCCCTATGTGCGCCGCTCGTTCGGACCCACGGCCTTCAAGTACGTCAGCGCGAGCGAGGGCACGGCCGGCCTGCCCCGGATCGACGACGCGAAAGCGGACTGCTGCGTCCCGTTTCCGGACCATCGAATCTCGTACGGCGTGACGCAGAAGACACGGAACCAGATATGCTGCATCCCGACCCATCCGCACGGCGTGGGCTTTGCCAAGGCCTGGAGGGAAGGTCACGGGGTCATGTCACCGGCCGAGCGCGCCGAGTTCCCCCCGAAGCCATCTCACCGCACGAGGCCCAACGCCAAGGGCTGGGCCCGCGTCCACCCGAAAGACATCTTCCAAACCATCACGACCAGGCCCGCGCCGACCGACGCCCGTAGTGGCAACGGCTTGCACTGGTACGACGACCGGCCGCTGACCGTCATGGAAGCCCGCCGCGCTCAGGGGTTTCCCGACGAAGAGGTGCTGCTGGGCAGCCCATCTGACCAGTGGCGGCTTGTGGGGAACAGCGTGTCGAGGCACATGTCGCTGGCTCTGGGGCTCAAGTTTCGCGAGGCGTGGCTGGGGTCGTTATACGACAAAGATTACGATCCGATGATGACGACCAGTACAAGCACGACCAGTACGAGTACGAGTAGGGCCACGAGTATTACTCTTCCCGACGACAACAGCTTTGCGGGGAAGCCTGTTTTCTCTACTGCTGAAGATCTCAAGCCTTTTTCAAGGGGTCGTCGCCGCATCCATCCGGCGTTCCTCAATGGCCAACGGGCTGCAGCAGCACCTGATACTTCTAGTCCCGCTTCCCTGGCTTTCCGGACGGCCGCGCAATCTCTCGATCCATCTAGGGCGACAAGCGAGTCAGCCGATGTCCTGACAACACAGCTAACGGGCGACTCGGACTATACTACAGCCACGGAGACTAGAGCTTTCAGCAGTGCGGGGAGGAGCATTGTGGAGACTACGAAGGTTACAACAACAGCCACTGAGTCGAATTCGAATGCTATGACAGGCAGTAGTAATCGAAAACGGGCGTTGTCAAAGACGTCGTTGGTCGTCGAGATACAATCGTCATCAAGGAAGAAGAAGATGCAGCGCATTCATCAGCAGGAGCAGGAGGAGCAGAGCGAAGAGAGTAAGGATATCATCGCTACTGCTGCAGCTACTCCAGTGGAGCATCGTGGGCATGAGGGGAGTGGGAGATGGTCGAGGCAATCCATACCCAAGGGGATAACGATCGTCCGCCTCGGTGATACAGAAGATACAGATGGTGAAGAAGAACATTCGGACTAGGAGTCTGTGTTTGAACACTCTGCTGAGACAAAAAGGGAGCGGGATAAGCTGCTCAGGAGGCAGCGGATGTTAAAGAGGAGGCGTGACAAGGCAGTTGGAAAAGACAGAGGTCTGGTGTAACGTGAGAAGCATGGATGGTGTGAGAGATGACCCGGACTGGCGAGAGAGGCGGTGGACTATATAATCTCGGTGGTGTTGGTGAACTGATGCTTGATCCCCTATTTGGTGGGGGTGCCTGGGGGAGAGGTGATACTATAGGTATATACATACGCAGCATAGAGAGCATTGTTGGGTGGGTTGCATGACTTGGCGGGGCTTGCATAGAATAATAGCAGTGTAGCATTTGTATCCGTGGCACATGCGAATATCAATTATCATCACAGAGCAGGCACTTCTTCACTGACCGGGGTTGTAAGTGCTGAAGGTGTTCTCCTTGGCTGTCCTAGTATGGTCCTATGGGTTGAGTGAGGGTCGTCATTCACATAGGTATCAATTCCTGTGATGCGTCTTCATCTTCATCTTCATTTTTTTGCTTTCGCTTTCGCTTCATCCTGGCCCCGACCGGCACAACGGACATGCATTGGAAACCTTACCTACTAAAGATTTTTGTTCACGAGGAGCCATCCTCTCGATTGATGTCGTGCAGAAGAAGGTCGAATAAAGCCCAACCTAACAAGGCCCTTTGTCTGCGGGTGACCAGATGCCGACCCGGTGTCTCTTGTTGTTCGCTGCTAAATTCAGATGCGCCAGCACAAAGGCCTACCCATCGGGCCTGTTAATACGAAGTGGACACAATCACTCCATTCGCTTTAGCAAATACCGGTGAGTTGACCCATCTCGAGCCTATCCATGTCATCCATTGAGGTCGCATATCCAGGTCGTTCTTGGTGGAGCTCCCCATGCCTGGCCAATTTCTAGAGGCGCTACGTGTAACCCACTAACAGCAAGCAGTGCACGGTGGCGTCCGTTTCCAAAGGGCGCTAAAACAGGCGCCGCTGAGGCTCTAATTGGCGGCCTGGCGGGACCAGCCTTTTTAACCATGTCACACATCGAAAGGATTCCTAGCCAATCGCTCGCTTTAAGCGATCTATAGATGCGGCGCATAACTAAACCGTAACGGTAGAACACAACAGATTAACGACTGGCCCGCGGCGCTAACATCAGACAACAGCGAACCTCCAGGCATTGGACCTCGCTTACTCAACCTCTTTGCGTGAATCAATATATTGCTCGGCCGAACTGCTGGCTGGCGCTTATCGAGCCCGATGTCTGCCAACTTTACCGACGACATGGTTCGGTCGTGGTTCAACAGCTTGCAAGGCGCGCCTGGGCCGCAAGCCATTGGACATGGTTGATCGTCCACCCATGACCATACAGACCATGCAATGAATCCGCAACCATTTAACTACCTGGCGGTAGCCCCAACCAACTTCGCTTGCCATTGCCAGCCTTTAAATGTCGGGTTGGGGCTTGACAAGGTATGGCATTAGGCTTGGTAAGTGTTCCATTGCCAGGTCGGAACAGTGACGGCCATACGATTTGGAATGCAGCATCGCGCTTGGGGGGAACGATATACTTTGGGTACAAGAAGAACTGGCACGTCATTTCCTTTCTCGTCTCAAAGTAAACGTTCCCTTTCTTTCACTCACCGCGTCAGTTCTTTTCCTTTCTGGTTCTAATCCTTGAGCACGTCGCTTGCTGTCTTTCCCGTACCCATTTCTAGAATCTTATTGTCTACCAGTCGCTTTGTTTCCCTTACCCATCCACACGCGGTACACACATTGCCCCTGAATGGCATTTGTCTAGCCTTCTTTCTACCCGATTGTTGAACAAAATAGAACAGCAGGACTGTTTTCCGGGCTTTCTTAACAACATTCACTGGCCACTTACACCTCACGTGCTCCCAGCTTTCTCCTGGAGGGAGGAGGAGGATCATCTGCCTTTACTTTTCTTCCCTTCCCTTCCCTTTCCTGGTATACTGGTATACTGGTAGCAAAGTTCACATTCGTTTATAACGCGTTAAAATGCGGACAACTATATTAGCTCAAGTTTTGTTACTGGCCGTCGCCGCGGAGGCTGGTCCTCTTCGGCGGTTCTCCGGGTTGTAAGTAGTCTGTTAGCCAGACAAGAGTGACAAGGGTCAAAGCTGACGATGAGATATCACAGCAAATGGCCGAGACAATTGAATGGAACACAGAGCACGACCTCGACGGCTGCTGCACTGACGTCAGCCACATCAACATCACTCACGACACTAAGCTCAACAAGTATGTCATCGACGGTGCAAGCCGCCGGGACAACTGCCAGAGCAAAGCCGGGAACGACAATTTCTACTGAAAGTAGCACTTCGTCTAGTTCTTCAAGTATTAGCTCGTCAAGCGTTAGTGGCTCGACTTTGCCGACAACTCCGTCATCCAGCGCCTCGACCCTCCCTACATCTGTTGCTAGCACTACCGAGACCACCTCAGCATCGGGATCAAGTGTGGCTGTGTCTGCTGCCGCCTTGCCAGACCCGACTGGCACCTCTACTCAGGCCGACACCGTCGCTGGATCAAACTCATCCACTCTTTCTTCTTCTCAGAGTTCCAGCTCGTCGCCGACGGTCTTGGCCTCGTCGTCCAGCGTCACTGGTACCACTGATGGAGGGTCCATATTCACCAAGACGGTCACGGGGACCGATTCCACTGGGGGGTCCTTCACCATGACCTTGACAGTTAACCCCACACTGTCGATAACAACCCTACCAACTGCAACAGGAACACAGACAGCGACGCCGTGCACTGGGAACACTTATACGGTGGTGAAAGGGGATATCTGCGTCAATATCGCTAAGAGCTATGGCATTACGGTCGATCAGTTGCGCGCTCTGAACCCGAGCCTTAACACAAACTGTGACATTGACGTCGGTGAAGTGCTCTGCGTGGGTGATGCGAAGCTGGTTTCTGCGAACAGCACTGCCTCTGCTTCCTCTTCGGCTTCTGGCTCCTTTTTAACTTCAGCATCCTCTTCCGCTTCAGCTCTGGCTCCAGCTTCGTCTTCTTCTTCTTCAGATTCTGCTTCCTCTACGGCTTCAGCTTCCTCTACGGCTTCAGCTTCCTCTACGGCTTCAGCATCCTCTTCAGCTTCAGCATCCTCTTCAGCTTCAGCACCCTCTTCAGCTTCAGCATCCTCTTCCGGTTCAGCTTCCTCGGTAGTGTCTTCGCCTGTCTCGTCGTCGGTGTCGTCGGGATCATCATCGTCAGCGTCATCACCCTCCGGGTCATCGTCAGCGATCCCTACCGGTACCGGTAATGATACCGCCAGCCTTGCAATTACCTCAACGGCCCAGCCTGATGGAAGTGGTAGCACGTTGCCGACAACATCACCAACTGCAACTACAGCTGCACCAGGAACAGCTTGCACGGGAACTAGTTATACAGTCAAGAAAGGGGATATCTGCTATAACATTGCTCTCTCATTTGGGATCACCGTTGATCAGCTCAAGGCCCTGAATCCAACCCTCAATAAGAACTGTGATCTTGACGTAGAGCAGCAGCTCTGCCTTGGTGCCGCGACACAGGTCTCGACGAATAGCACTGCTGCTGGTATCGCTTCAGACTCGGGGGCCTTGCCTACTGCGTCGTCATCGTCCGGGACAACTACCGCCGCCGCTGCTACCACCGGTGCCGGTGCTTCTACAATCACCTCGACAGCTCAGTCTAACGGAACTAGCACCACGTCGTCTTCTTCTTTTTCTTCTTCGGCGGTCCCTACCAGTGCCGGTACGACGACAGCTCAGACCGCGGGCACTGGTACCACGTCGTCATCGTCGGCCGGGTCGGTAACCACATTAGCATCGGCACCAACAGCAACCAACACCGCATGCGGCCCTGGAGTTCAATGGACAGTCCAACAGGGAGATACCTGCTTCAAAATCGCCAATACCTTTGGCATTTCCGTGGATCAGTTGGAGGCTCTGAACCCGGCCCTGAACCCGGCCGTGAATAAAGACTGCCATATCGAAGTCGGCCAAGTGCTCTGCCTCGGCAATGTAAACCCGGCTGGCACGGCCAGCACTGCTGCTCCCGCCGTTGCCAATTCGACAACAGCAGCCGTGCCCACGACCGTGGCTGGTGGTCCTTCTACAGCCCTCGCCTCCACGGGTGCCGCTACCGCTGCCCGTACCTCGACTGCTCAAGCCGTTCCTACATCAGCTGCCCAGCCCAGCACAACAGCTGCAGGAACAGGAACAGGCACGTCAACAGGCACATCGACAGCCCCGCCCTGCGGAAACACCTACGTCGTGCAGTCGGGCGACATCTGCTTCAAGATCGCCTCGACCTTTGGCATCTCCGTCCCTGATCTCGAGTCGCTAAATCCCAAGTTGAACACCGCATGTGAAATCTTCCCCGGCGACATCCTCTGTGTCGGCTCCAACGCACTTGCTCCCACCTCCTCTGCTTCCCCGGTTACTACTACTACTACTACGGGTGGTCCAGCCGTGGTGACGTCAACCACCCCTAACACTGTCGCCCCTCCCCCTGCTACTACTACTACTTCTACCCCTTCGACTTCTTCTTCTTCTTCTTCTGTTGACACAACAACCACAACCTCTGCCGCCGTGGTTGCATCTTCAAAGCAACCCCCGCCAGTCATAGTCGACTCGTCAACCTTGATAGCAGGACCACCACCATCCTCACCAATAACAACAACAACAGCAGCAGCAGCACTGTCGACATTTACAGAGACAAACACCGGCACGTCAGGCTTCACCACAAAGTCTACCTCGTTAGTCGTGGTGCCTATTAACGGCTCACCCACTTCTACGTCCGTAGCTGCTGCTGGTGCTGGTGCTACAAAGGCGGCTGCATCTGGTAGTGGATATGGGGGCTCTTCTGCTTCTGCTTCTGCTGGTAGTAGTAGTAGTAGTGGGACAGCAACGACGATGACGACGACGACGGTAGCGGTAACGGTAACGGTAACGGTAATGGCACCGGCAAAGAACACAATGACCATCGTCGAGAACGTCACCGCGACGAAGACGGTGACCGAGACCGAGACCACCCGGGAGATCGTGCAAGTACCCATCACTACCACGACGGTCACGCAGACAGAGACACAGACACAGACGGAGACGGCCACGGTCACGGCCTATAATGGCGCCAAGGTTGTCTTGCAGCTTCCGCAGTCTATGTAGGTAGGGTGTGGTATTTTTGGTTATACATCAGATATTATTATTAATCGAGTGGGAACTTTTTTTATTTTTTATTTTTTTATTTGTTTTCTTTGGCTATTTTTCCCCCCCTTTCCTTTGCGGCGTGTCCACACACAACCTTACCAGGCGTTTTGCTGGAAAAACCGCATATCCCCAGACTTAACAACACCTTTCACAAGGTTTTCCCTTCCGTTTTGTTTTGTTCTACTTTATGTAAGAAAAAAAAAAAAAAAACCTCAGATAGTAGTGATACTTAATTTTACACATCAACATTCAGAATGAAATGAAATGACATATATTTACATCCCCTCCTCCACCCTCTCTTCTCTTGAAAAAAAAAATTGGCCTGTTATGTATGTAGTATGTGTATCACACAAGCATCTCTCACACGAGATCGTATTCAGAGAAGGATTTATGAGTATATTGGATATATATATACATCTATAGACAGCACGCGCCGCACGTACGTATGTACACAAGTGACAAGGTTAACGGCGCCGTCGAAACCTCGAATTATGCCCAGGCCCACCTTTAGCACCGTTCTGTCTGAGCTTGAGTCTCTTGAAGTTGGCGTGTGCTGTGGCCTTGACCTTGCGGACTGCTCTCTTGACCACTCCTTCTTTTTCATCCTCCCCTTGCTCCCCTGTTCTCTGTCCCCCTTTCTCTTGCTTCCCCTTCCCCTTATTCGTCCCCTTTCCCTTAGGTACGACGACGACCCTTTTGGGCGCTTTCTTTGCCGTCTTCTTGGTATCCTCATCCTCCTCCTTCTCCTCTTCACCATCATCAAACTCCGACCCAGATAGTAAGTCATCCTCATCCCGATCTGACTGTATATCGAGAGGATCACTTTGGACTTCTTTGGTAGCGTCAAGCTGCGTTTCCGGCACAATACCGTCGTCGTCGTCGCCGTCGTCGTCGTCCTCCTGTTGTATGGTTGGTCGTTTCGCTCTTGTCGGCCGCATTTTTACAAGACGGGTAGTCCGTTTCTGCCCCTTCTTCTTGAACACCCGTAGAGGCTGCCCGTTGCGATCCAGACCGGCGGATTTGTCTTCGTTGGGGGAGTCGTATAACCCCTCGTCATCGAAGCCTCCGAGCAGGAGGACTGCTGGCACGTCTCTCTCGTCTTTCTGTCGCTGCTGGTTCTGGTGTTGGCTGTCTTCTACCTCCACACCACCACCGCCACCCCTATCCAACCCATGACCACCAGGCGAACGTCCATCCCGGTCTTGTACAGTAGGCTGTGTTGCCGCCAGTTTTATTGGTTGTATTGGTTTGGGTTCGTATCCTTCATTCTCGAGCTCGTTTAAGAGGTCGAGCTCCTCATCCAGTTGCTCATCCTCGAGTTTCCTCAAGTCCCTCACCACACTGCTCAACCCCCGTGTTAGTGGCTTTTTCGGGAGTCGGATGGGTTCGACCTTCCACTCCCCGTTCTCGTCCACCGGTGGGAGGGGCGCCGTTGTTCGACGTAGAAATGCTGGCGTCGCAAACTTCTTTGAACTCGTAGAAGACGGTGTCCTGTTACCCCCACCCCCATTCTGCTGGTGCCTGTGTGAGGGGGTGGTGGTTACTGCTAGGAAGGTATCCAACATTGCCCGTTTACTAGCTGACATAGGGGTCCGGGAAAGGTCTGGTGTGGAGCGGGGTTTGGAGGGGGTGGTTGTTCGCGCGTCTACCGGACGGATAGCGGTAGGTATGCTGTCGTCGGTGGAGGAGGTGGGTTTGCTGGGGGTACGGCCGAGGAGGTCGAACAGACCCAGTACGCGACCATCGCGCTGGGGTGTTGGGCCGATACTTGTGGGAAGACTAGGACTGAGGAACAGCTTCCTGTTTAAAGAGGGCGTGACGAAACTGGGAGTGGTTGGGGATTGGGGGGGTTGAGGGTGTTTTGAGGGGGTGGAAGCAACAGGTCGGGACTTTTGTGGTGTGGTTGTCGGTCGATAGCGTTTCGATGGTGTTTGGAAGACATCTTGCGTTCGCTTTCGTTTGGTACTCTCATTCGAGGGGGAGGAGGGAGCAGCAGGAGGTTGTTGAGGGGGTGGGAGTTTGCCGGAGAGAATGTCTCTGCATCTATTGTATTGTTTGTATTTTTGGGCTACAAAGATGGGTTAGTAGGGGACAAGAAGGGAAAGCCGGGAAGGGAAGTGAATACCAATATCGGGATTCGCCTTGATGTCGTCTCGTCCTGGCTTCTTGCCGTCGTGGGAGTTGGCCCAGTCGGCCTCCCATTTTTTGAGTTCCGCGCGGAGGGTTTGCGATTGGGTTTCGTATGTTGCTTTTTGCTGGTCTTCCATGATCCCTACGGGTGTTGCAAAATTGGCATGAAATACGCAACAACGTTGCTACAATGGGATCTTGGACAGACTGGCAGACTTTCACATGTGGATATAGGCTGGATACATCAATGCACAACGCGGTCGACGCGTCTTACGGGTGCCCCGCAGTGACGGTGCAGCACACCCTTGCACACCAATTAAGCGGCCCTTCAGCGGTCCGTAAACGGCCCCCACTGAACCGATAGGCATAAATAACGGCAGGCCCACTAACTTACAACGCTTCCTGAAGCCGTCAAGATTCAGGGAACAAAATAATGCAGAGCTTGTGCATGACACGCGACTGGCAAAGAAGGGTTGTCATTGGAACTACTCATAGCTCGCTGGTGAGGCTTTCTTACTGGTCGTCCTTCGGAGCTGGATAACATACCACCCGCTCTCCATGCCCCTAGGTGACGGAATTCACTCCGGCGTGCCTTCCCGGTATGCTTAATCTAGATGCCTTCTGTTGTCAAGTGTGAACGGCTCAGCCATATGGAAAGATTGAGGGTATGTTACATGTCAGACCTCTATCCTTCAGTCCTTAACAGGTTTAATCATGTTACATAATTAGTCAACACACATCCCCTATGCGCATTGAGAATACCAATCATTCAAATACGTGCACGTATACGGACTTCCACACTGTTTAAAGATCGTTAGCATCACCCCGCCACTTTTTTGACTGCGAGACTTACAGTAACAGCCCCCGTCCATCCAATACCACCACACTGACCCCAGCGTGTTTGCGTTGGTTCTGCCATCTTTGACGTTGATGTCGTTGTCGCACATGGGGGCTTGCTAAATGTAGGCCAGGGCGAGGTACTCGCGAAGCAACCACCGTACATCATGCCACATTCGTTGAGGTAGTCTACGCAGATGATGGGTCCGGTAGCGCTGGATTCTTGAGGGGAGGTTGTTGTCGTTATTGTTGGGCCATCACCGACGACAGCCTCAATCAGAACAAGCAGGGCCAGGATGGCCGGGAGTTTAAGAGCTGAAGATAACATGGTTGCAACAGCAGACAAACGTACGGGGAAGTGGATGGACCTAGATCTACTTCAGCCTAGACAATGGTGGTGGTTGGGGCAGGTATTTTATACTACCGGGAGTGAATGCTACTGTACTGCTACAGTCCTCTTGAACGAGTGCGACACGCCGGACGCTAGTGCTCCGGCGTCATCATTCAAGTCCGAAGAAGCATGCCAAGGACTCGAAGGTCGATTGTAGAAGAGCGCTGATTGACTTAGGACTGCCACATCTGCAAGCCGATGTAGGTGATATCCCTCGTCGACGCCAAGACGCAGAGTGCTTCGACCGAGCCGTAAGCGGCAGACCATGGATTATTTGCATCCGCCTTACACGAATATTCAATGAGACCAAGAAACCCGTATTCAACCCGACAGGTTACTGTTATCGGATCTATCTTCCCATGTTGTTTGAACAGCTAGACCGGTAGATAGTAGTACTTCAGTCTGACCAGCCTATTACACATATGCGACGCCCTTTCGCTCGACCACACGTGCAAGAATCACTGTAAGTCACTGGGATCTGCATGCATGTCAGACTTTAGGACTGGGTAGCGTGAATAACGACAGACATCATGTTGCCAATCTCCGAACACAGGAAGCACGGGTGCTGTAACCGCTATTGTCAGACTGGTAACTCAATAAATCGTCGACAATCACTTTACTTAGATAGCTCCTCGCTATGAGGGCAAGGAGCTAAGAGGGTTGCTTCCCCTGACTTCCTTAACATGATCGAACATAACTTATATGGCTCTGCAATTGTCCATCTATTAAGTGCTTAAAGTTAGTGGGACATCGGTAAGAGCTAATGCCCCGCGTTTATTATAGTTGGTGGGGTGGCGACCGGCTTTTAGAATGCTTAGCAGGCCCTCCCAGCGCTCGGCCCACCGCCACGGCCCCGCGTTGCCTCCCGGGCTCACTTGGAAATCCTACTTGGACGCCTCGGTTTCCTCTCCCATATCCTCCCCCTTCCGCAGTTCAACCACGCGCGACAGCTCATGGCAGCCACATCCAACGGGCCCAAACCCAATACCGACGATATTCGATCGCAAGTCCTACAGCGAACTCTCACTGAAATCTCGACATCACTTAACCACCCCACCGATGAGTCCCCCGACTCTTCCTCCATCAAGGATGCAAACACAAAATCTCCCACCGACAACAATACACCCACGGATGCAGTAGAAGCAGACGTTTGCGTAATATGCCTCGACACAGTCACCTCGCCGTGCACCGCCTCTCCCTGCAAGCACTCTAACTTCGACCTCCTCTGTCTGTTATCCTGGTTAGAACAGCGCCCGTCATGTCCGTTGTGCAAGGCACCCGTCCAGACCGTCTCTTATACCTCCCCAACCGCCAACACCCCCACCTCCTCTCCCTCCCCAAGCCGCAACCGTTCCGATGAACCTCGTTTGAGCATATATACCGTCCCAAAACAACCACCACCCACTACCGAAAGACCAGAGAGCTCAGCGGAGAATGGGCGTGTCTCCCAACAACACCGCCGTTTCCCACTCCGTCGCCGCTTGCATCACGAACGTTTACGAGGACGACCACTCCCCTCAGAAGACGAAGCCATCACCCGTCGGCGGTACATCTACCGACACAACCTCTACTCCCTCCACATCGGGTCAAACCGACACTCGCAATACCGCTCCCCTCCCGGACCAGAGCAGTTCGCGAACCAACCGCATTTAGTGAGCAGGGCACGGTTATGGATCCGACGAGAACTTCAGGTATTCAGTTATCTGTCCGATACCGACACCGACACCACCTCTAGTTCTAGCGGCGGCGGCGGCGGCGGTGGCAGTAGGGCAGAGGAGAGGTTGCAAACCCGTCGTCGAAACAACGCCGAGTTCCTGCTAGAATACATCGTCGCCATCCTCAAAACGGTAGACTTGCAGGGTAGTGCCGGGCAGGCCGAGGACATGCTCACTGATTTCCTGGGGAGGGAACACGCGCGGTTATTCCTGCACGAGCTGAGGAATTGGCTAAGGAGTCCGTGTCAGAGTCTTGTGCAGTGGGATCGTGAGGTCCAGTATCCTCATCCTCAGCCCCAACAGGAGGAGGAGGAGGGGCAGAGGAAACGAAGGAGAGGCCCAACCGATGATGATGATGATGATGATGATGACAGGGAGGGGGGTACAAGTAGGGAAGGCGAGGAGGATGTGGATGAGTGGGATAGAAGGCGCCGGGGAAGGTCATGGAGGGATGAGAATGGTGGGGACTTCTGGCGACCTGGCTAGAGGGGGGCAAACAAGAAGTGAACATGGGGTATGTATGACAGGAAGCGAAGGCACTACTACCACCGGGATGGACGCTGTTGTCAACAAGCAGACCTGCTTCTTCTATTCTCGCGGAGGATTGAGAGTTAAATAGCTGGATACTCATGACTCATGTTGGATACACGCATGTTTGGGTGGGACCCGATCCAATCCGATTCTAGTGGACACGGGGGGACGGTATGTACATACATGTAGATACTGCTGTGGTTGGGTTATAGAAGGTTAGAGGCGCATAAAATGATACCCCCCCTTGTTTTTTCTCTTGTCTTACGTTTACAAGCTCGCTGTACTTTACGAAGTTTCGTGCATTACCACTCATAGTCATAGATGAAGCAGATCCATATAATAAATAGTAGCTCTAAAGGATCTGCTCTCTCCGTTTTTTTTTATGTGGCATGGCGTTGAGCTACGTACCTACCCCTTATCTATCTACATTTTGTAAGGACTGATTGTCTCTTCTTGCATAGGTTGTTTCAAGTAAAAAGTAAACACTGTCTATAACCCTCAAATGCCAAAAAAATGCCAAAAAACAAGACAAAACTTTAAGCCATAAAAGCAATTCATGATAGGGACGTAATGATTGTTACTGCCGCAGCGCCACCAACAACAACAAGTATTCAACTTCGGACGCAAAATGGTGGCAGGTCTCTAGGCTACTACTTTACAGAGGGTTGAAAATTTCCTTCTGTTGTTTGGTTGTCCATTGTCCCCCCCCCCCTTCCACCTGAGCATACAGCTAACCAGTCTCCCAGACGGATTTCTGCATATCCATTCCTCTCAACACCTTCACAAGCTCTGCACGTATCCCTTCTTCACATAGGACGCCTCGACGAACCACAACCAGTGCAAGGCATTCCATTCTTCAGCCAACCTTCTCTTACACAATACATACTCCTCTATAGTACGCTCCCTTCTCTGCTGCCTGCCAATTGTGCGTTCACCAGACACAAAAAAAAAGCATTAGACCATACGCTAGAACCAGGTCTTGTCTGTTATTTGTTTCCCTTCTCCCCTTGTCCCTGACTTCCTCCCGCTGCTGTTGTGCAAAGTTTACAAGGAATGATGTTTTAAAAAAAGGAAAGAAACCAGAGAGGGAGTACAAGGGTAGGGTAAGGTAGTGATATAGCGTGATGTGATATTTACATGCCCTCAAACTCCCCGCCGAGGTCGTCCTCATCCAAATCACCGTCCTGGATCTCCTTAGCCATCTCACGCTCGCGCTCGCGTGCTTCCTGGGCGTTCTTGAGTTCAAGGCGGTGTTGGTTCATTGGGAATCTCATTGCCTGGGACACACAAGTTAGCAGCTATTCTTACGTTTTCATTTTCGTCAAGGGAGCTCACCTTGACACTCTCATCGTGCAGTGCGAGACACGCACGAATACGGTCGTGGAACGCCTCGCCTGGCTCACGCGTGGCATAGACATCGCCGACCTCCTTGCTCTTCATAAATCCCCTCTCCCGGTCCAGAGTGGCCTCGATGACACCGTCACGGATCGCCTTGGCCACAATGTACTCGGCGCTCTCCTCCGACCCGAGGTGTAGGCGGATGCAGATGTCGCGGAGCGAGATGCGGCTGTAGCTCAAGCTCATCATGCGGATACCGGTTTTGATGACGTTCTGGCGCAGACGCAGGATAAGAGTGTAGGTGCCGTCGCGGCGGAACGTGTCGGCGTGGTCGGCGATCGCCGTCTCGAAGTCCTCGAGGTTACCGACACGGACAGCTTGAACGAGAAGGAAGTACGGCTTGAGGGACAGCTCCATGGTCGGCTGCCGGAAAGTGGCACGATCAGGAATGTCACCCATCAACAGCTCAACGACAAGTAAAAGCTTGGTCGCAGTCTGGCTGAAGCCGAGCGCGCACGCGCTCGAGGGTGCCTTGCGTGTCGCGGCCGTCAGGTGCTCATGGGCCTCGGTGTAGCGCAACTGGATGGCACGGATGCGGCCCAGGTAGTACAGGAAACGCGCCACTTGGTTGTTGGCGGCATTTTCGGGAAACTGCGTGTGCGAGACCAAGAGATCGGCCTGGGCGATGTGCGACGTCAGGAGGTAATTCCGGAGCAAAAGCACGATGACAGACGCCTGTGTGTCGATATCCTTGCGCAAAACGGCGGTTCTGAGGGCGGCGAGGAGGGTAGGTCGGATAGAAACGATGGGCGACTGTGGCGACGGCGGAAGGGGTTTCAGCTGTTCGGCAAACAACGAGTAATAGAAATACACCTTGGCCGAGAGGCTGTCTAGTGACCGGCGGTTGAGGGACTGGATCCGGTCGGACAAGTACCGCGAGTGCTCGAATCCTTGCCTGAACTGCTTGTTGTCGTAGAGCAGGACTTGTGTGAGAATACCAAGGAAGACATCGATCTCGGGAATGACATCTTTGTTCTCCTTGCTGCTCTCCTTCTTGGCCCCGTTCTTTGCTGGGGCCTTTGGCTCGCTATCGATCTCCATCTCTGGCGCCCAAGAACGACCCAGCGGCATCTCTGATTGTCCGATCGCCGCCAACAGCTGCTTCGCAACATGGCTGCTGGACGAAGATGTTGAGTAGGTCTCTGAGATAACTTGGGCGAGTATTTCTGGTGTTAGTCGTTTCCGGAGAGACGAAATGGACCGCAGCGCTCGCAGCGAGAATCTTGCGTCGAAGAGGACGACAGCGCGCTCTAGAAGTGCGAAATTGCTCTTGATGTCTGCAATGCACTGATCGTTAATTTCTTGCTCTGCTGCTTCTTTCCATTCAATGATAAGGTAGTCAAAAAGCGTCATACCGCTGATGGCCTGCACGACGGGATCGACCTTGACGTCGCCCTCGTCAGCCTTGTCCACGTCATCCATGGCCACATCCCCATCGGCGTCATTCGGAGGCGGCGCCGATGATTGTTTTTGTGCGGCTTTTGACGGCGGGACCACGACTGTCATCTCATCATCACCATCCTTGACCGACTTCTTGCCCTTGGGCTTGAGGTCGTTGTCCTTCATGTCGATGTCTTTGCCCCCCCGGTAGCCGCCGTTCTCGACGGGTTCCTTATCGGGTGTCTTGCCGGGCATTTCGGCGGTTTACTGTGTTTATCGGGCTGCTGTTGTTGGTGATCCGGCCTGCCCAAGACAGCTGATGAGCAGGTTGTGCTTTGATGATGACGGGGTTGCCTTGTCTGGTCGCGAAGAAGCGCGCTTCTCCCTTGTTGGCCAGATTCTGACGCCCGGTTCAGCTTTTCCCGTTGTGCAACGGTTGCGTCGGGGAGGTGCTAAAAGACAAAGAAAATCTCAGCGCCTTGGTCGGCAGATTAAAGTAACTTTCGTTGGGGAGATGTCGATGTTTACGGATGACCCGTCGTTTGCGTTGATAGAGAGGAAGGTACGGCGGAAGCTCAGAGATTGACGGAGATTGAGAGTCGCCAGACGTGGACACGGGCCACGAGCGCAAGTGGAGGCGACTGCGAGCGATGCAAAGGTACCTGCGATTACGCGCCAGATGTGCTGGGGCTTCGAGGTACCAGCACTACCTAAAATTGGAGTCCACCCCGGCCAACGAAAATGCAGCGCCGGGCTTTGCCCAAACCTAGGTACCGCAGTTGGGCGCCTTGTGACGTTGTCGATGTGCTGCCTGCGCGCCAGTGCTTCTTACTCAGCTGGGCCAGACCTGGGCTGTGCGCTGGCTCTTGGTACCCGAGCGAGCTACGTACAGTGTGAGGTAGTTTGCAGATTTACGTCAATCTGTAACTTCTGCGGATGTTTCGTCCGACGTGCGAGGATTTTTGGCAACTATATGCCTCTCTTCGGTTCTTCAGGCCATTTCCTGACGTTTTAATGAACGCCCAGACAATTCATTGTTCAGTTACAATCACCAGTTCATGTGGGTGCATATGCAGGATACTTGGAGCATGTCAGCATGTCTACGTATATGGGTCGCTTTGTTTTACACATGATAAAGCCAGGGGCAGTTAGCTCAGATTGATTCTGTCTGGTGATCGCGTGGTCCCCAACTTCACCTGCGACAGCCTCCGAGCAGACATGACTATACCAATTCACGCTCATTTTAAGTAATTACGAATGCACTGGACGAAGACTGTGCATGCACTGTTTATGCTCTAGCAAATAGTGGCTATTCACTCGCTCTCAGCAGCTATCTTTTGACACCAGGAATATAGCTTGTCATGGTCTTCAGTATTTACGTCACAGGTCGTGGTATTCCCCGTAAAACCCCAAAGAATGATTCACCGTACACAGCCTAAACGCCAACAAAGACACGTGCCTTTTCCTCCCATGTCCATACTAGAAAAAGAAATAAGAGCTGACAACCAAGCTCTTGTCGTTCCTTGTCAAGACCACCAGGCGTAGCAACCGCAATTACAGATCCCCCTTGCCAGGCATAACCTTGGCTGCTTGCACCGCACTCATCTTGCTAATCCATTGTGCGTTTGGCTGCACCTTGCGGACCGTTCTAAGCTCCTCACTAGAGTAGCCGGGGATGCGGATGTTGTAGGTGCGCTCCAGCACAAGCTGAATATCGCGGATTTCGAGCACCTTGGAGCCTCTCTCCTTGGCGTTGCGGCAGGCCGAATGCAGGACGCTGTCGACAAAAGCGTCGGCGAGGTTAAGGACAGACTGTTTTGAGCATTAGCCGATAGTCACCCACAATGAATGACATGACAACGTAGAGACAGAGACACCCCCTAAAAAACAGTGTGAAAAGAGACTTACTTCTTCGACCTCCGGCGTCAAGAGATTCCCATCCTGGCCCTCGGCAGTACCACCGCAGACTTGTCGCACCAACTCGTCCAGCTTCTTCTTGTTGAGGACTCGCTCGCCCTCCCCTTCTAACTGGAAGGCGGGCGTCTTAGGCAGAGCTGGCTGGTTCATTACTCCTCCCGCAATGCCGCTGCCACCACTGAATGTGGGACGACCACTTCCGATGCCACCCATAGTTGACACAGGAGTAGGAACTTGAGTGGCCTTTTCAGGAAGCACTTTGGGGATGGGCAACTTAGGGTGCATTGCCTGCTGGTTTGGTTGCACGTGAGGATGCTGTTGGCCTTGCTGAGGTAATGCGCCTAGTACGCCCGGAGGAGCTGAAGTGGGGGTGCTTCCTCCGGCGTGGCTACTCTGGGGTGTGGATCCAGGAGCCGACGTGCGCGGCTGGCTTGCTGCCATATGCATAGCTGCCGCGTGCGTAAGCGGCTGTGGCTGCATCCCGCCGGCGGCACTGGTGGGGCCGGTAGGTGTTGCCGACTGTGGAGTCTGAACGCGAGCTGCGGCTTGATTGATATTGGCTCCCATTTGCTGCATTCCTCTGTTGATATTGATCTGCGCGTTTAGTGGCATGGGGTTGGTAGAGGCGGTGGTTACCGCGAACTCGATTTTGAGGTTGGGATGTGCTGGGGCAGATGCTTGGGGTGGGGGTGCTTGAGCGATGGGTGAATGTTGCACCTGACCCGTGGTAGTGGTCGGTATTTGAGCTTGCTGTTGCGCGGGCCCACCCTGTTGCTGCTGCTGCTGCTGCTGCTGCTGTCCTGGTAATGCGTTTGTTCCTGGCACGCGGGCCGCAGCCAACTGCTGGTTTTTGGCAGCCTCGATCGCCGCATTGACGGCTGCCGTAGAGGTTTGAAGCGAGTTACTCTGGGAAGCAGCAGCAGCAGCAGCCGCCGCCGCCGCCGCCGTCGCCGGTGTTCCACCAATGCCTTGTCCCGGTTGAGCCGCGAGCTGTTGCTGAGCCATACCTTGAGGGCGTGCCTGGTTCGCATTTGCACCACCACCACCACCCACGCCGGCGCCAGCATTTGGTGGTGCGTTGGCGCCGTTCTGCGCAGCCTTCACAGTGGAGGGGTTGTATTGTTTGCGGACACCTTCGAGGAAAGTCTGAGAGTCGGCGAATTGCTTCTCGAGCTGAGCTTTCCTATCGTTCAGCGCTTTTGTGTCCTCCGCCGTCAGGGGCTGGCCCTTCTCCGCTCGCTCCCTAATCGCCTGATTGATCCTCATTACGCCCTTTTTCGCCGTCTCAATTGACACTAGCGCCTTACCGTATTTAACTTTCAACTCGGATACGAATTGCGACCTATCTTTGACCTGCGCCGGTATGGTGGTGAACGTCAACTCGTTCAAGTGATGCAAGATGGCAGGCGGAAAGGCTCCGGGAGGTCTTGCCTGCGGCTGAGAAATGCCGGGTGCTGTCGCGTTAGCTACTGGTGTCTGGTTCGGAGCCCCTCCGTTGTCGTTGCTGCTGCCGTTGTTGTTCACGTTGCCAGACCCACTGAGACCAGCCTGAGAGGACGGGTTTGGTGCTTGTTGAGGCTGCTGAGCACTTTGACCAGCTTGTTGAGGCTGCTGCTGCTGCTGCTGCTGCTGCTGCGATTGCGATTGCGATTGCGGTTGCGGTTGCTGCTGCTGTTGCTGCGTTGGTTGCTGTGTTGGTTGCTGTGTTGGTTGCTGTGTTGGTTGTTGCGTTTGTGGCGGCGGCGGCGGCTGCTGCTGCTGCTGCTGCCGCTGCCGCTGTTGCTGTTGCTGTTGCTGCTGTTGAATCATCTGCTGCCGTTGCTTCACTTTCGTGACTAGCATCTTCCCAAATTCTTGAATCTTTTTCTTAGCGTCATTGTTCTCGTTCGACCCCGGTGCGGTGCTATCGTGAATAGCCCACAGTTGCATAAGCCCCTTCTCATACTTGGCTTTTTCGTCATCCGTCAAGTAGTTTATCGTCCGCATTTGCTCTGGTTTGTACATTGGTATTTGTATTTGCCCCGTCGCGCGGTTTGGCGCGCCCACATTCTGCTGATTGCTTGCTGGCTGCCCCGATGGGCCCTGCCCTCCGCCTGCCTGGTTCATGTCGCTCGCTATTGGGAAGTAGATGACGTGAAGAGAGTGGGACCGGAGCGTACACCGTTGATGTCGACGATTAACGAAGGTTCAAACGAATGGGAAGTCTGTGGAGAAGCGGCAACGTATGTCACAAGGCAATGGAAACAGAGATTTTTACAGCATCAATAGGGACCCGAAGCTAGTCAAAATCCAAAAAGTGACCACGATGAAGGCAATAGGGAGGTCGATAAAGAAGCTCGAGGTGAAGATAGATTCGGCATGTGGAAGCCGGACGTCGATTTGCCTCTCTCAAATGATGTTAAGGCTGACACTAGCCTAAGCCTTGTAACTGTGGCTGGAGCCTAAGCTAGGCACCCAGCCATTCCTACCAAGCCAGAATCCCGTCGACACCAGCCACAGATACCGGAGTAACCTGATGGCTGGGTAATTTACTGTGGCTAATGGGCTCGGGTAAGCACCTGATCCCACAAGCAGTGGTGCGTCACTGTTGAAGACCAGTACCTATTTGCCTACGAAGTGCTCCATCTGACCAGCAGCCGTTTGGGAGGCCGTCTGTTATTCGGGCCGCACCGGGTCCGGATTACATTCGGCCGAACGCAGCGCTTCGCGAAACATTCTCCATCGCGATTTATTTTGGATACACACGAGGACTAACTTAGACCACCGACGTAGATTAGAACAAAGTACATCGAGCTCAGGGCACCCAAGTTTATAAGAAAGGCAAAAAAGCAAAGTCTCCATCGCTAAAGAAACATGAGAGAAAAATAACCCCGCCGACATGAACCTCAGACAAGGCAAGCCCAGCCTTATTCAAGCAAATCGCGTGAAGTACATACATTGGCCATCCCATAGTGCACGTTCCCAAGTCTATCAGGTATCATGAACCACAAAATGATACAGCCGCCGCATCTAACCAACCGAGATACGAGGTGGCCTAGCTCCGCAACCCCATGCTCATACATATTGATATCCCGTTAAATGCTACCCAAGTTTCTTGTCCTCCGGTCGTGGAAGCAGACCCTGACAGTAAAATGATAGGGAGGGGGAGCGATGAACAGAAACCAAATAACTTTTTGTTTCCAGTTGGGACTGGCCCTTGGGGTATCCATCGTTATGCTCGCGCCTCCGAAAATGCGCGCAGAAAGATATGTTCATAAAATAATGGGCAACCTGTACCGGATATGCATCGTCATATATCGGGTCATCATTCGTTTTCAACGTCATGGCTGTCGTAATCGTCCAGCCGATTTGGATAGATCGCGGGCATCGATGATGCCCCCAATCAGTGCTATGGAGAATCTATCTCCATGCTAACGTACTCATAGTAAGGCAGCTCACGTGCCAAGGTTTCGCTGACATGCAGCTCGTCGTCGCTCGAGTCCGGCTCTTCGAGTTCTTCGATCCTCGGCGGCGGTGGGTCCTGGAACAGCAGACTGCGACGATCGCCCAGTCTCCTCCGGAGCCGACGTGCACTGGAGCCGACCTCATCGGCACCGAGGAAGAAGGGCTTGAGGTCCTCCAGGTCCGTGTCGCTACCGATGCTCTCGCTGATGGTCCGCTTGCCGATGCTGCCCGAGGTCATCCGCTTGCGCCTCCTCTCCGCTCGCTGCTTGAGCAGGAACTCACGATAGTCGGCCTCGTCAATGTCGGTCTCGTCGGATTCATCGCTGCAGTTGAGGTTTCCGAGGTTGTACATGACCGTCTGGTCGATCTCGGGCGGATTCCGTGACCTCGCGCGACTTTCGCGGTCTGACTCGGCATATTCAATTGCATCGGGGCGGACAACGTCGAGCCGCTCTTCGTCGCTGCCGCTAAAGTCGCTCATTTCCTCTACGGTGAAGGCCGCCTGGGTCACTATGCGTTCCGTCCGGGCTTGTGGCGCTGGTGGGGCCGGGTCGGGCTGTTCCGGAGAGACGGACCGTGAAGGAACGGCCTCCGACTCGTCCGCCTCCGAGTCAGACGAAGAGTCCGCCGATGAGCTTGAGTCTTGCGGGGATAATTGCTCAGGGCGAATTGCTCTGGTAAAACTGAAATTCGGCCCATCACCCACTGGCCGGATGTTGGACACGGACGCCATCGGAGGACGACGGGAAGGATTCTGCGGCAGCATTGACCGCAACTTGGGATTACTGCTTTTGCGGTCGAGGACCGGTGATGTGGCCCTCGGGGTCTGTGGCGGGGACGAAGGTCCCACGCTGTGCGTAAATTTTAGATTTGGCGTCTTGGGCCGCATGTTCTGGCGATCTTTCTGGCCGCCCGCTCTAGCGAACTTTGGCCTTGTATGTAACGTATTAATGACGGTGAACGTATCGTCGGCCCTTATCGATTGCGATCGATGTGGGGTAGCGAATTGGTGGGGGAAAGGGATCAGAGAGGGGCTCAAGGCGTCAACACCCAAAGAATAAACCTCCAACGAGGAGAGGATAAAGGACTTCGGTTGGTTGTCATGATAATATGAGCGAAGCCGTGCAAGTCGATGCAGCACACGCTGTCTTCCTGTGGGAGGAAGTATGGGACGAGCAGACGATTGAGATTGGCGGGGGACGGTGCAGAAATAGTTGCTGGGAGGCGTCAGATCTGCGCAGTGTGTGTTGCGCAGGTGTTCTGGAAGAAACTGCAGGGAATTTGCCTGCTCAATGGGCTGCAGCAACGGACAATGCAACAGATAAAAGGGTGCCGGGCAGCTTGGGGGCGGCTATAAAGGATTGGGCAACTCGTGCCTCGCTAAGAAGTGTGACGATGGTGGATGGATTAGGGCAGGATCTCCCAGGCAGTCCAATGCGAATCAGAAAGAGGAGAAATGGGGAGGGAGGAGGAGATGAAGAAGAAGCACGAGAAGAAGGGGGAAAAAAGTCGGACGAAGATACGTCTCGAAATGTTGGGTCCTTGGACAACAAGCGCCGTTTCTGGCTGTTTTATCTTTTCCTGCTGTCCGAGCTCTGAGATTGAACGAATCTGGCGTCAATGGACTGCAGATTGGGCAGTGGCCCGCAGACCCATCTTATAGTTTTGCCAGTACTATCTTGCCTCTTCCCCTTATGCTATAGGGATACCAGGGCAGCTAGCGGGTCAGCGGGAAGGACGAGAGAGGATCAAGAGCCGCGAGGGCCTGTCAGCGTGCGAGGACTCTTGCTCGCATCAGCCTATGTCGGTGCTCTCGGAGGGAGTAGCGGCAGCTTGGGCAGCAATGCTCCAGGTATCCCTTGCTTCCCCCAGATGAATTCTGCTGGTCGAACGAAGAGGATGGGGGGTCCCAAACCGACTCAGTCCAGCGATATCGTGACAGCGAAGACCGACGGCCGGCATGGGTCATGGACTCCATGGCTGTTGAGAGGGTTGGCTCAAATGCGGTGAAAGGAAATTTTACTTTAAACCGTCTGAGTTGTCACTCGTGTCAGCCGAAGTTGCAGCTCAAGTGTAAGTTGAGGGATACCCACCGCCAAATTCATGCAAGAAAGAGTCGGTCGGCCCATGGTCCGCCCGATCTACTACTACTGTAAGTGGGTGCGTCAGCGGGGGTAGCGTTTCGCGGATGCGAAATTTGGAGTGCGCATCCGCGCAGTCTCGGCGCAGTCTTAAGACTCAAGGCAGTTGCGCGATCCCGCATTTGAGCCATTCCATTGAGAACTCGCAAACTCGCAGCATTTGCACAGTAGCTGATTCTACGCAAAAAGAAGAGATATCACGAATTCTCGTGTAAACGCTCCCAGGGATTGCCGGACGAGTGCAGGCTCCTACAGCTTCCCGCGAGGTAGGAATTAAAGAGACGAATTACGGAGAACTGGACGTGCGGGTGTGTGGTTAAGTGTGAGAACAAACCCTCACTGTCAGGTATGTACCCGACTTTTGGCCCAAGCGTTATCCTGAACTACCTCAACACACACACTCAGAATTGCTGAAGGGGGCACTTGAAAAGTGACAGCAGCCTTCTTCTCTACCTTCGTAACCATGGGGCAGGTACATTCAAACTCTTATTTGCAGCTCAACACGAACAAAGCCCTTTGAACAGTATAAGTTAGTTCATTTCTATTCAAGATAATGTCTGGATCTCGGCAGTTGAATCCTGTGTATGTATGTCGGGTGCCCTAGTTTTTACTTATACACCACCACACCAAAAACGGACCCGTAGTGTCTTCTCGCTAGGTGTGAGCGGCCCGGTGCGAGAATCGGCGGTCTCCTAGTTAAAACAACCCCACCAACTGATGTGTTCTCGAAGACACTAGCTGAAGACAGCAGGGCTTTGTGGGACCCCGCCAACACAGGACAGCCCTGACTCATAACTGAGTGAGGAAGAGGAAGGGCCAATTTTATGCTGAAGTCCAGAAATAGGTGCGAGTGACGTATGAGGGCATTCAAGATCCGAATCACTGGGTAAGCCTCCGATTTCCTATTCCTTTTCCCAGGCAGGTGGAAAGGAAGCACACATATAAAGGAAAATGACTGCTGCTCATTTGAACTGTCCTAAAATTCATGACGGATATTTTCGAAACCAAGCTATAATCACTCTATAATGTGGGACCTTTTTGGAAATACACTTGCATGGCAGGCGGCGAGGAGATCATGGAAGAAAGCCAGGTGAGATGGTATCCCTCGCTTCCTGTTGAGGACCTCTGGCTGCCCAACGGATCGCATATCCAAAGTCAGTCATATGGTCTTAGAGAGGCTTACAAGTGTAACTCGCTTCGTAACGACAGGAGCCTAAACAGAACTAAATAACTTATTGCTTGTTCTATCGGCTCATGAATGTAGACAGCAGTTCCCACGTGTAATTAACATGTGTTGGGTTGCTTTCCTAGTCAAGACATCTTAGGTCATGGTGGGGCTTCCCGACTGAGGAACTGAACGATTGCGGGGCATGTGGGGTATCGCTTTCCACTTAAGCCAACGTCCACATCCGTCGCGAATCACGATACTTTCTGGCTTCAACGCAGGTTTGCTTTACTGATAACAGCAATTGGGCTGGGAATTTCAACGCATTGCTAGCAAATCTGCGATCGATATCTGAATCGCAAAATTCCCAGCCATGTCGCTCATCTCGGTGCACCTGGAGCAAATCTCCATGTCATGCCAAGGCATCGACAGTCTACCGTAAGTCGTTCTAACCTACCATACACTACCCATCCTCAAGAGCATCCCCTGCAAGTGGTAAAGTTTAGCCGGAACAAGGCTGCTCACAATTGTCTTTGATAGGTTTCCGCCACCCAAAATCTTTACCAACGCTCTCCTTTCCAATCCCGACATCACGTCGTTGATTCGCGACACGGAGGCGCACGAACGCGCTCTGTTCTCGGTCCCGCCGCCCCCGCCAGCCGCGACCAGCAAGACCCCCGAACCGCCGGCTTCGTCGACGCGACGGCAAACCATCTTCAACGTGGCGGGAGGAGAGGTGACGACAGGTCCACCCCCGAACTCAACGCGCAGCGGCGGACCTGCGCGGCGTAAGACCGCCGTGGCGGCCGTGCTGGGCGGGGACCTGCATGCGCAGATCGTGCGACGGAGCGGGCATCATGGTGGAGCGGATGTCGACATTGAGGTACTGCTGCGCGGGGCCGAGAAGCTGTGCAATGTCTACCCCTTACCGGGGGCGCTGGAGCGTATCCCGGCTCTGCGACAAAAGCATGCGCAGCAGAGCAATACACTTGCCTACTACGAGGCCAAAGTTGCGGAGCAGCAGGAGACGCTGGAGAAGATGAACATGGAGCGGCGGAATGATGAGGAGGACGAGGAAGATGACGTGGAGGGAAGTGTTCCCGAAGAGGGGGTGTTTACAGAGGAGGATATAAAAAGAGAGGAAGCGGAGGTGCGCGAGCTGGAGAAGAAGAAGCGCGAGTTGCAGGAGAGATTGCGTGCTCTGGACAAAGATCTGGGCGGCCTCCTCAATATGTAGGGGCGCAATCTGGACCGGACTCAAACCCGTGCGACGAGGTTATCAGGCACGTTCAAGACATTAACTTATGTTGAAAATGATACCCAAGGTCTGCCCAACCCAGTTCTAGCAACTTACGCCTTCAGACCCCCTTGCGCTAACGTCCGGAGCAGACTCCTTTACACGAACAAACTCTTCGACGAACGTCTCGGCGTCCTGAGCACCCTCCACCTGATACCTATCATTGATAGTAAAGTTCGGAACACCGTGGACGCCCTTTCTGTACGCATCTTCAACTTCTCGGTCGACTTCCTGACCCCCTTTGCCCGATTCAAGCCACTGCTTGACCTCATCCTTATCCAGCCCCGCCTTCTCACCAGCAGCGATCAGCATGTCGTGAGAGGTGACGTTGCCGTCCTCTTCGAAGTGCGACCTGAAAAGTTCCGAGACGACCTTGTTCTCGAGCTCATTCGACTTCGTCTTAGCCAGCTGGACTAGCCGGTGAGCATCGCGCGTGTTGCCGATTTTGCCGTTCAGGGAGAACTTGATACCCTCGGCCTCTCCGAGAGCCTTTAGGCGAGCATGCACCATCGCGAGACGATCGGGGCCGAACTTCCGGCCTAGATGGACTTTGGGATCAATCCCCTCGCCCTTGGGAAGTGAAGGGTCTAGATAGAAAGGATGCCAGGTGATGGTAAAGGTGTCTTCGGCCCCGCCGGGGACGGTCTTCTTGTAGAGCCCAATGGCCCGCTCAAGGCGCTTCTTACCCAGATAGCACTGGCGATATGTCAGTAACGGCTGTTCTAACAAAAGAACATGTTAGGCCAGATCACTTACCCATGGGCAGATTGTGTCGGAGACAACCTTGATCGTGAAGTTTGTCATTTCGTGAGTTGTTCAAATCTAGTGAAGTAATAAGCAGTTTGGACATGATAGAGGTATATTCCGTTCGGAGACCTCTTCTTCGTATAACTGAGATACCCAAGGGCTGAAGAGATTCATATAGCATAAAAGTGCGGGAGGCCTGCTTACAAATCAACGGTCTCCGCGCCGCAAGTCGATCCCGTCAAAGCCCGAAACGGCAAGCACGATGCACATACACTTTTGTCGCTCCTTCCGGCATTGTAAGTCCGCAGCAAGTCAATACCCGGATACCTCGCCATGCTCAGAGACGGGCTTCAACATCCCCTAAACAGCCAATCTTTGCTATTCACGTGTCTTTTCTCATCGGGCTTCCCATCGACCCTCGCCTGCTTAGGTACTGAGCCGAGATGCCTCACCTTACCCCGTGGTTATGGGTTTCCCGATCTATCACTTAATGCAGCTCAAGGAAAGCATCATCATTCGCAACCTACCTATGTCAAACCACATGATTCAACCCGCACGTTCAAATCCGCATGCTCTTTCCGTCAAGCATCGCATGTGCGAGTTGACCGGAAGTGTGCCTCCCATCGTTCGCTACCACTCGCCCTGGCTATCTATGCATAAACATCTCGCGCACACTCGTCCGCTCCTCCCGAGCTCAGAGCTGCACATCGCGTTACCTCAAATATCGCAAGACAACTACTTCGTAGTGAACCATAATCTTACTACCAAGGAGTGTACCTTCAAATCCTAAAGCTTTTCCCGCAAAGTAACCCCCCCTGCTGTTCTACACACCTTCAAGTGAGATGTGACTGCGCGCCACCAGGAGTCATCACCGTTGAGAAGCTGACCTTCACTTGTCTTGAGTTTCAACCGCCGCCAGGGCGCTTCTGGCTATTTCAATGGCGTTGAGACAGCCAGTGATTGCGCCTTACATGTCTTTCCCGTACCCACGACGGTTCACCAGAGCTTAAGGGTGTCCAGTAATAGCACCCCCTTTGCTCACAACAACGAGGTTGTCATGCAACGTCCGGCAATCCCAGGTTACGTCACCATGAATTGAGGCGGAGTCCCCGCGCTAGCTGCGCAGGCGTCAAAACGCGAGCTTCCGTCGCAATTGACCGATGGGACGGGGCGCCCAGACTGTGGGTCCACTTTTACAGCTGCGAAAGCCCCTGTAATCTCCTGCCAAGCAATTTCCTGGCCCTCGGATCCTGGGCGTCAGTGTCCGGCCAACGGGTCAAAGTAAATAAAATTCGGTGGTTGGGACAACCAGCTTGGCACCCAGCCAGTTACACCACAGCATCGTACGGAAAACTGGATGGCGGGCTCAATCACAGCGTCTGCTTTCCGAGATCTGAACTGATCTACCACTGCACACCTTTTCTCACAATTCGCACTACAACCTCCTCCCTAACATACCAGCCACCGAACTTGATCTTGACCATCTTTGTGTGTGCTCCATTCCATCTTGCATTCCTCGCACACTTCCACTCTTTCTGACATAGATGCAAAAGTCAACTCGATTGAGTCTAGAACATCAACTATTTGCATCTGGTCTTTGCCCTATCCTTGCAGCAGTTTGTGTTGAGGCTTTTGGTAAACACTGACAGACAGGAAGAGACTATTTGACGCTAGTTGTGTCCAGATCATTCTTAACTGCGAACTCCACGTCGTCGACGGCTTCTTCCCTCATTCCATACCACCCCTCTGGCATTGAAGCCACCGTCGAAGCGATTCGAGCCGAGCCACGGGAGCGGCCGCATTCCAACGCAGCGGAGCAGCTCTCGCCCGTTCTCGAAAGACCTCGTCTCCATCCCGGACAACTATTCGGATTGCGAAGGCACTGAGCGCAGCGGGCGCCGCCTTACCCAACCGTTACTCCGGCTTCCTGCGGAGGACGGTGTGGGCTATTACGAGCAGTATCCATCAGGAGGCCTCTAAAGGAGTTTCTCGAAGCAGACACAGATGACGGAAAGGTTCCAATTAGGGTGGTACCGTACGTGCTCGACTTCTTATACCCCAAGCTTCCAGCTGGAATGAGCGTTCTGGAATGGAACATCAAACACTGGAATGGAGACTTCGGGTGAAGGGTTCGCTAACAAGACGAAATAGGATGGGTACCATTCCTCGGTTACCACCATGTGTTGATGATATTGATAGCAGTGGCGATAATATTACTCTGTCAGTCATTCTCTGACAGCCGCATTCTGGCCCATCAGCTAACCATGACCAGCACTCCTATTAGCAGGATGCTCATCCTCTTCCCCCATGATGCCCGATATCTTCCTCCTCTCCCTATACTACGAGCACTATACAGCGGTACCCGACACGGCGCAAGTCGACTATAACGTGAACACGGCCATCAGCAACATTGTCGGCACTGCGCATCTGCAAGCGCGCGTGGGCTACTTCGGTATCTGCGTAAACCCCGACGGTGGATCATGGCTGTGCAGCAACAATGCTACCGCCCTCGCGAACGAGGTTTCGGTAGACCAAGATCCTTTGAACCTGATCTGGCTAGCGAGCCAGTTCAAGGACATGATTGTCTTCCCCTATTTGATGTAAGTCCCCTTTTGTCACTCCTCTTCCCATTGGCATCGTGTTAACTGTGTCTGCAGAATCATCGCAATTATCTTTGCCTTCATCTGTCTTTTGTTACTCGCAACCTTCCCCGGATGGCACGAGGAGGAAGACAGCGAAGGTTCCGAGCGCGAGGTGAAACCTTTCCCCTCAAGACCCGTCAGCCAGGTCGCCTTGGCCATCATCTTTATCGCTTCCATCTTTATCCTAGTTTCGGTGCTGTGGCAACACACGGCTTCCGTAGCGGCCAGCATCATCGCCCAAGACTTTGGAAACGGAAGCGTCATGTCCGGGGTGGGATCGTCGGCGATGGTCATGGGATGGTTCAGCTTCACGCTACTCATTATCGTGACGATCGGATTGCTAGTCATGATATTGAGCATACGTGTCCTTGCGCAAATGGTGGACTAAACGGGACGCTTCGAAGACTGAAAACTCGAGCAACAATATATATATATATGTGGATATACGAAGATGGGGGGGAAAGAGTTTTGTGTGTCCCTACGGGGATTTTTCCATTGCATGAGGTTTATGCATATATGGGTTCCGGGTTTTTTTCCAGGGGGGAAGGGGGGCAGGCTTAATATCTTTTCCGGTTTTATGTTTCCGGTTCTTACTTTTTTCACGACAACGAAGACAGCAGCATTAGCGATGACAAATGTCGAAACGATATACCAGGAGGAGCGGCTGCGGACGATACAACGAAACATGACGGACGACAAAAGATGGGGATCGAACTGGCAGATCGGTTTTACATCGAGTATCGAGTTGAGAGGTCCGCCGCTGCTTCTGCTTTTTTGCATTTTTGGGGAAACTGAAAGGGAATAGAGAAATGTATGTATGTCTTGAAATGTTCAATGTATAAACAACACACACAACACAACAAGCAAGAGAGCATATATGGATATACTTGCTCCAAATAATGACTGTAATTCCTCACCAGGTGACTTTTCGCTCTGAACTTGACAGGATTCCCGAACTCTCAACTGCTTAAAGCACATTTAACTCTTCACATTCACTCAGGTATACCTTGCCTAATAACCAGCGAATCCCAGGTGGTGCTGTATGTTTTTGTTTTGTCTCTTTTTTTTTTTTCCCCCCCTCATCAGTTTCCTTATTGCCCATTCCCCGCCCCCGCCCTCCTTTTTTTGGTTTCTGCTTGGCATAGCTGTCGGTTGTGGTTGGCAGAAAGTGAGTGAGAAAAATAGTTGTCGGTTCATTGTTTATTCACCTCGTTCAGGGGACAGGGGAGAGGCCAGTCCAGTGCAGGACATGATCATGGAACGTCAAGGACTGCTGAAGTCCGAGACGGAAACGGAAACGGAAACGGAAACGGTAGTTAGTAGTGTATGAAGGAGGAAACGAGAGGTGGAAAAGAAAGAACACAGCACTTCAACGGATAACAACAATGTGTTGATGGTGGTCCATTTCGTTTTCTAGACTAATTAACTATCTGCGGCACAGCTATGCAAAAACCACTTCAGTGTTGTAGAAAAAAACCGGACCAAAACGCCCCAAAAAACACCATAACCAAAAAAACATGTTGCTGTTCAATGCCCCCTTTTTTGTAATGTATGTTAAACCCAAGGCAAAAAAAGTAAACCCCTTTCCATATATCCAATGATTGGATGACTTGACCTTTGATAAGTTTACGGCTTCGGCCTCCGGAAGGGATGTGCCTCGGTATTAAACACCCAGTCATCGAGACTAATCACATCCGGTTCCGCAAACAACAAGTAAAAATACTTGAGCGTTTCTGCCAGCCAGAAACTCTCCATAGAGTCCGCCTTGCGAGGCGGCGGCGAATCCTCATCCGCAACCCCAACGTCGTCAATGGCACTATGCCCGACCTCCGTTTGGGTATACTTGACGACAGCCTCAAACATCCTCCACCCCCGCTCCTGCCACACGGGGTCGCCCGTGATGCGGTACATGTACCATACCGACTCGATCGCCTCGGGCCTACACACACACACACACACACATATATATTATTAACAGTCCATCCCCACCTGACAAACAAACAAAGCAAAAAAAGAAAACGTACCTCAAGATGTATCGTCTGTCATTAAGCGCAACGAACCCAGGCGGCAGATGCTCAGTCTTGATCCGATTCGCCACGTATTCCAAATGCGTCAGCGGGCGAACCGGCTCGTTAGGCAATCTAATCGCCCCTTCCTCCGGCACGATAAACGGCTTCTGGGTAGTCTGGTCGAATCCCTTGAATTTCTGCTTTGGCACCGACTCCTTCTCCCTCTCTTGCTGATAGTTTGGCGTCGCGTTGATGTCCAGTTCCTTCTCCAGTTTATTAACCTTGTCGGCAATCTTCTTGCTCGTCACCTCCTCTTCCGTGCCGAAGCTTCGATTGATTTCGTTGTCCTCTTCAGCCAGTCCGCGTTTCTTCTTGATCTTCATCTCCTTCAAATCTCCATCTGTTTCCGTGTCTTCACCGTAATATCTCGTCGGCGCTTTCGGCCCTTCTTGTCCCGGCAATGTATTGTTCACGGGCCGCAACTTGGCCTCCTCCTTTCTGCGTGCATCCTCGGCAGCTCTTTGTTTCCGTTCCAGCTCGTCCTTTTCAACCTGCTGCTTCTGAATAGCCAGCTTGCGCTGCACCTCTTGCTGCTTGAGCTGCTCCACCTCGTGCTCCCACTCCGCTTTTCGGACGTAATAATCTTCCATCTGGCTATCCCGCCATCCCGAGCTGGGATCGAGACGTTCGTACCAGGCGGTCTCGTTCCAGTGGCAGCCACCAGTTGTGTTGGTGCAGGGGAGGACCTGCGCAAACTCGGGCATGATGCCCGTCGGGAACACGTCATAGGCCCAGGCGCAGCCAGCCGCCAACTTCTTGCCGATCTCCACGTCCTCGGCGGAGTTGAAGATCTTGCCGCCCATGCCAAACATACCCCCTAAAAAGCACGTCAGGTGGGTCACCTCCCATTCGAACGTCAGGTCGTTATCTGTCCCGTCGCGACTGAACGCTTTTGCCGAGAACAAAATGTCCGGGTCGCCCTCGGCCATCGGACGGAAAAGGAGGTACTTTTTCACGGCAGCTACCGTCTTGAGGTGCATCTCCCGGTACTTTGGCTCCAGACCACCAAGGAGAAGGTACTGCTTGGGGAAGTATTCATATGTAGAATCCTGTGACCCGCCCATGCTGTAACTCTCCATGCCCCATCCGCCAGACGTCAGATTTTGCGGCACGCAGTCCCATCCCACGGGCAACCCTTTCGCATTAAAGGGGGCTGGTGCCTCAGTAGGGCGTCCGTCGTTGTGATCGGCGTGTTTTGTCGAGTGCTTCGGTGTAGATGGGATACTTTCCACTTCAAACTCCTCATCCACGCCCCTCTTAACAATGCTCTTGAACTCGCCAGTAGCCGGCCCACCGCGGTGACTGCCTGGGGTGACGCTAAATTCGAGATCTGCCTTCAAGTCATCGTTCTCCCCCTTCTTCTTCTTCCCGCCCGCTCCAGCTCCCGTGACATGATTCTGCGGTGTAGCTGCTGGCTCATACCCCTTTGGTTCCTCCTCCAGATCAGCTGCTTCCTCTGCCTGCTTCTGCGCAGCCTCACTAGCGGTGTCGATACTTTTTGGGGCTGGCGCAGTCCGATTACATCCGGAAGCATCCAAGTTCGTTGGGAAAATGCCCGGTAACGCTGTCCCATTAGGCCGATTCTGCAACTCCTCCAGCGCGTCCGTTATCCTCGCGACGGCGTCGTAGTATTTATTCTTGCCCGTCAGCTGCGCCAAACGTGTGAATTCCATGCTCAAACTCCCCAGCTCCGCCACACCGGCGCTGGTCGACGCGCGCTTCGGGTTTTCGTTGTATGCCGGCTTCCACATGTAATACAGCAGCGGCATCCGATTCGGGGTGTCAAAGGTCGACATCAGGATCTCCCCCAACTCCGTCGCTTTATCCAGCAGGATTCTGTACGGACCATCGTGTCCACCTGACACATCATACGCTCCTAGCAAGCCTCCGAGGTAGCGAATGACCGTCTCAAACACCGGGATATCGTTTCTGTAGGGGGTGAAGGTAAAGTCGATATCCCGGACAGCCGCCACGGCGTCTTCGAACTCCTCTCTCATGCCCATGATCCACAAGGTATCTAGCGAGTCTACCAGGGTGGCTGCCCACCCGGCAAAGGGATCTTTGAACTTTTTGGAGATGGGCCGCAGCTCGTCGTGCATCCACGCGTGCTCCTTGTATCCGGACCATGCGCGCTGCGCTTCGGCCTTGACCTTTGCCAGGCGCAGCTCCCGCTTTTCCTTGGCTGCTGCGCTCTCCTCTTCGAATTGGTATTGTATGGTGGGGATTGGCTTGGGCTGGCCGGTAGGCAGCATGATCAGCGACTCCTCGGGGACGGGGAACCATTCGGTAGGTTTCTGCCAGTGTATCTCGGTTTGGCTCGGCGACAGGGAGAGGGATGTGCCGTGGTACTTGGCTGGTGGCTTCGCTGCGTGTATCTCTTCATCACCATCTTCGGGCTTGTACGCATCGTCTGCCGAGCCCGGTCGTCGATCGGGTATGTTGACTGCAACCACGGTGGTGGGCTTCGCATCAGCATCGCGGGTAACGGTTGGCGCAGCAGTTGGTAGGCCATAGCCTCCTTTAACCTCGTTGCTTGTCTTTAGCTGGGGTATCTTGATCGTCGGTTCCTTCTTCGTCGTAGGCTGTTGCTGCTGCTGCTGCTGCTGCCCAGCAACTGTACTCTCGCGAGTATAGGCCGGGGGGACAGAGGGAGAAGACTTTCGCGGCGGTTTGCTGTCGACTTGCTGTCCATTGTTGTTGGTGTCCTTAACCGGCTGCTGCTTCTGCTGTACGGGGGCGTGGCCGTGAACAGGAAGCTGTGGCGAGGACGGCTCCCACTGCGAGTTCTGCGAGACGTGGTACAGCAGGACGAGGATGATAAAGGCGCATATCATGAATACGCGATATCTCCTGAACCGTAACATCGCCATGGCCGTCTAAAGAGCGAACGGCCGGCGTGGCCACTGAGGGAGAGTGGGGGGATAGAAGGTAGAGTTCGGTAGCTCTGTACGAGAGCCAGCTGCTCGCGTGAGCTCGTGATCGGCCTGGTTCAACAATGGCCACCCCACAAAAGGACAGGTTACTCGAGCCAAAAGCCAAGATCGGACATGATTAGCGCTGCGCTAGCTGACGTTACAAACGGTGACGGTTTGTGGAGGTGAAGTCTCTCTCTCCCAGGTGTGAATAGCAGGTATAATGCAAGTAATTTAAGAGATGCTGCTGATGTAACAGAGCACAGAGTCTGATGCAGGCGCAAAACGATTGGAATAAAGGATTCACACGATAGCAAGGCTTCAAAACACGTGTAAAGACGGTTCAGTATAAAGGTCAGTCAGCAACTGGTGCTGGAGGTTGTTTACCGTAAGAACGGCGTCGGAGGCACACAAACGGATTGGTAGCACTCCAGCTCCTCCAGCTTCCCTTGACGAACCTATTGATAGATCCATTTTAGGGCGAAGGGGTGGCCAAGGAATCGCAGAAATCGCAGAAATGGATTCAATGCCAAGACAATCCGGTCCCTTATCCGGACGCTGGTACGAGCCTGCTTCGTCTTGGCATGTATCAAGGGGGGGTGTGGTTGAAAGGTTGGGGAAAATCGTCAGAGAGGCACGGTGTTGGTCAAAGGCACCATTCACCGCAGGCACTTCAGGCAAAGAATTGCATTGCACAAATGGGGAAAGTTTGGGCTGGGCCCGGCTTCTTTTCTCGTTAAAGTGCCCCATTTGGTTGGTTCGGGATTTTAGGGAAGATCGTTCTTCTTCGTGCATCCCAGATTGCAATGCGATTCGGTTTTATGCTGGTGGATCAGCTGCCACAGTAGTACTAGCTGTGGCTAGCTGGATCTGGGGCTCGACTCGACACATGCACCGACCGAATTAAGCTTACAAAAGCACCCCTCCCGTCCTGGAATCCCTGCTGCCTGACCGCGCCTGCCCAGTTGGCAGTCGGAGGGTGATGCACCCTGCCTGACCACCACTCCGAGTTGCCGAAAGAAGATGCGGGGAGCATATCGATTTTCCGGGTAAAGAACACTGCGGTTTCGATCGATGCTTCTGACAAATGCATAGACTAGGTGAGAAAGAAAGCACCTGTGACTTGGGCCTAGAAAAATGGAGGCAAGTATTATGAATAAGCCTTCACACCAAACTCCTAATAAGCAAAGACCTCCGGATAGTAGCCTACTGCTTTTGCATCCCGGCCGAAAGTTAACATCCTCCGTCTCGGCGCCGAGAATGGCTCCTGCGAAGTGACTCTAGTGGAGTGTATCCAATAACACGGGCCTTTTATGTTAATATGGGAATGGCATGGAGATAAACAAGTGACCATCGTATCAGTCGTTTCATGAATCATTGATGAGAGAAGTGTTCTTGTAGACGGGCGATAGCCTGTCTCTAGTATTAAGCACACAATGCTCAAAAAGTCCTGTTATGTCTTTAAATCCGCATGGACACAGAACAAACCAACGAGTTACCATAAAGTCAGACTCACGGGCTGAGAGGAGGACCAAGTATATTGATGAGACACGCCAGCTCATACAACAAAGATGCAGCCAAAGTATAAGTGTAAAATGGGTTTCAAGCACAACCTAGACCCGGTACATACACTATAAAAGCTCTAAGGACTCCCAAGCAGATCCCAGACTACCTAATCTGTACAATACATCCATACATACATATTACATTCCCATCCCAAACTCCATGCTACCAAACCCGACAAGGACAGTTTAATCATCAGAGAGCCTTGACACTCTTGAAGAAAGGATTCGCCAACAATTTCTTATCCTTCCCCACCAGCTCTTTCAGCTTCTGCACCATCTGGTCTCTGCTCATGCTCCCCTCTTGCACCTCATCTTTCCACTTTGTCAGTACCTCTTTTAGCAATGCACTTCCTTCCTCGACATCCTGCTTGCTATACCCCCCTGCCACCCCACCAGCGGCATCGGTCTGTTCATGCTTGGTCGTAAAGTCCTCCAGCTCGTCCGCTTTTCTTTTCGCCATCCTTACAACCTTGTCCGGAAACCTGACCAGCTCAGCGACGTGAATACCAAACGACTGGTCGCATATGCCCTCCTCCACCTTGTACAACAGCGTGACCTCCCTCTTCTCATCCTCGGTCTTGTGCTCGTTTGTTCCGCTGATGTGGGCAGTAACATGTAGGTTCCGCACCTGCGGGTACTGGTCCGCCAGCGCCGTCAACTCGTGGAAATGCGTCGCGAACAGCGCGAAGCAGCCAATCTCCTTGACAATATGCTCGCTTATCGCCCACGCCAGCCCGAACCCGTCATATGTACTCGTTCCCCGGCCGAGTTCATCGATGATAATCAAGCTCTCTGCCGTAGCTGACTTTAATATATTTGCGGTCTCCAGCATTTCAGCCATGAACGTACTAACTCCCTTCAACTGACTATCACTTGCCCCTACACGAGCAAGTATGCTGTCGAAAATAGTAAGTTCTGCTTCTGCACACGGGACGAAGCAGCCAATCTGCGCCATCAACGCAATCACCCCTATCTGTCTGATGTACGTCGATTTACCGCCCATGTTGGGACCAGTGATGATAATAAAGGATGAATCCTGTCTCGAGAGGGTGACGTCGTTGGTGATGAACTGAATGTCGTCTTGCATCTCCATGCACGGATGCCGTGCCTCTTTTAGGACGGTTCTACCCTCCCCGCGGGGGTGAATCTTCGGGCGGACGTAAGATGTCGGTGCGTGTACGCTGCAATGTGCAAGACTGACAATGACATCCAAATGTGCCAGCACGCCTGCCACCCGCTCCAGAACTGGGCAGTAAGAAGCAGCTACGCTGACGACCTCGTTGACCAAGCTGCTCTGAGTTCTGTTATAATTCTGCGACAGCTGGTCAAACTCCCGTCTGAGGGCCTGGAGGGTTTTCGTGGTGAAGTAGACACCATTCTTTTGCGTGCTGCACTCCTGGTATTGAGAGTTGTTGCGGATGCAGCCTGCTTCAGTCCTTGTCAGACGCATGCACCACCCATGAACCTTGTGGTTTTCGAGGAAGATCTTCTTCTCGCGTTCCTGACCCAGGTCGTCGGCTGCGTTTGCAAATTCCCTGTCCATGTCTGTCCGGAGTCTCTCGAGCTTTTTGCGGATGATGCGTAGACTGTCATCGAACTCGGGCTTTATGATGAACTCGTGATTATCCAGCGCATCAAGGTCGACTGTCGTTTCGACCATCTCCTGTAACTTGACAAGAGAGTCGGATAACTCGCGCAACTTGTTGGTGTACACTTCATCCAGGGGGTCTCGGTAGCTTTCGTCCATGACCCCTTCCAACGTCCCCAGAAATCCAGGCAGGCGGATGACGACTTGATATGCCCGCACGACGTCCTCAAGGTTGGCCTTGTTTCGCTGAAACCGCTTTGCCAGCCTGTAAAGGTCGGGTACTGACCGCAGGTGCTCCTCTTGCATGGTCTGTCGGAGTTCAGTGTCGTTGACGAACGCTTCGACTAACTGCTGGCGCTTCTCAATCTCGTCCTTCGACATGAGCGGCTGCTTTAGCCATTGCGACAGTAGTCTGCTTCCGACGGGCGTTTTGCAGTGGTTCAGCAACCCAAACAGGCTCATGCTCTTGGCACCATCCCGAGCACCGGGCATTAGGTTCAGTGCCTTGAGCGCCGCAGCGTCGAGTTTCATGAACTGTGACAGGTCGTGTTGGTAGAGCTGGTACTGGCCGAAATTGGAAGGGTCTTGCATCACGCCCAGGTATTTGATGAGGGCAGCTGCGGAGCCCATGGCCAATTTTAGGTCGGTCTGGGGCAACGTTGTAGCAGACCGCTCGTCCTTCAAAATCCGAGCCAAATCCTGTTCGATATCCCGGGTCCCAAACTCAGCAGCTGATCGCTCCGACATGGCGACGCCGCAACTGTCGATGATCTGCTTTAGTTTTGAGAGTTCGGGATCCTTGTCCTTGTCGACCTTGTCCATCTGTATCAGACACTCCTTCACTCCGAGTTGAATAAGGAGGGCCTCGAAGTTGGAGTAGAGGTCATTGTCCAAGAACTCACTGACACCTAGCTCGCGAACACTGGCGTCTGCAAAGCATACACCCACTGACCGGGCCTCGCTTGCCTTTGCCGAGATCTTGACGGCCAGAATCATGGGCGCTGCCTCGACTTGTCCGCCCAGCTCGTCCTCGACGTCCTGCAAGTTCCCCGGAGACGCTTGTTTGGCAATCTTCCAGTTCATCCGGCCGTTCGGGCTCGCCCATATCTCGACTCGCTTCCCTAGCTTGAACAGCGCTTCTCGGAGGAATTGTCGGAAGACGGTGATTGTCATGGTTACCGAAGCTAGGCCGGTGTGGTCGCTTCGACCGAGCTGTCGAACCACCGAAGTGGTCTTGTAGACTGTCCGCGCGATGAAGTTGGCATCCTCGCCATGTGCCGTGTACCAGTCGCCTCGGTCAAAGATGCGTATGGTGTCCTCACCCACGTGCGGGAGGGACTTGAAGAAGCGAATGAAGCCGTGTTCATCGTCAACCTGTGATTGTCCATGTAAGTACCAGCCATAATGGGAAGCATCTAGGTAGGTAGTACCTTTAGTTCAGGTCGGGAAGACATTTTGGGTATCTTTTGAGTATAATAATACAGAAATTGCAAGGTCTTGGCTCACATGTCCTATACACAGAAAGACAAAAAAATCGAAGTGTGCTGAAGTTTGCGGATGGTGGTGGCGGCTCTGTGGCGGACGAGCAGCTGGAAAACGCGCCTTCCTCAATTAAAGCTAAGGGGAGACGCGACTTCCATACGCGTGCCTACCGCCCAGTTATTTTCTAAGTGCTGATTCTGCCCGCTGGATCACGCTAAAACCCACCTGTCCCGCCTGTGTCCCGCGCCTATCGGGTACCTCAATCGCATTTGCAATTGCAAGTCCATTTTTAACCCACCAACACCAACCAACCGTTCAGTAGTCGCATAGCATCGCGTGTCCACCATGGCGGCCGACGAAACCAGCACCGTCCCTCAAGACGTCCAGATGGACGACACAACTCTCGCGCCGTCAGCGACAAGTAGCAACGGCAAGCGGAAAGCCGAGGACGAGCTCGACCGAGAAGACAATACCCCTCAGGGCGACGACCAACAAGATGGAGCGGGACTGGGTGAAGACGGTCAACCACTCACAAAAAACCAGCTAAAACGCCTGCGCAGACAGCAGGCATACGCACAATTCAAAGAGGACCGCAAGGCAAGACGAAAGGAAAAGCGGCACGACAAGCAGGCGCGCAAACGCGCGGAAAAAGAAGCTGCTGTGGCCGCCGGTCTTGACCCTTCCCAAGTACGACCGAAGGCAGAGCCCTGGAAACCCAACCCCGTGCCAGTCGCATTCATTATTGACTGCGATTTTGAGTCATACATGCGGGAGCCAGAAATCGTATCTCTGAGCAGTCAGGTTACGCGGTCCTACTCCGAGAACCGGAAATCCAAGAATCAGGCGCATCTTTTTGTTTCCGGCTGGAAAGGGAAACTCAAGGAACGGTTCGAGACAGTCCTCAAAAACACACATGAAAAATGGAAGAACGTCCACATATTGGAAGGGGACTTCGTGGAAGCTGCCAGACAGGCGGGGGAGGTTATGAAGAGCCCGGCTGGTGGGGAGATGATTGAGGTGCTCAAACCCCAGGAGATACAAAAGGAAGAAACAGAGAGCGGTGATGGGAAGCCCCAGCCGGAACCAGAAGAGGAAGGTGTGGACAGATCGGTGGTTTACCTTACGTCTGAGTCACCGTACACCCTGGAACGGCTAGAAGCCAACACGAGTTATGTGATTGGTGGCATTGTCGACAGGAACAGAGAAAAGGGGTTATGTTATAAACGGGCCCGGGAACACAAGGTCAGGACGGCGAAGCTGCCGATAGGAGAGTACATGGCTATGCAATCCCGGTATGTACTCACGACAAACCAGGTGGTGGAGATCATGGCCAAGTGGCTGGATTGCGGGGACTGGGGGGAGGCGTTTATGAGTGTCATTCCGAAGCGGAAGGGCGGTACTCTTAAAGGTCCAGGGTCATCCGTAGCTGGCAGCACGAATGGTGATGAACAGGAGGACGGTCAGGACGAGGAGGAGGGGGAACCGTCAGAAGACATTCCTCAACCAACCGCTATCAGCTCAGAGCCAGTGCCGGAATCGTAATGGTAACGGCGCCAAAATACAAAACGGTCACAACACCACTATTTATTTGCTACATGTGCGTCTATGACAGATTCAGCGTCTTGGCCAAGTCGATGACACTCAAAGACACATTGTTGGTCGTAGAAGGGGGTAAATGTCCAGCGCCCATGATCAACAGTTTTGACTGATCCTCCTTAAACACCCGTAGATGCCGCGTGTAAGCGACGGGCTGAGGGGTGTTGTACATTTCCCACTTGCCCTGGTCCCCGAGTGCCCTGTTCACAAAGATCTGCGAGTTCGTGCCGGAACTAACAATGATCGTGCCGTTCTTCCCACCCACACTCGACCACGTAACGTACGGCGATGACACGGGATGGGTAGAGCCGACGACTACCGGGTATCCTATGCTGTCGTTGAATTTCAGAGGGTCGGCGTTGATCCTGTAATATACCGGGAAGCTGTAGCCAGAAAATCCAGGCCCGCCGCCATACTCGTACGTCATCATGTACCGTCCATCTGGCAGCTGCGTAACTGTAGTCATGCCCGGGCGTGCGGTGTATGTGGAATACGACACGTCGTCCACGGGGTCGGACCAGGTTTCAACGTTGCGGCTGGTCTGGTGGACGAGTTTCTGCCCGTGCAGGGGATCGCGCTGGTCGGAGTAGTAGATCACCAGCTGGTCTTTGTACATCCTGCACACACACCCAGTTAGCACCCAAAGACACGACGCAATTGTAAAACGTACATCAAAAACGGCTCCCATATCGGAGTCTCCCCGTTGTCCGGAACGGCCTTGCCACCAGCCGCCACGTGACTCACAAACTTCCACGTCCTCCCTTGGTCTACACTCGCATACACGTCGATTCTTGTCTGGGACAGATCGGTCGGTATGGAGTTTCCCGCGCACAACACCGTCCCGGCCGGGAAGCCCCCGAACTCTTCGGGGAGTTCGTACAGAAACGGTTGGTACCGCAGCCCCCAACCGTTGACCTGGTCGGTCACCTTGCCGATCTCGCTCCATGTCTGACCGGCGTCTTTGGATTGGTAGATGGGGAAGTACACGAGGGGTGGTTCAGGGGAGTAGTTCTCCCATGTCGCCAACAGCGTACCGTCTAGTAACTCGACTGTTCGGGAGTAGAGCACCCTGGGATCGGTGTAGTTCGTTGGAGGGGTGAAGATGACCTTGTTGGAGAACGTGCTTATCTGGTCGTGATCGTGATGGAAGGAGGAGGCGGGCGCAGCAACAACAACTGCTACCCCCGCGAAGAGGGATACCAGTGCACAACGAAGGGAGAACATACTTGACACGCGCTTCACTACACAACAGGTATATGTAGAGTTGATGAGACCAGGAACCTGGAATGCAACGCAACGGTGTAATGCTATCGTTCATCATCTTTATACATACTCAATAGCGGCAGACAATTTCACATCGGAGGATATAATTGGTGCTGTTTAAAGTGTTGTCTTGCCGCGTCGTATGCGCACGTAGCATCGTCCCTGGTTTACTTACCCCCTCCCCCCCTTGTCCGTTTCCCTCTCGATAGGATTAATACCCCGAGATGAGGCGACGGACAAACAGTGTGTTGACAACTTGACATCACCGGAAGAATTACGCTTATTCTTACCCCGGCAATTTCATACGAAGAAGTTGGAGAATCTGGAGATAGACTAGTTGGAGAGTCTTCTCCTCGCTGGCGGTGTTCAGAGTAGGATCGTGCGGGGAATCGTAGATCATCACAGGGGTTGTTGAATGTAGTGGCCACCCCGCAACCACAGGTCATGTTGTTTTGCATGCGCACCAATGAGATGTTACATTACCATAAACCATGCTGCCACCCACATTCCGGCTGCAAACTTAACCAAGATAGAAGAATATAGCAAAACACCCAACACTCAGACACCATGAGATTAGAACTCCAACGCTTCAGCATCGTCCCGCTCCCGCTTAACCTTGACGTCCCTCTCATCCTTCATAAGCGTCAACACAAACGCCCTAAAATAGTTGATGTACGGTTTGAGACTGGTCTTTTCCCAGTCTTGCACAGGCTTGCCAGAGTTCTCCTCTGGCTCTTTCCAGGCGTCAATCTCCTGCAGCAAGCTCTGAACAGTCGGCACGCCGAGGGGGTCAAAATCCTCCAGTGACCGCGTGTCTATCGGCACACAAACCCGCCCCGTCCCCGGGTGAACGACAAACGGACTCTTGAGCAAATGGTTGAGCTTCTTGCTGACTTCGATATCGAGTCGTGGGTACGTGTACTCTAGCACGATGTCCTGCTTCGCTTCGAGCAGCGCCCTTGCGTCCAGACTCTTGCTGGCGCCCGTCTTGCCTACGGCATCTATATCTGCCCATTTTGAGAGCGATGATCTCCCGGGCGAAGAGTCCCATTTCTTGCGGAGGGACTCGTTTAGCTGTCTGTCGGGGAGCAGCTGTAAGAGTTTCTCTGCTTGTTCCGGTGACCTCCACGGGTCCTGCTCTTCTAGGACGTCTTCTTGGAAGTGTGTCTTCAGAATGTCGAGACTTCGTCTGCTCACACAGTCAGTGTGTGTGGTAGATTAGAGGAAGACTGGACTTACGACAAGTGTGGGTGAAGCGGCCTCCGGAGATTCACCTTCTTGCCGCTCTGTGCACCGCCGCGAATGACCTCTAGATAACCAGCAATGGCCCTCCTCTTTTGGTCATCCATAGTTCGTGCCTTCTTGTCGCACACCCAGGCGTGGGCACCTCTTCGCCCGGAGTACACCCACATGATGTGCTTGAACCCAAAGTCGTCCCGCAACGCAACATCGATGGTCTTGATGGCCATCGTCATGAACTGCCAGCACTTGTTGCAGATGTTCGCCTTGTCGCAGCACGTTCGGATGTCGTCGTAGTCTGTCAAATCGATATCGAAGCACAGCTCTTTGGAAAGGGGCTTAAAGGAGGTCAGGTTGCGGAGAGTCTTGCGGTCTCGCGGGTTCGTGTTGTACACCGGTCCGATTTCGAAACGGGAGGGCATGAGCCGTAACACGTCCTTCCGGAGTCTGCACCTTCGTCAGCCGGCGCCGTCTCATTGCGATGGCAGGCAAGGGCAACGTACAGATCTGAAGTCGGGAATGACTGGTATCGTAGGTATGCATCATTCTGTAGTGTAAAAGCGAATTCACGGTGTCCAAAATCGTTTGTCGGCGTTGGACTGTGGTTGAGCCACTGAAATAGGTACCGCCATGGGAAGAGGCGCTGGTAGAAACTGCGCATCACCTCGGGGTCTGATGCCTTGAGCGAGGCGCCAATCTCGCTATATCATCGGCTCGGATTAGTCGTCTGCGATGTAGAATCAATGCTCAAAATTCGATGCTTACGCTGGTGACGATGGGAATTCGGGCGAACTCGACATTTCTTCTTGCTTGACCTGGGTTGGGCGAGAAGAACTTGGGAACTCGTCGTCTGAATCTTCATCTGGAAACAAATCTTCAAGCTTAACTTCTTTCGTATCTGTTTTCTTGTCGTCGCTTTCTGTGGCAGCTGTTGTTGGAGTCTCATCGTCGGCCATGGTAATGTCAGCATCCTCAGACTGCTGGCTGTCTGCATTTTCCGCAGCAGTAGTGGCGGCGGCGGCTTCGTCCATTTCGGGCTCGGTAGCGTTAGGAACGGTTTCTGACGGTGTCGATACAGAGTGCGGCATGCTGGGGTATCAATTGGCTGTATTCGAGGTCGTTAGCAGTGCGAATTGTTGTGTCTCGTCAGTCGTAGTGGAACGTGGGTTATCAACTCGAAGTGGGATACTCAGTCGCGTCCGAGTCAACTTTTGAAAGCGCGACACGCGTAAAGCACCCACCCCCCCAACTCTTACTGCGTACCCCTGCCCCTGCAGGGCACGAGCCATAGCGACACCACCGCTGCAACGGCTCGAACGGCAAGCGGTCCGAGGATTTGGCGAGGTTTAGCCTTGGTTGGATCGTACTTGCCCGAATGGCGGTGCAAGATACGGCTGTCTTGCAGAGTTAGTGTTGGCCCGACAAGGATAAGAAGATGAAAGTGCAGACGCAATGACGAGGGGAGTGGCGGACCGGTCTTCGCAAGAATAAGCCTGTTGTGAGAATTATAAAGACTTGTCACTTAGACATTCGTCGACGGGATCGGAAAGCCGTTCTGGAAAAGTAAAAAGACTGGAACGGAGGTCACACGTCACTTCTGCAACTGCACGACTCGCTGTGTGTTTGAACAAAACTATTCTGCCGAACTCCATTCTACTCGTATTGCTTTCATCCAAAGTTCTCACAGTGCCAGTTGGATTCTTCAGTTTTTGCAGTCATTTTTTGATATTATTTTAGAGACCTCTTATTTTAGGTTTCCCCCCTGAAACGAAGACACATTCTTGTAGCGGGACACCTGCATTCCCCTGTCGCCCCAACGTCATTGGAGCTGCCGGCACTGCGGATCTGGAATTGGGCCCAGAATCCTGGTACTGTAGCCACTGACAACAGCACCTTCTCCCAAACATCTTGGCAACTCGCAGCAAGCACTTGCGCTTGAAGACCGCACGCAAAGAACCATGGCAGGACTTCGTCTCTTAATTGAGGATGGCAAGTTTTGCGACCAAAGCGGCAGGCAAGTGATTCTCCGAGGCATCAACGTTGCCGGCGACGCCAAGTACCCCAGCCAGCCCGATCAACCGTCGCACATCGCGCAAGACTTCTTTGACGGCGACAATGTCAAGTTTACGGGCAGGCCGTTCCCAAAAGAGGACGCGCATCTACATTTCTCGCGGTTAAAAAAGTGCGGTTACAATACGATACGCTATGTCTTCACCTGGGAGGCTATCGAGGCCGCCGGACCGGGCATCTACGACGAGGAGTGGATCCAGCATACCATTGAGATACTCAGAGTGGCCAAGGACTATGGCTTTTACGTCTTTATGGACCCGCATCAGGATGTTGTAAGTGCAAATATCTTCATGCCTTCCCGTTTGCGCAGTTGGGTGCAACACAGGCTGACAACGTCTTCCTCAAGTGGTCTCGATTCTCGGGCGGCTCTGGAGCGCCGATGTGGACGCTCTACGCCGCGGGCCTAAACCCGCAGAGTTTCGCAGCGACCGAGGCCGCCATAGTGCACAACACGTATCCCGACGCCGAGGGTTTTCCCAAGATGATCTGGTCGACCAACTACTACCGACTCGCTGCCGCCACCATGTTTGCGCTGTTCTTCGCGGGCCGAGACTTTGCGCCGAAATGCATAATTGACGGGATGAACATTCAAGACTACCTACAAGGGCACTTCATACGAGCTTGCGCACACCTTGCGCAGCGGATACACGAAGCCGGGGACATTGAGAACGACGTCGTCTTTGGCTGGGAGAGCTTAAACGAGCCCAACAAGGGCATGATTGGCTATCACGACATCAGCGTTATCCCCAAAGAGCAAGCCTTGAAAAAGGGGACATGCCCGACAATATGGCAGACCATACTTACTGGGTCAGGGCGCGCTGTAGAGGTCGACACGTGGGATATGGGCGGACTTGGACCGTACAAAGTAGGGCGGTCGCTGATAGACCCTCACGGCGAGATGGCCTGGTTACCGGCCGACTACGACGAGTCACGGTATGGGTATAAGAGAGATCCAGGGTGGAAGTTAGGGCAGTGTCTATGGGCACAACACGGCGTGTGGGATCCCTCGAGTGATACGCTGCTCAAGAAGGACTACTTCGGGAAACACCCAACCACAGGGGAGGATGTTGACTACAATTACTTCACCAACCATTACTTTATGGATTTCTTCCGGAAATATCGGGACGCAGTCCGGACACACCATGAAGACGCCATCATCCTCCTCCAGGGTCCGACTATGGAAATGCCTCCCAAAATCATAGGTACCCCTGATGGCGACGACAAGCGATTGGTATACTCGCCGCACTGGTACGACGGCATCACGCTTATGACGAAGAAGTGGAACCGCAACTGGAATGTCGATGTGGTAGGCGTGCTTCGGGGGCATTACTGGCATCCTGCCTTGGCCATCAAGATCGGAGAGACGGCCATCCGGAACTGCTTCAAGGACCAGCATGCAGCCATGAGGCAGGAAGGACTTGACAACTTGGGCAACCACCCATGCGTCATGACTGAGTTTGGTATTCCCTACGACATGGACAACAAGTATGCATACAAGACGGGAGATTACTCGAGCCAGTCAGCCGCTATGGATGCCAACCATTACGGAGTTGAGAACGCTGGGCTAGAAGGCTACACCTTGTGGCTGTATATGATCAAGGTATGTCGTAGACTCTCGCAAGCACCATTGAATTGCCGCTAACGATATTATGCTAGAACAACCATGAGAGAGGCGACCAGTGGAACGGCGAGGATCTGTCCATCTTTTCGGTAGACGATAAGCTTCTACCTGTCTCAGCCTTGCCTAGAACGCCAGATCTGAACCAGTCCACGTCCAGTCTCCACAAGACCGCCACCAATGCCTCAAACCCGCAGAAGAAGGAAACAGATGATGACAGCAGCGTAACGCCTGCTAACCTCAAGCGTACCCTGACTACCCCATCTATAAACTCCGATGCGCCGCCGACTAGTTCTCGTCGGCATGCCGAACTGACGCAAAATCCCGGCTATCGCGCAGCAGAAGCCTATGTGCGTCCTGCACCGATCACCACGGCCGGACGCATCACGCATTACACCTTTGACCTGAAGAAGTGCGAGTTCAGCATGGCGATCCAGGCACCCAAAGTTGCACCCACGGACGCGCCAACCGTGATCTTCCTTCCGGGGTTCCACTACCCTAAAGATGCGTGCACGGTAGAAGTGAGCTCAGGAAAGTGGGAGATCAGCAGCGACGAGGACGAGACGGCCCTAATTCAACGGCTAAGGTGGTGGCATGGCGAGGGCGAGCAGACGATCAAGATCACCGGCGTTGTAAGAAAGTACAATATCGGCGCGAACAGGGAAGAAGGGGGCCCTAGTGAGGATGTTGGTTATTATGAACAGTGTAACGCTGGAGCGTGGAGCAGTTGCTCTGTAATGTAAGGAGCCAGAAGCGGAAGCACGCGGACTAGCATCCGCGTGTTAAATGTTGTAATGTCTCGCAGCGAGCAAGCATGGTTATACAGTACATCGTCACGGATGAGAGTTGTGGGACTGACTTCGAAAAGGAGTTGCATTGGGCGAGAGCGAGTTAAACATACACATACGCACTATTAATCATGTTTTATGAGAGCAGTCTACTTTTCCTCTACCAGAAAACACCAATGTTCCAGGCCTCTGTAACTCAACACTTTGGATATGGAAATGAGACGCCTCGATTTTTCTGACCCATCATTTCCTACTCTTATGGGAGTGAGATCAGTTCTCAGCTGTCAGTTCATATCTCAGCCGCACAGTATGCAATATCTTAGTGCTGATGCCTGGCTTTGTTGGTGAGACGAGGAAGCCACTAGGTGGTGTCTGTGGTGACCGCCGCTGACATCCGTCCAAAAGCGGAGCGGTGCCTGCGGCACAAAAGCACAACAGATTCCCGGGGCGGTAGGTGTCGGGCCCGAAAGAAGTCCGCGTTTGTGGATTGTGATTAGAGATACTTTTGATCCAAAAGGGTCGCACACCTACGTAATCGTTGGCCGTGCTACTAGTAATGGCCCCCAAGCCGCTGACGACCCGCGCGTTTCAAGCTACACAAGCGCTTCGCGGCCTTCATAATGCGGTCCCGGGGACTGTAGTAGCAGTGTGGAGAAAAAAACCGTTTCCTCGTGAGTGACGAACGCCCAACATCCACATGCTAGTTACGTAGTGGGCGGCGGCACAGTTTCTTGGGAACAGGCGGCTAAACAAGTACCCGCTACGGTCTCTGAAGATCATCACTTCTGCTGTACCTCCGTACCACGGGCTGTGTTTAGAGAAATGACAAATTACACAGTACACAGTCTCAGACTCTGCGACATCTCATCCGATTCTGCATCTTCTCTCTCTGTTCAGCGATGTGTGAGTTTTGGTGCCTGACTGCACCTTAATCTATCTTTACTCACCTGCCTTAGCGCGTCGAATTGGGAGGGGCTGAATTCTAGTCTAAAGGCCCCATCCTTGTGAAAGAGGGACCCAACTGTTAGCAAAGTGGCCGAGAGCTGCCGTCTGCGGGTCGCCGTTGGCTGGAAAGGAAAGCTCGGGTCCCCTCCCGCGTCTTATTCGCCCACCAGCCCTCCACTTGCATTCGCACGCTGCAGAAGCTCTGCAGGTGGTGAGCTGCAAGAGACGGTACGCACCTCTAAGCGCCTGCCGCTCACGACCACACACACAAAGAAGAGTGCCCAATCCCCGTTACGGTAGTAGAGGTGGGAGGATCTTCAGAGCAGAAGGATAATCGAACGATTCGACCTAAACGGTTCGCCGAGATACTGAAAATCTTCCCTCAGAATACAACGGCACTCCCCGCCCCGCTTGTCTTTCGCTTCTTTGATATCGCAATTCAGCATGCGATCCATCATATCGTGAAATCTAGCCTCGCGCTAAGGGCTCAGCGTTAGGTAGAATTAGACAACAATACCACCTCAACAGTTTTGAAAGCACAAGCCGGGTGCTGCCTTTCCGCGGCCTCCTTCGTCTTCGCAAGTGTTGACGATAAGACGAGATCGGTCCGACGATATCCTTTCGGAGTCGGCTGTCGACGGCCTCGTCCTCAAAGACCGTTACGCTAGTGACCGTTTTGCATCATCCTCGGCATTCAGCCCTAATTATCACCTGCTCCCGCAGTCGAAAACCCACAAGAAATTGGTCTCGACCCTATCGTCGAGCAGTGCTACTGCTGCTCGCCGCGCGCCTAGACCGCTACCAGCGGCCTCCCCTCCCCCAGCGCTCTGGGCAGCGGACCGACAATCCTTCGACCTCGCGGTCAGCGACCGACGCCGGGCTGATTTCCCCTATACGACTTCATACAGAGATACTCCGAAGTAGCAGCTGGCTACCATGTATCAGAATGGGCAGCGGGACGCCACGCGGCCCTTCCAGGTGCCACCTCCCCCTCCGCCCATGTCTCCCCCGCCAAACGCCATGCCCGGCATCAACAACCTCCTGAATGCGATACCCCCGCCGCCTCCTCGATACCCCGGTGCCCCGGGGACTGGCGGTGCCGTTATGCTGCCGCCTCCCCCGGGACCGCCGCCGAATACCGCCTTCCCCTCGAGTGCCCTGCCACCGCCGAGTGCTCTAGGTGCGGCGCCTTGGCATGGTGCCTGGGGCCGCGCCTACGACGGACGCACCACATTCAACATCCCACCGCCGCCGCCGGGTGGAGCTAGCGTCAACCCCGGTGCGGGGGGTCTGCAAGCATACAATCCCAAGCTGCACGCGCAGGCTATACAAGCAGCCACCGCGGCGGCCAATGCAGCGGGTGCGACAGGGACCACGAACACGATGACAACGACGACACTCCAAGTACCCCCGCCTCCACCTCCCAGCGAACAGATGAGCGCGACATACATCCCGCAGGGAGACACTTATGGCGAAGGGGTAGGCATCCCAGGCCTGGGAATGCCGGTCGAGCTGCTGGATCCTGGCTTCATGACGCCAGTAGACGATGCTGGAGGGCCAGGAGGTCGGGAGAGAATGTATCTGGCAGCCATGCAGCAACAGCACAACAGGGGCGCATCGACCATGAGCAACAACTCGGCTGCTACGGCCTCGGCCAGCATCCCGCCCGAGATGGCTGCCCAATGGCCCATCGACAAGGTGATCGCGTGGCTGCAGATCAACCAGTTCTCCAAGGACTGGCAGGAGACGTTTAGAGCGCTCAATGTGCAAGGAGCGCAGTTCCTTGAGCTCGGCACCATGCACGGGGGACGAGGCAACTTTGGCATGATGCATCAGATGGTGTATCCCCGACTTGCGCTGGAGTGCCAGAAGAGCGGCACCGGGTGGGATCAGCCCAGGGAGAGAGAGGAGGGCAAGCGCATGAGGCGCCTTATCCGGAGCATCGTGAACGGCCGACCAGCGGTGCCGACACAGCAGGTGCCGGCGGGCCACTCTCGCAAGGAGTCCGTGACATCCAGCGTGCCCCAGAGTGCTGGGCCGGATTCTGAATCCCCCAACGTAAGTATTGCTTGCGTTCTCGATTTTGACATGACTGGGACTGACCGGTGTAATGCAGACCCCCATCAAGGCACCGGGTCCTGGCTTTGGTGGGCGTCGGTTCTCCCAGTCGCGGGCGACGACGATGCCGACGCTGAGCAACACGATGAGTTCGGACTCAAACCACAGGACGATAATGAAGAATCTCGAAATCGACAACGGCCGCAGGCACAGCCCGAGCGCGAGTGAGTCGGGCGAGGCAGGCACGCACCGCGGGTCGACTCCCCTGGGCAGGGAGAGTCCCAGTGGTAGCCCCAATCCTTCCTCGAACCTCTTTCCGCAGTCGTCAAACAATGTCGGGAGCCTGTCGGCTTCACCGCACAGCAGCAGATTTGGGCATCGCCAACGGAACAGCACCGACTCGGTGTCTTCAAATGCAGCCATTTATGGATCCGGTGTCCCAGCCGACGCGGCGGCGATGCTGAAGAGTGGCATGAGTCTCGCCGAGGTTATGAACTCGACCCAGGGGAACGGTGGCGGTCGCCGTCATGGCCAAGACGGCGGACGGCCCTCGCCTCAGGAGAACTCGGGAGACAGAAGCGCAGGGACAGACCCACCGACTAGCGCCAAGGGCTCGAAATCCTTCTTGTCGTTTCTATCTAGGAAGAATAGGAAGGACGATGGCGGGTTCCCGTCCCCGGATGATCAAGATTCTCCGACCAGCCCTGCGATGAGCTTCAAGCCCGGCTCCCTGGGAAGCCGCGCGGGCAACGCGAGCGAGACTTCGCTGGAACGGCCTGGATCAAGCTACGACTATGGTTCTGCTTCGTCGATCCGGGGCCAAAAGAGGGCCAGCACCGCCAGGATGTACATTCTGGCCACTGCCGACGACTGGCACTACCGCATGGTGGATGTCACGGACGCGGACTCAGCTGCAGATTTACGGCAAATTATCTGTATCAACCTGGGGCTTCCCGACAGCGAAGGCGCTCAGATCTATGTGACGGAGCTGGGCAAGTTCGACCATACCGAGCAGCCTCTAGATGATGTGAAGCTGTTGGCGCACAAGAAGCTGAAGGCTGACGGCAGCGGGTCACTGAAACTCTTCGTACTCCCGCCAGGACAACAGACCCGCAACGGCAACCTCTCGCCGTCATACGTGCCCAGAGGCACATCGATGGATGCCGAATACGCCAGGCTTAACGGGCAACGAGCGCGGTCTAGCTCATCCCCGCCGGCGTCGAGACAGAACACGCTCACTGGCAAGGACAGCGAGAAGATGCTGGCAGCAGAGGGGAACGAGTACAAGGCGGAGCAGCTTAGAAAGCAGCAGGAGTACCTGGCCAGGCGGAAGCAGGCGGCAGCCCTGAAGGAAACCAGCCCCTCCTCGGCTGAAAACCCGGCCTATGGCATTGTGGGCAGAAATGTTGACTTTGACCAGCCGCGCATATCCCCCTACGAAGACAAGAAACCGGACAACTTGTTCCCCCAGCGGAAGGCGCCTGCCCCACCTGGCGACCCCTCGGCTACCTTGATCAAGGCCAACTCGCTCAGCAGGAGATCAGGTCACAACATGCGCGTGTCTCAGGGGAGCAACATCGTCCCAGAAGGGTATCACCAGAGACGGGTGTCGTCCGACTTGCGTGAGGAGGCCTTTGAGAAGCAGCAGCAGAGGCGGAAGCCCGCAGGCCCATCGCCTACGGGGGGCATCGGCGGATTGCTGGTGGGTATGGCCGGGCGCATGGGCGGGATCGGGCATCCGGTTGCTGGCGGTGCGAGGGCGTTGTCGCCCACGAACCGGGTGGCCACGTCGCCGGTGGAGCTCAGTGAACGAGGTAAGGGAGCCATGTCGACCGTCGACTTTGGGCCGCAGCAGCGCGGGAGATCCGCTTCTGGTGGTGCCGCGGTGGGCAGCAGGAGCAACAGCCCGAGGGCGGGAGGGGCAGGGGTTCCAGGATCTCCGGGGTCTACCACCTGGAGCGCAAAGAACATACCCTTTACCGTCCCGGACTACTCACCAAACGGAACCCCGTTGCTGCGGACTCAAAGCGAGTTCGACGGTCCCTACCCAACTTCCCACCCCACTTCACAGCCTGGAACAGATGCTAAATATATGCGTCCAGCAGCGCAACCGGTACAGCGTGCCCCGTCGCCCGGACCTGTCAGTCCCACGACTACCAGACGGCCCAGCGCGTCGTTTGCTCCTCCCGGTAGACGCAAGTCGTACGGTCCGGACGTCGACTTCCAAGGTAACGAGGTCCGCTTCTCGCAGAGCTCGACTCTGGTGGGATCCAGGCAGTCGACTGCCAATAACAACGACGACTCGGGCGATGATTCTGATGACGGCTTGTTTGCGATTCCGATCAAGGGGGCCGCAGCCAAGTCGAAGGCCAAAGCTCCAGAGACGCAGGCTTCTGCAGTGCAGGCGTCGTCCAAATTTGATGCCGATAGCGGGGAGTCAGACGGCAACGGCGGCAAGCGTCCTAGTTTGAAGGTTAACACCCGGCGATCTAGGAAGGGCCTGTCGGTTGCCTTCACATCGCCGCAGTCCAGTGAGGGCGGCGGGATGAAGACGCCTAGCCAGGACGACGAGAACAGCTCCAGGGCTTCATCGTCACAGCAGCAGAGGACGCCGGGGTCTGAGGGTGGTTGGGAGAGCGAAGAAAACACCAGCAAGCTTGGTCGGCGGAAGTCGTTTATCGAAAAGGACGTGTGGGCTAATCGTCCACCCACGGACGCGCTTATCAACAATTTGGAGGACTTCTTTCCGAATCTTGATGTCGACCAGCCTGTTCTTGAGGAAGGGGTTGTGAGTGAGACGTTGGACGTGGTATATCCGTCACCGATCGCAGAGTTAGACGAGGGGCAATCCCAGGCCTCTTCGTCTGCAAATGCACCTCCACCGTTGCAGTCACTACCAACGGGCGGTGGGAACCGGATCTCGTCGATATACAACGAGAGCGACACGCTTGGGTCAGACGAGTCCACACTTAAGGCGCTGGAGTCACGGCCGGTATCAATGCAATCGCTTGCCCATCGCAGTATTCGGAGGTCAGGCGGTGGTCTCGGACGTATGAAGTCCATCCGAGAGGTTGCTCGTGGGGCGCACGAGGCGAACAAGCGGTTCACGCAGGGGTCTGCACAGTTGAATCCCATGCCAACAACAGCAGCAGCAGCCCCTTCTTCTGCCAACAACAATTCGACGACTCTGTTGAGAAGGAAGAGCACGAAGATGTTTAACGCGAACATTGTCCAGATCCGGCCTGAGCGTGGGTCGCTGAATATGGGGTTGACGACGATACCACAGGACCAGTTGCCCACCCGAGACCATAATAATACCAACAATCCAAACATGCCGAAACGGCAGACGACTTTCCGATGGTTTAAAGGTCAGCTCATCGGTAAAGGAACCTTTGGGCGTGTGTATCTGGGAATGAACGCCACTACGGGAGAATTTCTGGCGGTAAAAGAGGTCGAGGTGAATCCCAAGGCGGCGCAGGGCGACAAGAAAAAGATGCAGGAGCTGGTCGCCGCGCTGGACCAGGAGATCGACACGATGCAACACCTCGACCACGTCAACATCGTACAGTACCTGGGGTGTGAGAGGAAGGAGACGTCGATTAGTATATTCCTGGAATATATCTCTGGTGGGTCTATCGGGAGTTGTCTGCGGAAGCATGGCAAGTTCGAGGAGCCCGTCGTTGCGTCCCTCACCAGACAAACGTTAAGTGGACTGGCGTACCTGCACAGAGAGGGCATCTTGCACAGGGATCTCAAGGCGGACAATATCTTGCTCGACCTCGACGGGACGTGCAAGATCAGCGACTTTGGCATCAGCAAGAAGACGGACAATATCTACGGCAACGACAAGACGAACAGCATGCAGGGGTCCGTGTTCTGGATGGCGCCCGAGGTGATCCGATCGCAGGGGGAGGGGTACTCTGCCAAGGTGGATATCTGGTCTCTGGGGTGTGTGGTCCTCGAGATGTTTGCGGGACGCAGGCCGTGGAGCAAGGAGGAGGCGGTCGGCGCCATCTACAAGATCGCCAACGGGGAGACGCCGCCCATTCCGGATGACATACGCGAGGAGATCTCGCCGATAGCGATCGCGTTCATGTTGGATTGTTTCACTGTGTAAGTTTCCCCCCTCTTTGCGTTTTGGGTTTGTTTGGTTTGTTTTTTGTTTGTGTTTGTGTTTGTGGGAAACCCAAAAGAAAAAAAGAAAGAAAAAAAGGGGGAGAGATAAAGCTTGCTAACAAATGGATGGAAACGCGTGACATAATAGAAACCCCTCAGAAAGACCAACAGCAGACGTCCTTCTATCCCAACACCCCTTCTGCGAGCTCGATCCCAACTACTCCTTCCTCGATACCGACCTGTACGCCAAGATCCGGGGGACTTACTAGTCGCTGTCCCTGTCCCTGTCCCTGAAAGAGGTCGATGGTGCTCGGAAGGAACCGGGGGGGTTACCGGCGCTTGACCTTGACTTTGGACCGCAGTTTTCATGGGTCAGTACTGGACTGGACAGAGTTTGGTCGAGGTTTGGGTATGTACAGTGTTAGATAGTCATGGTTCTTTCTGGTGTAAAACGAAATATTGTTTTTTCTTGGGGGGGGGGCCGGTGCTGGCGCGGCTTTTTACTTTACTTTGGATAGCAACTGTCTGGACAGCGTCTTGGATACCTCCCGCTTGCTTTGAGTGCAGGTAGCGAGCGATTTAGCTAGATACCATTTTGATTTGAGTGCAGGTAGCGAGTCAACAAAAACATAACTTGTGCACCATGTCATAAGCTTGTCTAACGAAGACGAAAAGTTCTACCCTATGACCATACAGCAGGAAAAGAAAAAAGGCTGTCCATCAGCTAACATACAGCTACGCTTGTACGTATCCGCTGCCAAACATAGTACAATGCAACAACAGAGAGGCGTCAGGGCTTCCGCCGTCGTGGCGTTGACGCAGAATAAAACACGGGGGAACGTCTTCGGATCATGATCCTCCTTGGAAACTCTGGCAGAATCCGCGGATTCTCTGCTGGTTCGTCTGCTGGCTTCTCCGGATTCTCTGCCAAACTCTCCTCTGCCCGCCTTGCCGGCTCCGCTCGTACCTCTGCTGACTCGTCCTCTGGTTTGCTATTTGACGTCTCTGTTACGGTCACCGCTGGAGTCTCCGTCTTCTCTAAAATTTTCACCCGTTTAATCGGCTGAGACGTCTAAATTTCATCACTTGTTTAGACTTTTCAACTTTAACGTACAACCTATCAAGCTCACCTCAGCCTCATCAAGACCTATCTCCTCCTCTGAAACTCTTTTGGATAACCGCGGAGGTTGGTCCGGTGGTGGTGACGATAGCACTGGCGGTGGCCGCGGAGGTAGGAGCGGTGGTGACGACGATGGCACTGGCGGTGGCTTTGGTGCTAGTAGACGGTACCGATCACCTGCTAAATCACCTCTTTCTGGCTCCCGTCTCGGCACCGACCGCGGCGGACTCGGATTATCGCCTGCTGAAAAACTGAAGCTTTGGATCCCTTCTCTCATAACTCCTGCCGTCACAGCGTCTCTGACCCGCTGACCTGCTGACGCTGCGTTTTGTATCGCCTGGACGGCAAGCGGGCTCGGAGCACCTGCTTTCCGCATCGCGCTGAGGGCTATTGGGTTCGGGCCAGGTGCGGACTAAGCACTATAAGCCGGAGGCTTGTCGGCATCAGGCATAACCACGTCCTCGATGTGTTCGCTACACGCCAAGACCTGGGTAGCTGGCGGGCGAGACACGTCCTTTGGCGACGCTGGGGGAGTCATCTGTGCGGGAGGCATCAGCTGATCAGGTGGAACACCTTCAGCTATGGCTGTGCGACGGGGAATGCTGACGAGCCGGTTGATCTCTGTAGCTCGGACGTAGGACAGATAGTAAGGTTCGCCCTTGGTGTTGAGTTCGTTGAAGACGTAGTCGGCCGCATGCACAGTGACACGCGTGTCGTTGTACTTGCGCCAGACATCGTGCTCAAAGTCGTGAATCCACACCCAGTAGTGGCCGGCCGAGGCAGACGATCCGGCGTGGCAGACAACGGCATGCAGGCGATAGGCAACTTCGTGCGCATCTTTGAAGATGGTTTCGAGCTCTTCTTTCATTTGCTTCTGCTGCCCCTCCTGCGCAGAGCTGAATTGATCCCAGAAGAGGTCAAAGTCGGATGGACTTTGAACCCGTTCGCTCTTGAGGCGAACAATGGGGTCTGCAGCTGGGCGCGCCGGAGCCTCAACCTGGGCCGAAATGTGCTTCTCATAGATGGCTTTCAGCGCCGGGCTCAAGAGATTCCACTTCGATGGCCCCGTATTGCTCCTCGAATCTGACGACCCGACCGCCGCTGATGATGACTCATCTGACAGAATATCAGAGTTTCCTATCACCAAAAAACGGTCAATCTCATCGACGCCGGGAGGCCCCTCCTCTTTGGGTGCTGTCATGGGAGCCTTGGGAGCCATGGATCCCTTCAAGACTCTATCAGGTCCAGCCTGTCCCGAGGCACCACCGTTGCCCGAGGCAGTGCTGCTATCAAAAGGGGGCTGAGTGAGCTCGTTCAAGCGAGTGTTCAGGTCCCATTCACGCTTCTTCTTGTGGAAGAGAGCAGCATTACTAGCAATGCCATGCATCCAGCGATCAAGATAGAGAGTCTCGGGAATGATGATGGGGTTCGCGTTCTTCCTGATGCCTTCAGAGCGTTGGATACAAATATGAAAGTGGGGCGCCGGTCGCTCGATCGTGGTGAAGGACAGAATAGTGGGCGACAATGGCTCCAGGTCGAACGAGTTTGCCATGGCCTCGTGGAGATGGCGTGACCCTGTCTTGGCCGGATAGGCCGTGACCCAACGGTCCTGTCTGGTGGCCCGACTCCAGGTGCTCTCACCGATCTTTTTACGATTGTCGATGAATGTTGAGAAGAAGGCTTCTTCTATAGGATCAGGTGCGGAACCAGAAGCCCCGATGCGGCTGACCTTGAACGCGGCCCGAAGATGGTCGATGGCGTTCCCCATGACCTCGTCGACGTCCATCTGGTCGGATCCCACGTTGGGCAGATCGAGCTCGGCCGCCAGCTCTTCGACCGTCAGCTTGGAATTCTTGACGCCATCACCACCCTCTGTCTTTTCGGCTTTTTCAGGTGCCGCATCCGTCATTTCCACATCCTCCATAGCTGCATCGCCGGTGTTCCCGGCGGCGTGGTCGACCACCACATAGGAAGGGTCATCCTCGCCCTGGTTGACCAAAGTTTGCGAGCTGTGGTCACTAGCATCCGACGAGCTCTCCGACACAGCTTCGACCGTGACTTTCGGCTCAGTGTACTCGCTTGCCCGGGGAGGCAGCGGTGGCTTATCAACGATGCTTGGTTCCGGGCCGGGAGCCGACACATCAGCTGCTTTTGCTTCTTTCTTTGGGCGCAACTTATCGGGTCGCAGCAAGGCGGCGTTGGCGAGACGTTGTCTTGGCGAGACCGAGAAGGCATTGGACGCTTCGATGCCCCGGAAAAGAATCGACAACTCGCGGCCGACTGTTTTGCAGGTTAGCGGCTAGAAACCGGCGACTGGATCGATGAGTCGAGCAGACTTACATTCGTGACCGACATAGGCCCTGCCAGTTTCCAGATCTGGTGAATTGATGCTGCTCAACACATTCCTTACTTGCTCCTCAGTCGGCTTCAGCGGTGGCTGGTCCAGACCCAGAGCGAGGTCTCTGACAGCATTGACCGAGTAGAAATACTGGAGAATACTGTTAAGGTAGCAGGTGTTTCGGAGATTTGCCAGCCCCACAGGAAGAGCCATGTCGACCTTCTGGGTACCGGACTGGTCTTGCGTGTTGCCAACGATTGAGGAGATGCTCATGACATCGCGTTGTGCCATGATGTCGCGCATGATATTGTTAAAACCCGGCCGACTGGGGTCATCGCTTGGTCGGTCGAGAGCAATGGCCTCGAGTGCGTTGATGGTAAGTTGCAAATCCAGTTCCTTTTGCGCAGGCTTGTTAGCTTCAACGCTCCTTCCTCGAGCTCCCTTTTCTGCAAAGCTCCTTCCGGGACATGCGACCTCGGCGCGAGGGAGGAACTTACCGTCATCGAGCTTTGTGCAAACGCTGCGATGTTGTCTAGTGGCCAATCTGGCGACACGTTCAGGTAGGAGCAGGCTTCTGAAGGCTCCATCCTGGTTGTGTAGACTTCGTGCAGGATCTCTTGACTTTTCCGATCCTCGCCAATCTTGAGCAGCGCCACTCGATGCTCCGATTTTTGTAGTGGCGATTGTTCCCTGTATGTCCTATAATTTTGGATGAAGAACGTGGAATTCTCGGAGCAGTTTCTGGAAAGCCCAAAGTGCGCGTATGCCTTATCAATCGCGGTGTCGCTGCCGGATGACGCGGCTTTTTGTTGTTGTTGTTGAGTCTCGTCCTGCTGCCCGTGTACAAACATCTGCAAGTTTTCATCCCTCCGCATTGCTAGTTTGCCTAGGGCTTGAAGGTAGTTCCGCTTGTGCCCGATGTCGTTCCGAATCTGCTGAAGGTAGGCGTATCTTAGAAGCTCATTACTAGAATCCGGTGTTGCGCCCAGAACCCAAAAAGCCTCAGTTTCACTTTCGTCCAAGCGAAGAACGGTGGGCCGTAGGTGGTTGATGTCGCAACCGAGCGCCCTCTCTAGCGGTTCTCGAGCCGCCGAAATGGGAATGACAACCTGCCCAGTTTGCGCTGGGTTCTCGCCGAGCACACTCTGCACCTCGCTTCTCACGTCTTGGAGAAAAGCTCGCATGGATTTGAGTGGCGTCTTACCATCTTGACGTGGCAGTTTCGGCGGTAGCCAGAAGACACGTTCTTCGCGCGTCTCCTCGACGTAATCCGTGGCGATCTCGAAGCCAAGGTAGTGGAAGATGTGGCTGCAGTCCGATCCAAACTGCAAGAGAAATCTCTTGTTTCTAACGGCGATCTTTTTTCTAGGTTCGCTGTCTTCCTCGTCGCTCAGGATGTTCTTAAGATATAAGTTCAACGTGGCGAGTGCACCTGTGGCATACGCGTCTTCCTGTGCCTGGGTCAAGTCGGAAAATCTGTCAGGCTCTTCCTCCTTAGCGATCCTAATCGAGGTTCTAACTCTATCCTCGTCCGCGATCAACTGAATCCATTCGGACTTGAGCCGCGGTGCCGTTACTTCGAGAAGAACCTCCTGATGACATGTAGAGCATTCATACAGAACCCGGCCGAGTAGGGGTAAGAGCTTGAAGTCCGGGTGGGCGGGGTTATCGACGCCCACGTCATCGAACCATTCCGAGCATGTGGCAATGAAATGGTGGAGTGGAAATTCCGCGCTCCCACAGGATCCTAGAGAGATCTTGAAGACAAAGTGGTGCCGGCAGTATTTGCATATGCAGGATATCATGGTGATGCCGTTCTGCTCCGGGTCGTGGGCCGCATCATAACTCTGAGACTGAATAATGAGGAGCTCATGGTCGGTGCCTGCGTTGGGAAATGCGCGGTCCTTATCGCGGCGCAATTGACATGCCCAGGGAGAATACGTGTTCGGACCATGATCAATGAGACATCCGGCATACCAGTCTCTGACCAGCCGAGAAGCCAGTCGCCCAACTTAGTAACTATCAGTAAGAGATCCCAGAAATAGAAAAGGCAGCTTCAAGTCAAGCCTTACCTGGGAGGAACACTTCCGGTTCTTCAACCAGCACTATATCGTGTCCGAGTTAGCGAGTGGGATCAAACGATGTCGTCCTGCAATCCTGCTGGCCCGCGAGCTTGAGGGAAAGACACGAACAAACTAGGCGTAGCGACAAGCGAAGGTTACATAACGAGGCGGGTACTTACTTTTGGAGGTATTTGAAGAGGATATTTTATCCAATCTCTTTCTGGGATCTAGCGCACCAGAACGAAGCGTAGATCGAAGTCTCTTCGAAGGCCGTGAGTGCGGAGAGCCCTTAACTTCCGCCCCAACGCCAAGTCGTCGACTTCGTACGCCTCGCTTCAGCTCACGCCTGGTTGGATGCACGATGTAGAGGCTGCCAGCCACCTGATCCCGTTCAGATGTGATGCAGCCGACACAGTGACCGAGCCTGAAAAGAGGTTTCGTGCGTGATGGCGTTGTCTCCGGTTAACGGCGAAAATAAGGCTTAGATAGCTTCAGATTCGAGTGCATTCAGTGCTGGAAGTACCAACAGTAGCAATTATATGATGGCATCGATAAGTTGCCGGTGTAGCGCCCAAAATGGGTGGGTTTGAGGGGCCGAGGGGAATTTGAGTGGTGGAGCGCTCTAGCCCCGAAGTCGATGATGTCGTGGGAAAAAGGCCAGCTTTCAGGGTCCAAAACAAATGAGATGAAAGATCAAGTAATGTAGATGCGAACAATGCGCTAGTTAATCCTTCACCGAGCGCAGGCGCGGCAGCTTGTATAAGTGTGGCAACAAAACGTTGACGCAGCCTTGCCGCCTTGCAATGTTGGGTTGGTCCAGGTGCTGAGTTCCAGGTGTTCACGAGCTCTTAGCGCCCTCGCTTAGTCATGCAGCCGACGTGTAGGCCCAGTGCTGTTTGTTGCGAGAGTCGGGCGTTGATAGGTAGGTAGATGATGCGCTCGATAATAGAAAAGCGAGATCTAAACTTGTTCGGAGGATAAGCAGAAGCTGATGTGCTTTGTTCTGGTAATGAAAGCGATCGCTAATGGGGCCGCTGACGCACTTGATGGACCCGGATATGGAAGGAAGAAAGGAGGGAAGGAGCGAATGAGTTTCCAAATTTCACACAACTTCAAACGGTTGCATGCGCTTCATAACCATGTAGCTAAGAGGACCGTCATTTGTGCATATCTCGAACCCGCATTAGATTGAGGACGATTGAAATGCAGAAGTGCATGTTCACCACCTCGCTCCGCGCCCGTCGCGGCACGTGACAGATCCTGTGACTAGGCCCGCTTCTCTTGTCACTTCTCACCAATCACAGCCAACCAATTCCAGCCGAGCAACTTTGAACGGCTCGGATCCAAGGTGCCAATTGACTTTCCACAGCTATCACCAAGTCACTCAGCAACCCTTCCCTTTCCCGACCAACAGCCCACCTCCCCCGAAAATGGCGCGCAAAGGGGACGAAGGCCACTACCATCCCAAGGATGCCGTAGCCGCGGGCATCAACGGATCCCTCGTGGCGGGCGGAGCGGGTCTCTTTGCTGCCGCCATCCAGAACTCGATGCAGAAGCGCAACGTCGGAGCTTGGAGCGTTTTCTCCCGGAGCGGCGGCACCATGCTCACATTCGGTACTGGTCGTCGTCTGCCTCGATCCCAATTGGCCCGCTAACTGTTGATAGCTGCCGTCGGCGGTACATACGAGTTTACACGACGCGCGGCCGCGAACCTGCGCGAGAAGGATGACCACTACAACCACGCCATTGGAGGTTTCCTGGCGGGTTCCATACTCGGCATGCGATGTACGAGCCCATTCCTTGCGAATTATTGACGCGGTGGTCGGGGACTGACAGAGTGGTGTAGCCGGCCGGATGCCTAGAATCCTCGGAATGGGCGCCTTCACAGCTGTCGTCTTGGCGGCGTACGAATACACGGGCGGCAGCCTGAAGGGCTTCGGCCGGGACCCAGAGGTAGACGAGTATGAGCGGAAAGAAGCCCTCCGGAAGAACAGGAGAAGGCCGCTCGAGGAGACGATTGCTGATGTTGGAGAGGGACGATGTGAGTTATTTTGATCCCTGGCCGTGCAAGTAAAGTGTCACTACTGACAGACGGACAGCAATCCGCCCGCCCGGATACGAGGAACGGAGGCGCGAGAGACTCAAGGAGAAGTACGGAATCGAAATCAATACCGTCTCGGCGGATCCGAACGCTGCTTGAGGCGGAAGCTTGTACAAATAGGAGAAGAAGCAAGGCTACATACCATAGAGAATGGGAGGGCTGTACCACTACCTAGAGCATCCTAGCGTTGCTGCTGAACAACTCGGATTGGTGTCAGGCAGCTGATTCTGAGCTTCATACAAGGTACGTTGTTTCTCAACTGTTTCCCAAGGCATAACATGATGATACTCTCGCAAGAGGCTGTTTATGAATCATTTGATAATGACTATAAACCATCACCTACATTGTTCTATATCTGAGCCAGACCTACCACATCTTACTCATTGCTTCGCTCGACTCTCTGCTCGGACCACAGCTAACTGATGATTAGAGTGTAAGTACGTGCAGGTGCCCCCTCTGTCCGTACGTAGTAGACTGGACACAACAACACGCCAGCATCTACGTGTATGCACACGGCTGCTGCCTAGTTTGTAGTCGTCGCTGCTGGACTTGGCTCGGACGGCTTTCCTTACAGAATTGATGAAAGCCGCGACAGAGCAAGTCTACCCTGTACACACTACAGCCTCCCTCTCTGGTCTTTCCTCCCCCATTTTCCTTTTTCGACACTTGTTCCTAGTTATTGCAGAATGTGTGGCTAGTGCCACAAAACAATAGTCTGTCTCCAGGCCCGATGTGAGTACCTGTTCGAGAGAACAAGATCAACCTGAAGCAAGCATTCCGTGAGGGTCAAGAAGGGTGTTTCTATGTGAAACAATTCATCAGAGCTACCTATTTTGCATGTGTACCAGAGCCCAGCCTACGTATCATGCCCGTCACGGCGTTGTGCAGTGCCTGCCCATACGCTGTCGGCCTAATCGGGACAATGTTGCTGCCTGCCTGTCTGCCTTGCACTTACACCCATCCCCTACTGTCCATCCATCCATCCCACAACCCCTTCTGTCCGGCACAGCCGGTATATGTACTGTACAGGAATAAGTTTGGAGTGTGTCTTCAGCGAAGTAGCAGCTCGAAACAGCCGGATGATGGCAATATGCTTGAAACATATCCGATTACTTGCTGGGTATCCTTGTGATTGCTACCTGTAGTTAGTCCAGGGGGGCTCGCGAAGACCTTCGCTTTTTTTTGCTTTTCTTTTTCGTTCTCTTTTTACATTTTACATCACAGTATGTATGTACAGGCGGGCGGGGGGAGCTCGAGCGATGACTGACTGGGCAAGTGGTGGAACCTGGGTGAGGTACTACCTACTGTATGCATGTACTTACTTCCCTTATGAATTGCACTGATGATGGCTCGGCGGTCATTTGTCTCAACATTCTCACATGAGGAAGCGCATGCAGAGGGGGGGGGGTGTTCGATTGCCCATCCGCGAGCGTCTACACGCTTCACTCTTTCTACCTAATTTCTCTTTTCTTTTGCCGGACGTAGGAACTTGGGCTTTCTCAACACTGATCTTTAAATTGTTAAAGTTAATGGACTAAGCTACTAATCCTGACTCTCGGTATCCCACTCCTCCTCGGATTTTCGAAACTAGCTTCTCTCAGTACATGCCGCCGGTGGTGTCTGGGCGGAGTTCTGAATATGATTTGGCGCCTGCGGCCCGCAGTATCTGCTCGATTGCCGTGTTGCCCCTGTTCATCACTATGTCCAACGGCGTCTCGTCCCAGTAGTTCGCCGCGCTAACATCAGCCCCGGCGTCCAGGAGCAGGCGGACGCACTCGACATGACCATTTTCGGCTGCTAAGTGCAGCGGCGTCTGGTCCCGGGAGTTCGCCGCGTTAACGTCGGCCTTAGCGTCCAGGAGCAGGCGGACGCACTCGACATGACCACATTTGGCTGCCCAGTGCAGCGGCGTCAGGCTGATGTTATCGCGGATGGATGGGTTGACCCCCTGGTTAAGCAGAAACTTCACGTCATCCAGATTCCCGTTTCTTGCAGCCGAGTTGATCGGGTTTTCTCCATGACTCAGCTTATTAACGTCTGCGCCTTTGTCGCGGAGGATCTGGCATACTGAGTAGTGGGCAGGCAAACGTCAGTTACCATATCGGTCTTTGTCTCGACGATAACCTCAAAATGAGAGAAGCAATATATATAGTATCTGGATTTAGGCACCGTGCCTGCCTTCGTAGATTGGCGGCTCTGAGGGAGGAGGGTTTTGTGTGTTGATAGACTTACTTGCGTTGTTGCTGGACCTAGCCGCCAGGAGCCACGGTGTGTCACGCCAGCCATCGGTCGCCTCCAAGTCCGCGCCGTGCTCCAAGAGAAGTTTTACCGTCTTGACACACCCTTGCACAACGGCCCTGTGGAGCGGCGTGCGGTCCTCGAAATCTCTCGAGTTGATGTCGACGCCATGGCCAATGAGTATCTTCAGGACGTCTGTGTGTTGGTTTTCCACGGCCAGGAACAGTGCCACCGTCACTAGATTGCTGAGACCCTTGTCCTCTGTAAGCGTCACGACGACCCGGCGTTGGTCGATAATCGCCTTGATAGCCACACAATCGTCCTTCATTGCCGCCCACGCCAGCTCCAGGTAGTCCTCCAGCTCACTCTCGTGCCCAGTTGGCGCTTGGCTGGGGTTGTTGTAGCTGATTGCGCCCGAGTTGGCGGACTCATCAGGCTCACTACGCGGCTGCTCTGAGTTCGACCGGCGGGAAAATGGCTGGAGGCGTTGCTGACCGGTGCTTGACTGCACCCCCGTGGTACGGCCCAAGATCTGACCGACCAGTTTCTCGTGGCCGTGGCCGTAGCTTGACTGCGCTATGAACAGCAAGACACGCCCACCGAACCTGGATCGCACATCCAAGCTGGCTCCTGCGTCCAAAAGCATGCTGGCGATTTTGGCATGTCCCAAGTAGAGGGCGACGATCAGGGGTGTGAGTCCGTACTTGTCCTTGGCCTGCACCGCGTTTGGTACGTCTAAGAAGGTCTGCACGAGGCACGGGATCCCGATCTGCGCAGCCAGGTGGAGAGATGTGACCTCTCGTTCGGTTGGATCTGCCCGGGTTTCATAGATACTATCGTCGTCGCCGAAGTCGTTAATCCGGGAACCTCCTCGAGTCCGGGGCGGGTAGGCGTCGGCGTTGTGGAGCAAGCGGGTGTAAAACTTTCTCTTTTTCCTCTCGTCAAGGATGGTGGTGGTGAGCGTGATTGCGTGAGATGCACCATTCGATTGCGGATCTTCCATCGACCGAAGGTGGCTGCCCAGGTAAACGGCGGCGTACTCCGCAAAGGGGTAGGCACCGGGTTTAGTCGAGATATAGCCATCCGGCTCGTCGGGTTCTTCCAGCGCTTGGAAACACAGGTACGTCCCGCAGATACGGGCCATCATGATGTGGGCGCCGGTGAATCGTTGGTCCTTGACGTGGATGTCGTTCATGTACGTGGATGCTGTGTAATGGACCAGCCGCACTGTGTCTGACAGGGTCTCCAGGATGACCAGGCCGCAGCAGAAGCCAACGATGTCATCTATGCGCGGCGTCCTTCCCGCTCGGAAGGCCACATCCTCGACGTCGACAGCCAATGCGTGTTGCAGCTCGCCGATGCTGAGTGGCCGGGCCGCATAAGCAACCCAGCATAAGGTCTTGATTGCGAGGTCTCGCCTTGACCGAGTCTGCTGCTCGATCCTGTGAATGATGTCTGTGTACTTGTCGTCAATCCTGTCGGTCAGCTGCGCAAGGCTCTCCCTGACGTGATCCAAAACAAATATGTCGTCGGCTTCCAGTGACTCCATGTGCAGGCGAACAAGAAGAAACCTGCCGGCGGAGGAGTGTTAGTGCGAGGACCCGAAAGCTAGCCATGTTAATGCTTCCTACATCTTTTGGGACTTGGCCAAGACGGTCTTGTGAATGTCCCCTCTGAGACTCTTGTCCCGGGTGGTAAACTCGAGCAATCGGGGATTACCGTCTATGCGATGATTTACGTAGTCCGAGATGTCGTTTGAATTAGCCAGGATCTGGACACGGCAGAACCCAGCGGAGAGCTGATCAAAGTCGGCCATGTGTCTAGACGTGACCATTAAACCGACTGTACTGCCGAGTGAAGTTAGGGCATCAATGAGCGGCTTCCGGGAGATGGGTGGACACTCGTCCAGGGCATCCACAACGATGTAAACTTTGCGGTCGTCAGTTATATTTCGGAGCAGATCAATCAGCTTTTGTTCGTCTAGGGCTGCCCCATTGACCGAATACTTGGCCCATTGTTGTTTGACCGTGTCCGGAAGTGGCTGTTCATCCTCAACCAGCTGTCTTATAATGCATCCCAGCAGCTGACTTTCACTCGTATGCACCTGGTAGTTGAGGTACAGGAAAGCTACACCAGACCGGCCGCCCGACTCGCGGGGTTGAGCATTGAGCTCCTCCAAGCGCATTTGCACTCTTGACCTGCGTATGGTGGTTAGCGCGAATGGAGGAGGGGAGCAGATGGAAGCAGAATACGCAAGAAATGTCTTCCCAGCGCCAGCTATGTTTCATGATTAGCTTCCTGGGTCCAACAGTACGGGAGTGTGAGATTGCCATACGATGACCCCAACACCAAAGTCGCTTCTCCTTGGAAGACAGCCACTTCGAGAAGTCTTCCGACTCTAGAAAATGCCGGCCTGCGTCCGGATGCGCGTTCTTTGCTCTGCGATCTTCGGCCGGCGCCGTAAGTCTGACAAAAGTGGTTTGTGGACAGAGCCAGTTGAAGATTTTGGCTAGCGTCTCGGTGTTTGTATCACTAGAATGATCTTGACAATAACGACAATGTTAGGAAACATTCACTCGTCTGCAGCATGAAGAGTTTTAGGCCTGCCTACTATTGATCTGCGTGCCTATTATATCCTCGTTAATCCACATCTACCAGATTCTGTGAGTAAAGTAAGGTATGCTTACCAATGACAACGCCGCCTGACACTGCGGCAGCCACAACTCCAGGGTTTTTCTCAATCGGCCCATAGCTTATCGTTTCTGCAATGGTTACCGCTTTTGAACTTTGTGTCGGTGCCGCCATATCTTCAATAGCAGCGGCGCCGCGATCGAGACTATAGCTTTTGTCCAGAAACTCTACAGCTGGTCCCTGTTTGATGATTGTTTTAGGCAGGCAGATGAGTAACTATTATTCCCTTGGTATAGCAACTTTGGAAAGGAAGGTTGTCTAGAACCCCGAGCCTCGCCCGTACTCGGTAGACAGTTTTGGGTACCAGGGCCTGCTTTGGGCCCAAATACGCTCATTCGATTCAGCTGCCTTACCGCTTCCTTCCCGCAAAATCAAACCCGCCCGTGCATGCATTATTGATGTTGTGAAACGGGACTATTGAAAAACAATTGGATAGGACATCTCGTTGTCGACGCCCCTCCTATGAGAATTTAACCTCTAAAGATGAGACCGCTCAATGGTCTCGGTAATTGAACCAATGTTGGAAAGCCCGGGGTCGGGCTCAAATGCAGTTGTTCAGCAAGTTTACGATTGCTACAGGTACCTTATGCAGCTGGAAATCTCGGTGGCATAAGCAAGGCTCTAGCACTCGATACTCCAAATTTAGACCCAACATATATACCTAGGTACCTATTCCAATGGAATCCCAGCATGGGCAAGGTCCAAGTCGCAAATTTTCCGCTCGGCTTCGCTCCAATATACACAGCCTGACCGTTTGGCATTCAGGAAGGTCCTCCCATTCTTCCCTGGCGAGAGATAATCATATGGTGGCCATGTTGGACTCGAACGGCTTGGCCGAGCCGCTGATGGACCCGCCCGATGCTAAAGTCGAGTTAGTACTAGTAGAAGGCCTCAGCCCTACGGCCGAGTTCGTCACACTGGGTTATAGGAAGATATAACTGACATTAATTCAGCATCGTGTTTGTCCACGGCCTGACCGGCGATAGGGTCAACACATGGACCTCGGAACCCACCAAACGCAACCCCGAGCCCGTATTCTGGCCCAAAGATCTTTTGCCAGCCAAGTGTAAGAACGCGCGCATTCTCTCCTTCGGATACAACGCCACTGTCGTACACTTCTGGCCCCTGTCCGGATCGAAGCCGGTTGTCAATACCACTGTGGACAATCACTCTGCCGCTCTCACTGACAGCCTCATCGGTTTGCGCGACCGCACCAAGACGGTAGGCAGCTCTGTTGGCCCCTTACCCACCAGCCATATTTCCCGTTTCATGCTGACCAGGCACTTTCCCCGCAGAACGACCGCCCTGTCATCTTCGTGGCCCATAGTCTGGGCGGCCTGGTATGCGCCAATGCCGTCTCCAAGAGCTACGGCTCTGACAAGGCCAAGGAGAATCTGGCGGAGAAGGTGCGCGGCATGATATTCCTGGGCACCCCGTTCGCCGGTTCCAAGAAAGCGAAATGGGCCAAGATTGCGGCGGACCTGCTCGCGTCTCTCGCGACGACGAATGCGGACAAGGTCAAGGACTTGGAGGAGCGGTCCAAGCTGCTCATGGAGATCAATCACAACTTCGCCCGGTTCATCAAGGAGCGGGACCGGAACCGACCTTGGGTCGAGATTGCATGCTACTTTGAGGAGATCCCCACCCGGGTGATGGGAAAGAACATTGGCTTCATCGTCGACAAGGAATCGGCAACTCTCGAGGGGATCGAACCCCTGTCCATCCAGGAGGAACACGCGGACATGTGCAAGTTCGAAGACGAGTACCGTAACGGCTTCGTCAGCATCACCGACAAGCTGAATACCTGGATCAAAGGGTTCGAGGAGAAGAATCAAGAAGATGAAAACGAAGCAAGTCTATGAACTCCCCCCCTTTTTTCCGATCCCTATTTTCACCAAACACTCGTACGTCATTTGGAAAAAAGCAAAGTTCTGACCTTGACTACGTAGGGCGGTGGCATACGCATGGGCAACATCCATTACCACGCTCCGGTTTCGGGAAACAGTGGAGTTGTCGCAGGGCACGTCTACAGCACCGCGACGAACGGCGCGACTCTCACCGGAACTCAGACGGTATGGGAAGGACACACATCTTGGTTGTCGCAAGCCTTCTCGCTAATACTACCATAGAATTACTACGGTGCCAATTGGGCAGACCGGCGCTGACACGCTGACACCCGACAACGGACAATGTCTTGACATGGTGATTACTAGGTTGAGTTGGAAAATGGCAGAACAGACTTGATACGAACAATAGTCAAATGTGGAGTTTTGACCGCATGTCTCGCAAGGCAAACAAGGTTCAGGACCTCCTATCAAGTGTTGAGAGAGTGGGGTGAGAAGGTTTAAAAGAGAGACAAGGGGGGAAGGGCAAATAGTTCTAAGGAGGTGGGAAGTTAAAGTCAAAGGGGGAGGAGGAGGGTTTAATTTGTTTCTCTTCTGTAAGAAAAAAGGCCACACTACCTACCTTTTGATTTTTGATTTATTTTTCAGGTCTCTAGCGAAGTAGCTTAAGCTAACCTCAATGATTGCAACATTCTAGAACATCGTCGAGCCCTTCAGCTATCCGGCGCTCGAACTTCGCCTTTTGCTCTTTCTTTTCCACTCTAATCAGACATTTATACAACTGGAGGGGACACGAGGGGGCACTCAAGTGAGGTAGATACTGTAAAAGTCGAGGCTAGCTCAGTAATTGCAATTAACATGCACTCATCTTTTAATTGTGATATGTCCTATTATACGTTTCTCACTCTCTCGTAAACCGAGGTAAATAGCCGGATGTAGCGCTCTAAACTACTACGGTAAACTAAGCAGTAGTAGTAAATGTCAGAGATAAGCTCTCCCATAATGACGCGTAAGATTATCTCGAAGTGAAAAGCTCCGGATAAGTAAGGTACGTAACGTACGCAGTCAGTGTGTGATCTGTCGCCTACTGCAACAAGTTCTGTCCGATTTCAGTTCAACCTATCACAAAGTACGTACTACTAGACCACAGTCCCATCCCCGTCCCGTCCCGGTCTGCCCAATCGGGCGGCCAAGGCCAACCACAAAACACATCAGGCAGCAGCCCCCATTACGCTCATCTATTTCTGCCTGTCTGCCTTACGAATCCACCATATTGGAACGTATCATATGTAGGAAGTTCAATGTTCCTGTCTTCAGCGAAGTAGCTCCATTAAACCACGACGTGACTTACCCCACAGTCCCGCCAATTTGGCCGCCGAGTGTTCCTTTGCGATTGCTTGACAGTCCCGAGGCCTCGACCTTCGCTTTTTTTCTTTCTCTGCTTTTACATGACCCTACCACGGGGAAAGCTGGAGCGATGACCCGGGGGCAGAGTCTGGTCGAGGTACTTCGCCTTATGTAGGAAAATGGATGGGTGGCTCAGCGGTCAGGCCTCTCTCACCTCAACCCGTCGCCAGACTCTCAGGAGCGGCGGAGGGGAGGGTCGTGTTCGATTCCCGCTCCGTCTGCACCTTTTTATGTTTTTTTTTTTTTTTGGTCGACTTAATATTATATGTTCTAATATTTATATCACCTCAACTTTGATCAACTGTTTTTTTTCCGTTGCCATCATTTCGTTCTTTTTCTCTTCTTTTCGTGTGAGTTCCTCTGAAAAATGGCCGGGCCAGGTGTCGCAAGTCCATGCGAAGGCAGTTTGGCATGCTAATTAACTGACTACCTACGTGTGCGAGCTTAGCTGGGTGTTTTCCCCAATGCACACGTATTCCGCAGACCAGAGGAATATTCTTTCGAGTCGACAAGCTGTGTGCCTCAGGTACCCATATCACGCACTATGCATACCTCTGATGTGTATCCCTTTGGGCGTGAACAAGCTCAATTTCTTGGCATGACCCCACATTACAACCAGTCTACTTCTAAGCCACCCGCAACCGTGCGTCACTCACAAAAAGGCCATCATTTCGATGCCGCGTTTATGACCTAAAACAGCGTCTAAGAAATCAGAGAAAAATCAAGATATTAAAGAATGCTTGGAAATATGTCTTACAAAGCTGTGTCAACTTTTATAGCGCTTAAGGCTTAATGGGCAGCTATCTCTATTTACGGCTGTAGTGTGAAAGGGTTGCAGGGCTGGTTTGTGAGAGCGCTCTTTTTTCAAGTGACTGCATGTACTAAAAAGCGGGACTTTTTGATTTTGCGTAAACCGATTGGCTGTGAAGCCCTGTTGCCAAGAAATTGGCTTGTTCACGCCCAAAGGAATTGTCCACGCGTTCCTGGGTCACCAACAGCTGGGACACTGGATATCAAGGTGATATTAGAAGCACAAGGGTCAAATGCATTCGAACAGTGATCAAAGATAAAATTAGTCATAAGATGTGTGTTCATTTAGATCGGCTTTATCCAAGACACCAGCTTTTATTCATCGCCGGTCAAATAACATGGTGTATGTGTGAACATGCAAAAACCCAACATGTAAAACACCAAAAGAAGAAACACCTCCCACAGTTGTACAAAGAAAACAAAGGTATACAGTATGCACCTTCCCCGCTTCTTACAACTTCATACCCAACATCTTAGCAACCCTCATGCTCTGCCTTATGCTAAGGTCAAGCATGATCTCCTCAGATCCACCAGGGATGGCGTAGGCCCTGACATCTCTGTACAGCCTCTCCACCTTGCCACCCTGTCCACCCCGGGAGTACGACAGACCACCAAAGATCTGCGACGCCTCGCGGGCGCAGAACTCAAAGGTAACCGTCGCTTGCGCCTTGAGACCCGCGATGGGGCCACCAAGCCTCAGCATGGCCTCAGTCTCGCCCATCTTCTGGCACTGGTAAATCAGATTCTCCAGCCAGTTGTAACTGGCTTCAATCTGCCGTGCCATATGTGCCAGCTTGAGTCTGATGACAGGGTGCTCAATAAGCTTCTTGCCAAATGTCTTGCGCTTGTTAGCGTACTTGATGCTCTCCTCGTAGCAGACCCTAGAGAACCGCAGGCATTGGATAATGATGCCGATTCTCTCGTGGTTAAAGTTGGTCATGATGACCCTGAAGCCCTGGTTCTCCTTGCCGATCAGGTTCTCAACCGGGACCTTGACGTCCTCAAAAGTGATGTAAGTGGTTCCGGAGGACCACACACCCTGGCAGTCCATCCTCCTCGTGGAGACACCGCCAAAATCGCGCTCAATGAGCAGGAGAGAAACACCGTTCATGCCCGGTCCACCGGTCCGCACGGCAGTGGTAAAATAATCGCACCAGATACCGTTGGTGATCCACTTCTTCTCGCCGTTCACAATGTAGTGCTTGCCATCCTCTGACAGCTTAGCTTCGCATGTGAGGTTGGCAACATCTGAACCAGCGTCGGGCTCGGTGATGGCCAGGCAGATGCGCTTGTCGCCGTTCAAGATGCCCGGGAGAATACGGTCCTTGAGCTTCTTGGAGCCGAACTTCACGAGCGGAGGGCAACCAATGCCGAAGCCACCAATCACGTTCCACACGAAACCACCAGACCCAGTCCGGGACAGCTCGTCGGTCAGGAGCATCTCGTGGAAGAGATCCCACTTCTCAACAGGGACCGACTTGATGACGTTGTCGGTGTAGTCCTTCTGGTAGTGCGTCCCCAAAAGACCGGCGAGGTAGCCGCGGCGGCCCATCTCCTTGTACACCTCTGCAGGCACCTCCTTCTTCTCGTCCCACTCGGTAACGTTGGGCTCGATCTCGGTCTCGATCCATTCGCGCATCTCGGCGCGGAGGGCCGCGTGGGTCTCGTTGAAGTATGGAGAGTGATACTATCATCTGTCAGTCGAATGTAAGGGTGTTAAGGGGCGAAGCGGAAGGACTTACACTTTGGTACCAGCTGGGATCGGCAAACGGAATCTGCTGGCCAAACGGCTCCAGCGCCTCTGCTTCCTCTGCAGGGACCGCTGCCGTGGGCTTGGCTTTGGGCTTCGCCGGCTCCTTCTTTGCGGGGACGGCGACAGGCATGGGCTCGGCAGCGGGCTTAGGTTTGCTGTCTAGCGATCCGATCTGTAGTTGTTTCTGGTACTTTTTGAGGATGCCCTCGTTGTGGTACTTCCAGAATTGCTTGGATGCGTCCTTGCCCGCGACCCTTTGGAGGATCTTCTTGCCGCCTGTAGAAAGTCTTGTTAGAAAACACTTTCGATTGGAAGAGGGATTGCGACGTACCAGGATGATCGTCTTGGAACTTTGTCAGGTCATAAACGTCACCATCGACCACGATCCATAGTGAGTCGGGCTTGTTATGCGACGCCACGTCGCTTTGGCTGAATGTCTTGGACATGGTAAAGTGTTTAGCGGAACAGAAACCGTTGAATGGCAAAGTAGATGAGGTTATATGGTCAGGAAGGAAGAGAAAGGAGAAGAGGAGGAAGGAAAAAAGTGTACAATTATTTAATGCTACCCCGGAGGTAGGGTGCGTTTTATTGCAAACGATCTTGATCCGCCCGGCTATGGGTGGAATCACATGTGAATCATGTTGCAACGGTGGACTTGCTGCAACCGTCAATGGGGCTGGGGTCCGTCTCCAGCCCTCCACAGTGGAATTAGTACTATGGGGTTCTGCTAGAGAAACTCCGTGGGACACGGGCAAACGGGGTTTGCTGTGGGGTAAAGTCTTGTCTCCCTTGGCTTGGAATCTGATTTTGCTTCTGACGAGCCTCGACCCGTCGGAGTTCTTGTGTCACTAGAGAAGTCATGCGCACGCGCAATCGAGTTCGGCGCGTTGAGGCGAAGCAGCATGTGATGGCCAACTTTCAGCCGCCCGGTTGCGACACACAGCGCGGGTTTGGTCGTGCTGATGTCATCGCAGTGGTGGCCGCGGAAGTGGGGGGCTGCAGTGCCAATTTGAGACTGTGCCGAGGCAAGTGGGCGGTCCCATGGTATTGCACGGCAGCCGGCCGGAGATGAATGCGCGCGACTCGCGTGAAGCGAGTTGGTCAGCAGGAGATATTTAACGGTTCTCTCGGTATTATTTTACAGTGGAGGCGCCTGGCAAAGAATGCTAGATTGATGGCTGATCTAACATCCGTGTATACTTGTACAGGAGGAGTTGCGTCTGAGATATGGCTACCCCGCGGAAAGCTTGCACGACTGGCGCAAAGGGTTCCCTGAAGTTGCGGGACGCTCCTGTCATAACTGTACCTAAACAGGCTGCTCAGTGTCAGTGGCCAGCTCAGACGCGGCAGCTGCTCGTGGCCGTTGCAGCTAACGTCCAGCGTGACCTGACAAAGTGCCTGGCTCCAAGCGATCGGGTACCTGAACAGTAGTTTCGCGCCGTCTGTCTACCTAGCGTCGGGCAATTCCAACAAATCGCTTCTGGGGCGGTCACAGAACACGCGGCTGAACTGCGGCTATGAATACCGCGCTGCTCAGACTTTACGTATGGTCCCGTTGAAGCGAAAGTCCGATGTGTATAGATTCACTAAATATCTAGATAATAACCACATGACCATTCCAATGATTCAGGGCTTGTCGCCCCTAAGCCCAGTCCAAACTCCAGTAACGCCGACCAAACAGGCCATTGTCCTCAACAAGCGGTTGACCTTACACAGCAAAGGTATTGCCAAATCCAACCCTGGTACACTCATTACGCCTACGCTGAAACCGCACTGTAATGACACAGCACATCGCTGTCGCGTGCCGGAGACTACGCAGTCCCGCGCGGTTTCGCCTTGGCCTTAGCCTTTTCTTTCTTTTCCTCCTTGAGCTTCTTCTTCCTGACCTCGTGCTGCTCCTCCAGTTTCCTCTTATGCGCCTTCTTCTCCTCCTCAGTCTTGGGCATGACCTTGAAGAAGCCCTCGATTCTTGACTGCTGGGTGCTCTTCAGGTTCTTTTCAAGTCTTTGCCCACCAGCGCGTACCCGATCATCTGAGAAGCCCTTCTCGTGGACAAGGAACTGCACCAGGCCCTCCATGTCAGGCTTATCCCACTTGAAATCGCACAGCGGGTCGTCTGCCTGCCGGACATCAGGGCTAAAGAACAGGTCGCGTGCGTCCTCGAATGGCCAGTCTTCTGGGATCTGGTATTTTGATTTCGGGTCGTTCTTGATGAACTCCACCACCTTCTCGAGCGAGCCGTGGTCGCGGATGAGTTTCAACGCTGTGCTGGGTCCGACCTTCGGGATAGGGTCGAGGTAGTCGCATCCGAGGAGGATACATAGATCCACGAACTGCTTCCTGTCCATGTTCAGGCCCTCAAGCACCTTATCAGTGTGAATCTCCTGGATAGGTTCCTTGCGCTGCTCGCTGAACGTAAGATGCCTCAGAAGAATAGGGGTGTCGAAGCATAGAGTATCCATATCCTCGGATGCAGCCGCATAGACCTTCCCGGCGCGCGCTAGCACAGCGCACTGCGCTTCGGCCTCGGTGGGCGCCACGATGTAGGGGATGCCCATCAGCCGGAGCAGGCGCTGGCATTCTGCATTGTGCTCGCGTGTCACGCGAACCGTCCGCCGCGAGAACTTCTCTACGTCCTCTGCTGTACCCGTTTCCTTTGCTTCTTCGAGCCCCTCGGTCGCTTCCTGCTTCCGCTGGAACCGCTTCGCTAGCTCGCCGGACTTGAGTTTCGGCGGCGCGCCGTCGAACACATAGAGGGGTTTGATACCATTGTCTACCATACGCAGGGTGCGGTAGAACATGCCCATCAGATGTGAGGTTGTCTCGCCGCTCTCGTTCGTGAGTTGTTGGCCGTCGGATCGCACAGCGATGAGGAAGCTGTAGATGCTCATCGATGCATCCTAAGCTGTTAGTATACAGTAATCCATAAAGTAAGTGGAGTGACGAGAGCTTACGATAGCAACTTTGCGGCCGAATTGGTTCTTGATCTCTTTCTCCTTGATCGCATCTGGAGCTTCCTCCTTGATGATGGAGAAGAGCTGTTTAATACCCATTTTGGTGCTCCCTTTTTCTTTTCCCTATTTCCTGTTGACTATCCGTTGAGATGAACGATGCGAGTGCGATCGTATGTTTCTTGTGCTGCTTGGGAGGCGTAAACGGCTGTCTTTGATGAAGGTGGAACGATGGCAAAGAAGCTGCCGAAGTTCGTGATGTCACGGTGCGATTTGACGCGCCGTGGCTGGGTGCTTAACGCGCCTTTGACGTGATTTTTAGTGGGGCAATTAAAGTGCACCCTCGTTTCGTGCCGGCGATGCCAAGTCACCTCACCACCACCACTAGCACAGTGCTAACAATGCAATTACTCTCAGCGGAAGCCTGGAAACTCAATCATACATTATTTGCCCAAAAAAACCACCGCTGAGCCCAGAGATTGCGCACAAAACGTGTCATTGGTCTCATGTCTGTGAAATTAAGACACCAACATGATACGGGTGGATAAACTACCCAGTCCAGTGCGTGCAGGTATCTCGTGAAAGCATGATATCTTCTTTCCAAATCTATCCAATATCCAAACCCAATGGCACAACGGTTCATCCTCCTCCCCCGATCAAATCGTGTACCTGAAGTGCGGACTCTCATCGCCCAACGCAGCAAGCTCATCATCCGAGAGCCCCTGATATTTGGCCGGGATGTCTCCCCTCTGTCGTTCCCTGTTCTTCCGCGAGTACCAGAACCACATGAATCCGAATATAAGACTCGACAATCCCACAAGGGACAGACTGATGGCGTTGCCCTTGACGTAGCGAGGGCCTTCCGCGGTCGGACTGATGCACGTTAACACCCGATCACAGATTCCTCCCTGGCATAGAGACTTACTAGATAAACGGAGCCAATATACCGGCACAGTTTCCGACCGTTAACTGCATCCCGTTTGCCGTTGTCCTCTTGCCGTACCGTGGTGCGTTATTCGGCAGCTATCCAACTGTCAGCACAACCCCCCTTTTATACCGTTTGGTGGTTACTCACCCAAGCCAAGGGTAACCCAACAGTCACATACAGCCCCATGGCAATCAAGAAGCACCTATTTCCTCCAGTCAGTCTTCCCCCTTTTCAACACCGTTTTTCCGTTTGCACTCACCCAAAGTAATGAACCCCCGCCGAAGACGCCGAGATGAGGACCCCATAACCCACGACACTAACACTCCCAAAGATGACGCACATCAACCCTCTCATCTGCATCCGATCCGACAGCCGCGCCACCAACATATATGTCGCCGCGCCAAGGAAATAACACGGTATGGTCAGCAGCTGTACCTGCGCAGTCGTCCACTTTCCGAGGCCGTTAATGATGGTCGGCAAGAAAGTCGAGTACCCATAGAGCACATTGTCAACCCCAAATTGCCCGACGCAAAAAGCCCAGGTCTTCCAGTCCTTGAACGCCTTCCACGCGTCCTCCTTCTTAAAGTCCTGCGTAACCCCATATTCTCGCGCGTGCCGTGCCACCTGCAAGTTCTTTTCTTCCCTGTTCAAGAAGTAGGCAGTCTCGGCCTCGTTCGGGAGCGCAAAGAACGTAATTATCCCCAAGCACACGGTCGGCAGACCTTCAATGATCATGATCCACCGCCACCCAGACATCCCAGCGACGCCGTCCATGTGCCCAATGCCGTACGCCAGCAGCCCGCCGAGAGCACCGGCAATCGCTGCACTGACAAACAGATACCCAACCCGTAAGGCGAGCTCGTGCTTGGTGTAAAAGAAGGTCAGGTAGATATTGAGTCCCGGAAAGAGACCAGCCTCTACCGCACCAAGCAACACTCTGCACGTAATCAACGCCCCGTAACTGTTCACCAACCCTGTCAGGGTAGCGATAATGCCCCAGGCGGTCGTGATAAACGCTATCCATCGGCTCGGGGTAAACTTTTTGAGGACCAGGTTTGACGGTACTTCAAAGGTGACGTAGGTCACGAAGAGGATGGATACCGCGATTTGGTACTGATTCCCCTGCAGACCGAGGTCGGACTCCATGTGGTAGAGTCTTGCGTTTCCGATATTCACCCTACCCATACATACATATATACATACATACATGTCAGTTCTAACCCCTCCCAAAACCGGGTGTGAAAAGGGGAAGGGGGGAAGGGGGGTTAATTACCTGTCGAGAAACGAAAAGATGTATAAACTCATGATAATCGGGACAAGATACACGTCGAGCTTGCGGACGAGCTTCTTTTCCTTCGCCATGAGCTCCGGGTCCAGATTCGGGCCACCGCCGGGGAGGCCAACACCGTGAATGTCCTTGACATTTCCGTGTTCGGCCCCGGACAGCACGCCGGAGCCATGCTCCGACTTCCGATCCGAATCCATATATCCCTGGGGCGCCGTACCGCCGAATCCCGAGTTATAACTATCTGGTCTGGGTCCCGGGGTCACCCGTGGGAGTTACAGTACTACCCGGTTGAATCACACCGGCAAAAAAGAAAAAGCAGCTGGCGAAACGCGCTTTTTGCTTTGTTGAGACCACGCAAAGCCAAAACAGTCCCCGTGTGTGTCCGTCCGTCCGGTTCTGGGTTCGGTTTGTCTGATCTTCGTCCGAGAATCTGGGGTTTCTGAAGTGGGTCACTTTCATCAGGGATTTTGCGGATCCCCCCGTCTTCTGGAAGTCTTGAATAGGTCGTACGATTCTCGAAAACAACTCTCTTCTCTTTTCTTATGTTGTCGGGTTAGGTCTGGAAGGTTGCAAGTTAGGTAATAAAAGGGTACGAGCAGTTCATATATAAAGTAAATAGTCATGCATCATTTGAGAGGGTCTAGGTTGGGGGGTCTATTATGTATAGAATCACATTATTCTCCTCTGTTTAGCTTATCGCAAGATACACGTCACGTCAGCCCCGTGAGTGAGACATTGTGTGCCAATGTGCGTCTATCACTGGGGAGAATGGATGACGAAAATGGAAGGTCCGAAGAGGGAAGTGATTGTGATGATCGGTGCTTGTCTTGTCTTGTCCTGTCGGCGCCCCACACCGGTCGGTAACCAATTGCCTCGGGATGGCTTCCCGATGGTCTCTGCACGGGCTGCCCACCTACTAACGTAGTCTGGGGGAACGACCAACGGCCGCATACATACTCCGCTACGGTTACACCCGTGGGCTCAAGATACTAGACCCCTGCCAACGGTAAGTAGCTCTTATTAGTTACCTAGGGAGGGTGTCATACGAGCACACTGCAAACAGAAGAGCTGAAAATATGTCGGAAAATACAGAGCCATGATAGGGGTTTAACACCGCTCCACGATGTAACCTCCACGTTTTTCCGGAGTCGCAGCCGGTGAGGGGTTCTTGTAATGATAAGAATTCCGAGGATTCTGGTTCGGGAGAACGGACGGCAATCCACGCGCACGCTGTCGACGCCAGAGAGGAAAGGTCGCGTGTTGCACTGCATGGTCTTACACTACTGCGTCGCGTGAGGAAGTCGAGGAATAAGCTTTCCTGCAGTGTTACCGACTGCACCAGCGGTGGTTCATCCCGAAGTCTGTCCTTCCCTCGAGGGGCCGAACCATGATAGGAAAGTAATTCCGACTATGCTTAAGTCGAATACTAGATCTGGTATGCCATGCACCACGCACCCAAGATGGGATGTTTAATATATCTGGACTTGGCAAAGATAGGCAGGCTTTATTTTGGCTCCGATCTTGGTTACCTAGGTCCTCTTGGTATTCCTGACTTGTCCGCGGGCCGAGCGGGCGCCGACTTGGTGGGTTCTTGGACTCTCTGTCTGGTGGGTTGCGGCTCAATGGAGGCATGATGAACGGCTCCTCCCCCACCGGCATATTCCGTTTGACTTAACACCGTATTGGCATTAACTGCTTCCGGCTTCGTGTCATCCAGTCGTTAGTAAGCGGTCTTGCGGAGTTGTGGTTCAAGCACCCTCGTGAGCTATCTCCGCGAGATCTATTGACTTGCGAACCCCTAGAATGAGAAGCGATTAGGTTCATTCAGCCCACCAAGCCAAGAAATGTTTGTAGAGAGAAAGGATAGTGGGGAATTGGGGCCCAGAGCTAAAGAAAGAAGATAGATAACGTATGTATTTCTGCGAGTGTTTGGTGGTGTTTCGTGCTCGGTAGCGCTTGCGTAAAAGTGGTTCGATTTTTTATCCCATGGAGCGTTGCACATGCTGGTCCCAAGACTTTTCGCGTGGCAGACCCTTGTGATGCACCAACGTGTGTCACTCTACTGACATAACCCATATGGTAGTGTATGTACGCATTGCTCTGTTATTACCGGGACAAGGTCAGCTTTCGACGTCTTAAAGCATGCATACGCGAGCTCCCATTTCTAAGTTTAAAGACCAAGTTCGCTTATTGGGCGTTTTGGCTAGACTTGCGAGATAGTTCCACCGGAGATGCCTGAGCCTGAACACCAAAAGTTATAAGCATGATGGTAATATTGGTATCTCTGAAACGTCTAGATTTTGTTTAGGATATGGTCGTTAGATACATGTGCAAGAAAACAATGATATGTACCAAAATCTCTCTCTGCTATGTGGAGGATGATCCGAATAAAATCTAATTATTTCATCATCCAAAACACGTATGTATGCCAGAAAGAACGGGGTTTAGTGAAAGGTAAACCCCCTGAACACCACGCGCAGGCCGCACAAAACTTCTGTGATGAATTCACAAGGAAGCCCGCCCCATTTCTCTGATGCACGATTTCTCCGCACAATGAATCGGCCTCTTGTTGCTCCTATGGCCACTTTGCCCTGTTTGGCCCACATCTTTCGTGGCAAATCCGTAGAATAGCAACGAAAACGAACACACACACACACACACACACAAGAAATGGCTGCTTGCGTCCGGAGAGCTGACAAGAAAAAGAAAACCAGAAACCCTCGGCTTCCCACATGATCTTTCCCCCAGGAGCTTAGCGGCAAGACTGCTGAACCTTTGTGGTGAGAAAACAAAACAAACTGATGCGTAGCTAGTCTAGAAGTTCTCCTTGCCCCAGACAAAGTTGAACCTATCAAAATCCGTTAGCATCTGGTTAGAGATAAAAGGAGACAAAGATCCGGTAACTTACCCAGGCTCACTGTATTTGTTGCAGTAGATGTGTAATTGACTGCCCAAGCCCTTGGGACCACAGAAAAAGACACCGGCCTCGGATGGCGAGTGCAGTTTCCTTATGCCTCTAAAGATCATGTCCCAGTTGGGACGGCCAAAGTTGGTCGGCGACCGGAGACCCGTGATCGTGTCCTTGTCGGCATTGGCATCGTTGATCATGATATTCGTCGCATCGTCAACCTTGATCTTGGCTGTGAGATACGTGTGGATCTCGATCCGGTTGTCCACATCCTGAGCCTCGATAGCTAGCAGTAGGGAGCGGAACCACTCGAACGAACCGAAATCACGGCAAATCCAGAAGAAGTAAACCTTGCTCAGCCGTGTCTTCTTCTGTGGGTAGTTCATGCGGTACCAGATGGACTTGAGGATGGAAGCGAAGGGTGTCACACCGATACCAGCGCCGCAGAGAACCGCGATCTCGTACTTGAACACGTCCTCGGAGGCGGACCCGAAAGGTCCGTCGACATAGACGCGCGGGAGCACTCGGCGAAGTGCGGGATCGACTTCGTTGTTGTCTTGTTGAACGCCGACGACCTTGGACGAATCGCCCTTCTTCTTGTCAAACTCACAACCCAAAGTCTCGGCCAGCTGCCTTGTGAAGTCACCGACGACACGCACGTGGATTGAGATGTAGTCCTCCTCGGGAGCGCTGGTCAGCGTGAAAGGGTGATATTGCCACAGGGAGACGGCGGGGCAGCAGAAAAAGATGTACTGGCCAGCCCTCGTCTTGGTGTGTTCCTTCTTGATCTGGATTTCGCAGACGTTGCTGGGGTGTTGGATGACCTTGGAGATGTACGTCTTGTGTCTGCCGCGAATCTCACGAGCGACACGCTCGGCAAGGTAGGCAAAGCCACCGTACATCCAGTATTGCCAAAACACACCGATGGCCTGGGTACCAATCGAGATGCAGAATGGCGCAAAGTCGGGCTGGATCATGCAGAATGCGCCGTGGAAGGACCAGAACAAAAAGAAGATGATAAACATGTGATGCGTGTACCAGAAGCGTTCGTAGTTTGCTCGACGCGTCTTCTCGACCGAGGTGATAACCATGCCCGTCAGCGCGATCAGCATCACGTAGCCCGACCAGCCCGGGCCCGACACGAAGTTGGCCAACAGCCACCCATAGATACCCAGGTTATTCTTGGCCGCGATCTGCGCAAAGTTATTCCAATGGGCAATCGTGTGCACCCACGAGAAGAAGAAGATAGACCATGCCGTGGTGATGTGGAACGTGATGTTCTTATCGAACTGGATGATGCCATTGAGTGGCGTCTGTCTGGCGAGCGAGATGAGTGTGCGGCAGACCGGAAACAGAACCAGCGCAATGTCGACATGGAGCACCAGCGCAGCCGATCTGGCAATCATATAGGTCGGTCCAAAGGTGTCCCGGGCTATTTGTAAGTTGTCCTTGACGGCGTAGTTGATAAATCCAAATGCAAACACGGCGGCGTGGAGCACCACGAAAATAAAGACAAATCTGTTGATGGTCAGCTTTTTCCGACTCAACCAGCAGTCGACTGGCGAATGGGGGTTGATGCCTACATTCGACGATAACCTTCGTTCACCATCCACCGATCAAACTTTTCCCTCGGGCTGAGGTCCTTCTGCCTCTCCTGGGTCATCTCACCCGACAATAACATCCGCGCGAGTGGCGTCCATCTTGACCTTTCCGACTGCTTAAGCGACCCCGTGCTGTTCCTATAGGAGTTGTACCCATCGTAGCTGGCCATCGCGGACGAACTCGAAGTCGTTTTGTGGTTTCCAGGTGCACTTTTCCGCAGGCCCTCCAAAGCCCACCTGATAACCGATTTCCTGAGCCCCTACGCTCGATGCCCTTTTCTCTATCCCTCCTCTTGGCAGCCTTGAAGAATCCCCCTCTTTTATTATCTCAGATTAAGCTTGATGAGTCCACACACAAGTCGTATTCAGTATTCAGATCCTGCTGAACCGGCAAAGAGACGCATCCAAATGAGGGTCGACGAATAGAATGGGGCGTGATAATAGAAAGAATGTAAATAGAGCCTGTAGATGCCACGGCGGCGAGGCGGGACGGTCAGCAATCGTACAGCTCGAGGCAAACACTCTACACCGAACAAGAAGTGGGAGTGGAAGGGAACGCGAGGCAAGCAGGTGTGGGAGACGGTCTGATTATGAGAGCGCCAAGCGGCTGAGGAACCGGAAACACAAAGTGGATTTGTAGATCATACCTGCACGCAAATGCCTGCACCCGGCGGCTGCTACTGGGTCACCTATGAGAACAGTGGGTTCCGGCCACGCTGTGGAAGGGATATGCAGAATGAAGAAAGCAAAGGGAAAAGTAAAAGAATGGTACAGGTCCGGGAGGTGGGTAGATCACTGATAGTTGACTCGCGTCCGAGTACACTGACACGGCGTCGGAAGTATACCAGAGCGACTTCAATGCCTTGAAGAGACCATGGGCAGGGTAATGTGGGTACTCTGCGGCAGAAGAGCTGGAACTTGCCAGGGGGGTGTGCGACGACAAGAGAGAACAGATGTCTGAGCATCCGGGTATAATGCCCAGCAGAGAGAAGCTCCGGAAGCCAGCCAGAGTGCAGCGCAGCAAGAGGTAGCAGGGAGTACGTGTGCGCGCACGGAGAATGGAACAAGGCTGGAACTTGGGCGGCGGGTCTATCGAGTCGTCGAAACGAATGTGGCCCAGCTGGTGGGACAAGAAGCCTGGGGAACGACCTGGGGCTCTGCGGGTATCCGCCACTGCAAGGAACGATGCCAACAGGGGCTTGGTGGGTGTGCTGACAGGCCGGCACTATCTCAATGGGGGTATGAGATGCAGCTTCCATTGGCTCCAAAGTCGAATATCGACATCTTACAGCTGGAGTCTCCCCTCTGGATATCGGCTTCCCTAGAATGATCTTTGGAGTGCCTAGGCGCCAACGCTTGACAGAGACTGAAAAGTACAAGACGGCAATCTGAAGCTCATGTTGCCGCTGCTGTGACTTCACTCCCGCCGGGCCTGTTGTTGCTGGGCTGGTCAACGTGAACAATGGGAAGTCTGCGATAGAACTGATCAACCCGGCAGACAGGGCATGGCAAGTGGGTAATGGCACCACTTCTCGAGAGGACAGGCATCTCCTGTCTGGCACTGCTTCAAGATGGAAGGCGCGTCCTCAGAAGAGACGCAAGGCAAGAACGACCATCGTAGCGACAGTAAAGGGAAGGTGGAGCATCGAACCACGCCCAGCGGTCCGGGAGTCTCAGGAGGGGCCGCCAAGACCCGTTCACAGCGCCGTTGAAAGGCAGAGGATCTGGGAAAGCGCCAAAAGCGGGCCCACAAGAGATTGGATCTGATGCTGGTGATTGGTCAGCGGGCTGCCTTGAGGGGCTGTCGCTTGAGTCGGCGTTGCGACTGCCGTTTCGTCTGGGGTTCTGACACAGAAGCGGAGATTGAGTTTGAAGCACTGGCATGTTGCAACATCTGCAATGCCTCAATGCTTGCGCGACCAGTCGCTTTCAAGAACAAATCAAAGTCCGAAGGAGATTACACAACTTCGCTCTTCGCCCTCTTCCATGTGCATCCCGATAAGGCGCCGCCTCAGAAGCAAACTTGTCAGCCTTGCAGTTGAGATTGAGTTTCGCGCGATGTTCGGAGATTTTCAAGTAGACGATTGGTAGTGGATCGCCATGGCCACGTCATGTGCATCCGACCGCAAGTCTCGACAGCATATCCGTGCCATTGCGAGTCGCTAGCTCTACGGCAAGCCACAAAGTCCCTAGACTCAAGAATTAACGGACCTTCATGATCTCATCCACCTTTACTTGGGCCTTGTCACGACCGAGATTTCTCAACAACATAACACCGGTATTATACCTCTTCTACCTTCTTACCTAGGAGTCACTGTGCTTCCATCCTGAGGAAATTCGAGCCCCTGGGTGGATACCAGATAACGAACGACGCAACGCATGCGTGCAGCTTGCATGCAACATCCCGTTCATATCCCAAAGTTAGGCCAGTGCCGCCAGGGTGTTCCCGTTCGCTGATTGGTTGCTAGTCCTCAAGATTCGCGTGTTGTGTCATTCACCCCTGGGTCGATCTTGAGTCTTGACAGAGCGACCCGACTACCGCCTGCGTGCAAAACCCCCACTGCCCACACCATGGCCTAAGAATAGGTCGTAGGAAACACAATCTGCAGTGTTTATCCCCTTTCACATTATCACATGTCTGAGCTTTACATGGCTTCCGTCATTGCACCGCTTTCATATGCTATCTACAGGCGCTGTTGCTTGGCAGTACCAGGAGGTCCAGCGCCTGCAATCAGATTCCAGATCCTGGGAACTGTGACAGCCGTCAAGGACGTCAAGATTAAACCCGACTTCGATTGCATCCAGAACAAGCAAAATCAAGACCACCTACGCTTTCCCAGGATCGAACTTACACAACCCTACCCATGCCCAGTGCGAGAACGTGTTTTGCCTCACACCGAGTAGGTTTTGCCTCCCAGTCTATCGAACGATGGACTTGAACCCCACTTCCATGACTCTCTGAGCGTTAGGTGACACCTTTGCTCCGCCTGCTTCAAGTCGAGCGCGGAGAAGCGCAGGGCAATCCTTGTCCACGGTTCACATCGACCAAGTGTACTATGTGATATCTTATCGATTTCGTTCTAGCGCCGTTTGATCGAGAACTCGATATGTTTCGTCGAGAACTGTGCCCTCGATATCTAGCATATCTCGGGAGATTCGATATCGGACGAGAGTCAGAGAGACTAGAGAGTCACGGACATGCCACAAGGCGCCTTCGAAGGTCTTCAACCAGTCATTCGCAAGCAAGGACATTCTCGGTCTTGGCTCAGACATCTGATATCACTGTGATGAAGCAAGTGCTCAGATCTTCCAAACAAACAAAGAGCCGCAACATGCGGAGCCGCAACATCAACGATGTGTATGTGATGCCCTCCGGGGCAGTCGTCCCCACAACCTTACTCGGCCGACAGGAATGGCCATCGGGACTTCTCTTCGACGGACTTTTCCATCTCCACATATCTCCTCCACCATCATCACTTCACATGTCTGATTACTTCACACAAGTTTTGCCTGGTCCGATAACACAGATCCCCTCCGACCCCTATCCGGTCAGAACCTCCCTATGGACCGGAACCGGAACGGTCACGGGATTTACTTCTACCTGTGCATTTTTCTTGTTTCGTCCAATCATCCCGTAACATTGACTCAAAAGCTTCTCTGTGTGCACTGACTCAGACTTGAGTTGCTGAGTTGCATGTAGCAAAGAGATTTAGTTGCCGCTACCTAAGCAAAACATATAGTATTCCCTCTAATATTTTCATGCTATTCCATAACCGAGTATTATATCTCCGCGGTGTAAGGCCCGGCGGCGATGAGACTGGGTACCAAGCCAGTCAAAGCCAAATAATGAGTAACCAAGACTGGGAAAGGCACTTGAGCATACCACACACACACTGTAGGTTGACCCAAACATGGGAGCGTACGGAAAGAGAAGCAGACTCCGGCCTTGACACCGGTATCCGGTATCAACTGGGCATTAACACTGTATTAGATTGCGTAGAAACAAAGAGTATGAGCTACAGTGCAACAAACCGTTGCAAGCTGCTCATTTTTCTTACGACTCGGCTTATTGGTACTATTGAAAAACTTACAGTATACATAAGGCCAAAAAGTGGAGCCGGCAGAATGACAAAATCATTTTCCAACTCATTTTTTATAGCTAAAAGACCCACATCCTAATGCAGCTAACATAACGCCAACGCCTAACGCATATAAAAGCGACCATAAGTTGAAGTAATTCATAACGTAATATATAAGTAACAGTAGTAGAAGGCACTTATGAGCTAATTCGTCGATTTTTATAATAAAAGCAATTTTACATTACGTGAAAATCACATGCATTAAATCTATTTATTTATATATAGTATATATATATATAATGATTAAAATCACTTTAAAGAGCTTAATAGTCGCTTTAACAGCTTAAGGAGCTGCTTAATATGCATGGGCTTTAAAATGCTTATAAGGCACTCCTTAAACCTCACCGCCATTAGCTTAGCTATAGTTTTTTTGTTTTTCGAACCTTAAGAGCGCCCATAAGGCTTCTTTAACGGCGTAATAAGTAGTTATAATTAACGTTCGAATAATAGATCTTTATCCTTTAAATCATTTATGTTAATAAGATTTATTTCTTACTTTTTCTCTTACTTATCTCTTTTATCTTCAGCTATTAAGTTAATGCTTTTAAACATTAAAGGGATATAGCGTGCTAATGCCGTAATTTATAAGGTCTTAAACCTTATGATTAATATTAGTACCCTTAAGTTTAAAGTAAAGACCTCGTTATTATAAGGTCTCCCTTAAAAATGTTATATATAATTAAACTTTTATTAACGTAATTACTAATCTTTATTAAGTAAAGATTTACTTAATTATTAAAATAAGTGGAAATTATGCTTATTAAGCTTTAAGTTACTAGCTTTATATCACTTAAAAAGCTTATGCCGATAAGGTATATTATACTATATAATTATAAAGTATATATATTATATTACTTCCTTTATAGCTTTAAAGCCTTATATATAATGATATTTTTAAGTAACATGCTTTAAGGCTAAGTTACTTATATTAAAGGGGGCTTTATTTAATTATGCCTTATTAAGATACTTTCATTTAAGTCTTTCTTTTTATATTTAGTAAGCTTCTTTAATAACTTATTTTTAATTATTCATTAAAAAATACGTTTAATTGATAAGGACTTTAATATAATTAACGCCGTTAATTATATAAGTTTTAAGAACTCGATAAATAGCTTTTATTATAAAGATAACCTAGTGCTTAAAGTTAAGTTACTTATTAACGTAATAAGTTACTTATTCTTATACTATTAATATAAAAGACTCCTTTATATAATTAAGGATCGTTATTTATTAAGAAAAGAATGCTTTTAACTTCTTATAACTATTATAAAACTTATTATAAGTTTTAATAGTTAAGATATAAATTTAAAGCTCGTAAATTCCACGTTATAAGTACTTTACAGTGTCCAGAACCGAGCTAAAGTCTCCTCCTTCTTAAGTAAATAGCTAATTAAGCCACGTAATAATTATCTTATAATCCTCGTTATCATTATCTTTATCATTATCTTTATTTTTATCTTCCTCTTTATTTTAAGTAAATTACGCCGTAGCTTTTTTATCTTATTTACACTTAATGTTTAAAATAACATTCTTATTAATATAAAAGATATAAAGTTAAGGATATACATTTAAATAAATAAACGTAATAACGTTCTTTATAATAATATCGTAATTTATAATAGTTATTATAAAGGTGGAAGCTTTAATTTAAATATATTAAATATTAAGTTGCTTTCTTAATTAAGTAAAACCTTCTTTACATTCATTATTAATAAGACTAAATGTATAAGTAAAGCCTTTTTTATAATAATTAACGTTAACTACTTAAAATAAAGCTAGCCCCTTATTATTTATTTTATACGTATTATTATAAAGTTAAACTTATAAGTAAAGACGTTATTATTTCTCGGACTAAAAGTAAGTTTAAAATAGTCTTTTTAACTTATATAAATTATCTTATAATAAAAGGATAACGTAATAATAACCTTACTTATTAAATATCTTTATCGTAACTTATACTAGTATATATTTATTTAACAGCTTTTTATATAACTTCTTACATATGTTTTTTAATTGCTTCTTAATAAAGACGATGTTAAGGAACGTTATATGTAAGTTTTTAACGAGCTTTTAATTACTAGTAAATCACTAGTTTATATACGTAATGATATATTTATAATATTAATTATTAAATTAAGGAATCAGGTAGGTATCTTTAATACTATTCTTAACGTGGTAAGTGTAATAGTTATAGTTAAATTTAATTTTTAAAGTCTATTTTTTATCGTTATACTTTAATACTTTAATTATAGCCTTTTATAAGTAGTCTCTTTTTCACGTTAATATAAATCTTATACTTATAAACTTTAAAGGTCGAATAAGGCCTTTTATATAGCTAATATTTACGTAAAAAGGATTAAAGTCTTTTATATAGTTAATAATATATAATTTAATTATTACGAACTAAGCTTAAGCGCTTTATTTATAAAGCTCTTTTATTAAATCTTTTAATTAAGCATAATAAAAGTTAAGAAGCTTATAATCTTTAAGCGGATTAAAAAGTGGTGGCAGTAGTAATGTGTTCGAATTGCTATTATTATTTAAGTTGCTATCCTTATTATTATCTTTATCGCGTTTTAAATCGTTAAGAAAATCGCTATCTTAATTAACATTATTAAACTAATTTATCTAGTTTATAACATTAATATCTTTATATATGTAGCCATTATTATCTTCCTAATTAACGTTATTATTATTATTAATATTATCGTAATTACTATTAAAGTTAATGTATATATCGATATAATTATCGGAATCACTATCTTAATTAACATTTAAACGTAACGTTATAATACCATCATTATCTTTCTAACTAATAACATCGTTATCATTATTATTATCATCATTATTATTATCATTAATATTAAAGTAATTATTAACGAAGCCGGCGTAAATATCGATATCGTTATCGCTAGTATTATCCGAATGAAACTAAACATTATTATTATTTATAACTAAATGCTTAAGAGGCTTATTAAATATAGAGGGTTTCTCGCCGTACTGTAAGAATCATTTATCCATACCGTAGTTTCAAAAAGTGGAGCCGGCAGAATGATAAAAATCATTCCTTAAATACCTTTTTATACCTAAATAACCTACTTTCCAATGTAGTTAACATCGCTAACGCCCTATACATATGAAAACGACTATAAGTTGAAGTAATTTATAATACAGTAAATAGATGTAGTGGTGGAAGGTGTCGTTGTGCCTGCACTTATAGGTCCGGCAGTCTTCTTAGCTGTAGTGCTTCCTAGCTGCAGTCTTTCCCTTAAGGACGGCCGCGGGCTCTTATAGACGGCTTTGCCGTGGGAGAAAGGCGTGTACCTGTCTGTATTAGCTCTCTTTCTGCCTCTTGTCCTTAGCCGTGAGATATATACCCTTATACGCTGATGCGATACAGCGCGCATAGCACTTGATTTGCGATGACGGTGTAAGTGGGCTTTTTAGGTACAAAAAGCTACCTTTTCTTTGACTTGATGCATTGGGCGGTGAAGGTGATTTTTACAGGGTTAGGGTTTTGTATGGGAGCTATGGTACGGATAGACGATTCCTCTAGTATGGCGAGAAACCCTCTAAATATAAAGTAAAAAGGGTTTTTACACCTTATAAAGGTAAGAGAATTTAAGTTTATCTTTATTTACGCTTAATTAACTATATATAGCTTAATTAGCTTAGTTATAATGGTGGTGATAACTTCGGCTAAGAAAAAAAAAACTTAAGCTAGGCGGGCAGAAAAGGCTAGTTAAAGCAGATAATTAAAGCCCCAGTGGGGAAAATGCAGAGCATATGATAATTGTCGAAGTCGCTATAAAAAATTACTTTTTCCATGAATTAATGCATTAAGTGGTAAGGAGAAATTTCTAAGGGTTAGGGATATATATGGGCCTTATGTATACTATAAGTTTTTTAACAGTACTAATAGGCCGAGTCTTTCTTACTATTGCATGCAGGCTTGCACTATGACCCTAGAAATCAGCGGTTGGTTGACCCTATAATACCTTATCTCCTTTCTTTCTTTAGCTACTTGCACCGCGAAAGCATGGTCATGTTAAAGTAAGTCATTGTAAATTTTGTTTTATTAAACCAAGCTCCTTTACGAAATTATCTACACAACAGCAAAACGAAACTGCAAACAAGCTACCGTTAACCAGCCGCCGCTTTACTTACAAGACTGCCAAGTATAAACCCCCTAGATATGTACTTATACACCACAGTCTAGAGAGTATTCTTGGGACACCGCAATCGAATGGGAGTAGAAAATGGAGTTGTTTCTGGACAGTGGACAGGCGTCGTTAAACGAAATCTCATAGCTGGCACAATCACAATTGGAGCTCACAGAGGGTCAATATGCGGTCTGTATCGCTGTAATAACACCGCTTTGGGGAATTTAATATCAGAACGGTCACAATCTAGGACTTTGCGCTGCGTGAACGAGTAGAAGGATAGAAATGCAATTGCTGAACGAAACCCTTACACATTCCCTGTTTGCATGATGCAGTGCTGTGGTGATATTTTCATGATGCATCCTCCGATCGTCTCCTCCACCCCTCGTCCCGAACTAGAATCATAACAGTTCGCTTTCATAGTCCTCCGCATTATCATGTCTAGAGCCGTTCCCAACCACAACAAGGGTGTGGTTGTTCACCTTGTTGTGGTTGTTCACAAGCCCAGTCGCAGGAGATCTACCCCCGGGGCCACCAACCGCCGCAGCTACTATCACTTTGCTTCAAGCTGCCACCGTCCACGACCGACCGGTTAGATGGCATGCTTTTGAGTCCAATCTCTTGCTGTCTTTTCGTATCGGGCGCGGTCTGTCTTGTACACGTGAGCGATCTCGGGCACGAGAGGGTCGTCGGGGTTAGGGTCTGTCAGCATTGAGCAGATCGACAATAGGACTGTGGCTGTGCGTCAGCATCATGAATCTAGCGAGTTTAGAAGGCGCCAATCATACCTTTAGAGATCGTCAATGCAGGACTCCATTGGTCTCGGAGGATGTCCAAGCAGATACTGCCGTTTGAGTTGATATTGGGGTGGTAGATTCTTGTGGTGAAGTTGACCTTGGGCGGCTTAAAGGGGTAGTCGGTAGGGAAATGAATAGCCAAGAAGAAAACACCTCCCGAGTACGGCGAATCACTCTGCATAGATAGTTAGCGATGCCCTACTACATAAGTCGCGTGTCATTTGCAGGTAAAGCCTTGCAGTGCCTGGGTGCCGGACTCGAGCGGGCCGGACTCGGGAGGCGATGATGCCTAAACTTGAGAGAATGATGAGGGGGAACTTACAGGTCCCATGATTGTCGCCTGCCAGTGGAACTGAAAAAGATATCATGTTAGCACATGTTCTGAAATGCTGGCGTGGCTCTTAAGATGTGATCTCGTGGCCCGATAGCGAGTTGAAGCCTGGCGCTTATCTGAAGCGGGGATGGGCTGAGGGCTGTCCATACCAAATCATCGCCGACGGGTCCGGCAGAGCATGATGAGGGCGGGTCACTATGAGCAAATGTTAATATCAGGACTTCTATGCAAACGTTGCCCCCCCCTTTCCCGAGTCTCCCTTGTTGGTGTTGATGCCAGGCGTTGGTGGTTTGAACCCCGCTCAACTCGCCCCACCATGCGCCGAGAGCCCAAATGACGGCAGACTCGAGGCGACCACAGCAAGAGCGAAAAGGGCGATTATTGAGGAATGAACATACCGGCCGAGATCTGAGAGTTCCTTGTTGATGCGCTTCAAAGCCATTTCGAATGTGTAAAGGTTGAGTGTCGAGTTCGACAAGGGTTTTGCGGTAGGAGCGGCGGGAATTTGGTTCTATTTTAAAAGGTCAGCCGCCAACAATGTATGGAAAGGCACAGAAGCCAAGTGAAGCGATGAACAACGTCGCTGTTGGGTGAAAAAACATTGAACCGCAAGTGCACGCTGAGATGATCTATGGGAAAACGATTATTAGGCTTACCAAGAAGACACGCGATATCGAGATTAAGGCCGGGATACCGGTAAGTTCACCGGGGATGGAGGAGTTAATCCAAAAGGTTTGTCGAAGTAGAGTTGCAAGAGGGTGAATACCTAGGTGCAAAGTGGGAAAAGTAGAGGGGTTTCAACAAAGGTGGGTTCAAGGTGGCCGATGGAGCCTGAGGAAGCAAGCGCTAAACTGGGCACAGCTGGGCTGGGCTGCTGTCCCGGAATACAATTTTCAGGGCGACCGTAGCGGCCTAGAATCAAATTTTGGTGCCTAATGGGCTGTCCTGTCACAAAAGCCTGGCGGGACATTCAATGGGGTAAGCAGCGCCACCTTTCTTATGTAATCAGCTGTGGTGAATGGAAGTAGCCTTTGTTAAGCAGACCTTCCCCAAGCAGTCCTTGCCACAACTACAATCAGTAACTGCTGAGATTTGATGCGTCAGGCTATTCGATATGTCGCGGAAGGCGCAAACTCTGGTGTCACACATCCGTACTAGTAAATCGGCCATCCCGGGCCAAAGAATGGGGACCAAAGATGTGACGTCGATCCCATCTCTGTCACCAGCGGAAGTACCCACACAGGCCACACCAGCCCCGGGCACATCCGACAACCGCCACAGGCTCTCTCGGGAAGGTTCGGCAAGCAAACCACGAACATTACATGTCAATGCATGCAAGACACGACATACATAGAGTGAAGATTAATAAAGGACAATATGGCTAACTGTGTACAATGGTAGATAGAATCCTTTCCTCCTCTTTTTGTAATGATATTCTCGTACACATCACTACATCCAACCAATCAATATCCTGATCGTGATTCCCAGCCCAGGCGACAGGTGAACACGGCGGCTATTCAGACACGGTTAGTCCCCTGCAGCTCACTGAATATCAAGACTGTCCAATGAGCTCAGTAATCCCGATGCAGGCTCTATACAAAGGCTTGGAGACCAGTGATGGCTCTTCCCAGGATGAGACCTAGTGCACAGTCAGTGTCACATCCCATTGGCGTGGTGAATGGTTCTGCTGTTTTATAGACTTACTGTGAATATCACTCTGGCCCTCGTATGTCTGGGTGACGAACAGGTTGGCCACATGGCGTCCAATGCCATATTCATCACTGACAGCATTTCCTCCAAAGATCTCCTGCAGCACTCTCGCGTTATGCAGGGCTCTGTCGCAGTTCTGGCGCTTGATCATGCTGATCATCTCTGGCGTCGCCTTGCCTTCGTCCTTGAGCCTGCCAACCTGGATAGCCGCGAGGACACCATACGCAGCGTCGGTGCTGGCATCTGCCAGCTTCTTCTGGACCAGCTGGTACTTGGCAATCGGGTTGCCCTTGAACTGCTTCCGCTCCAGCGCGTATGTCCGTGCCCTGGAAATGCAGTCCTCAAGGGCGCCCATGGTGCCAAACGCGATTCCGTACCGGGCGCTGTTCAGACATGTAAAGGGGCCCTTGAGACCCTCAACATCAGGGAACATGTTCTCTTGCGGGACAGGGCAGTCATCAAGCTGGATCATGCCAGTAATTGAGGCCCGCAGTCCGTTCTTGTCCTTGATTGCAGGTGTCTCCAGCGTGCCGGTAGGGCAATCTTTCCTGTCCACCAAGAAACCGCGAATCTTGCCCGTCTCCTGAAGCTTCGCCCATACCAGCAGCACGTCTGCGATTGGGGAGTTTGTAATCCATGTTTTCGCCCCTGACAGCAGGTAGACCCCCTTTTTCGTTGGGTGCGGACGCGCCGTCGTCTCCATGGCGCCCGGGTCACTGCCGTGGTTCGGCTCTGTGAGACCGAACGCACCGAGGAGCTTCCCCTTAGCCATGTCCGGCAGGTACTTCTCCTTTTGCTCGACCGTGCCGAAGTCGTAGATACCGCCCATGACCAGCGACGACTGCACCGACATGCCGCTGCGGTAACCGCTGTCGACGCGCTCGACGGCTCGCGTGATCAGTCCGCCCGCTACCGTCGACACGCCGGCACAGCCGTATCCGTCGATCGTCGCGCCCAGGAGGCCGAGCTCGCCCATCTCGCGGAGGATCGCAGGGTCGTAGTGCTCGTCACGGTATGCCTCTGTATCGCACTGGGTTAGCTATAGGAACCTGGCAGTAACAAGGCCGAGGCAGTGACTCAATTGAACGTACGTAGCACTCGCGGGAGCATCTGCTCCTGGCAGTACCGCTCAGCAGTCTCCGAGATGGCCAATTCCTCCTCGGTGAGCAGGTTCTTAGAACCTAGCGGGTCCTCCCAGTCGAACTTCGAGATTGGCGACGCCGACGCAAAGCTGCGAACATGGCGGGCTGGCAACAGCACCCGTCGCGGGCAATGCCTGAGAAGAAGTCGAGACATTGTGGATGTGCTTGGACAAGACCAAGCAAGAACCAGAACTGCAAGAGTGAAGCCGGCCTTTTTGTCCGGACTTGATCACCTCGGTTCTGAATCCCCGCCATAACCGTTGCGCCCGCCGTTATCGTTGGCCTCGGTAACGGTTGTTGCTATGTTGACCGGGGTTAGGGTTCACTGTGGTGATGGAACAGCCACTGGAAAGGAAAACAGCATTTGGAATCACTCGTCGGCTGAGTCAAAAATTGAATAGCCGACTCTTTCCACGACTGGAACTCGAAACCGCACAAAGGTCTGCTTTCTGGATTCTTCGTTGGCTATCAAGGAAATATTGACACCCAACCGTCACACGCTCTGTCGACCCTGACTTGATCTCCAACTCTAAATGCATATCACGCCGTCAGAGTACTGAGAGCTCTGCAGTGCTAGATATATCCTAAACAATGTAGCGTATTATCTCAGGATGCCGGACATAGTCGTGTCTCTCGACAATGCTGAGCTTATCGGGAACTACGTGGCTAGGTACATTGTGAGGGAAGAAGAGCCTTCTCGCTCGAACCCCTTTCCTCCCGAGACTGTCCTACACTGCGGAACAAGACGTGCTTGAGGCATCAAGGAGCGATGTCGGGTACGACTTATGTCAATTTACGTAACCTTCCGATGTCAAGGCGTGGTGCAGAAGTCAGTAAATGTGCAGTCAAGGCAGGTAAACGCGCCGGGGAAGGCACAAAGTCGTGGTCACCTCCAGGGAAGGAGCGGTCTGGAGCCACCCAGTGCAAAAACCATACGGATGTGTCTCCGGACTCATAACCTTCATTGTGCCATGGCAGCTCTCTACTCGCAACGTTCAGCTACCATTCTTATTCCCTCTGCAACCCATCCTCTAATGCCCACGGCATGATTGCCTGTCTTTCAGCATGCTATCCAAAATCGCTTATTTCTTGAAGAATAAGATTTGACAGCATATTTTCAGATGGAAAGCGCAACCTCTGACCGCGGCTCTTACGATCGAAGCACCGCGCCGTTGTCCCTCAGCACGTCGGATACGCCGTGTAGTCAATATTATTCGAGGCCTCTAATATCGGGTTTCCCAAATTTGCGCCGAGCCTGGCATTCGCAAACCCCAAAGCGACGCTGGACCACTGACTTCCCCACCCAGAGTCGCAGGCGCAGCTTTGATTCGGACTCGTCACTACTTACTGGTTATCTTTCCTCCCAAAATACAGACAGTCCCCTGGGATGTGCTGTCCTCTCGCCGTACGCTTCGAGGCCTGGTACGCGGACGCGCAGAGGCTCCAGGCGGATGTTTCTCTCGGAGGATACAACCAGTCAGTCAGTCGATGACAATTCGAAGGGCCAGGACCTCGCAAGTCTCGCCGCGGTCCAGCTCTTGGGCTCTTGCCTAACCATGCCTCCTGAAATTTTTCGTCACGACTATGCTCAAAACCTTCTTACTGACTCTGAAGGGAGACCCTCCAAGCCCCAAATGATCTCAACACTTGCGCTGCAAACTCGTCATTGCCGGATTCCAAAGGCCTCCGAGTTCAATAGGCCAAGTCAGTCCCTCATGAGCCCGTACAATTCGTGGAAGTCCGTTTAGAGAACTGGACTAGATGGTCCTCTAGATGATTCCCCGACATCACCATCGGACAAGGAGTCTGATGGCAGAAGAACCACAGCATCTCCAGTCGCACGCATCCTTGAAACCCGCAGACAGGGGACCCGAACTCCAGAGCCTAGAAAGAAACACTGGTTTGGACGTGGTCTGAAGAGACCCCAGCCTCGAAGAAGTCGACATGTGTCAGGCATACAGTCACCCACTGGAATAAATGAAGCCGAGCATCGTCCATCGGAGGAAGGACCTTCTTCTTTTGTCCTCAGCTTTCGGCCACAGGGTGACACGCCCCTGAGACAATCACTCGATACGGAATCGTGTCCGGACTTTGGCGAATGGGACGAAGATAGTGGCCAGTCTGAGGGACGCCAGGTATGTTTGAACTGGACCATTTGTGGTACAGGAACCAATTAACCAATGACATCCAGGAATCGCCTGAATTCCGCGGCCGATCTCGTAACCGCACACCCCCTGAACTACATCCGCTTCGAAGTCTCAACTACAGAATTCGCTCGCTCGGCCAAAGATTTCGAAGTTCAAGCCCCAAGGTCACTTCAGAAGTCATCGATACGTGTGATTGGGAATATTGGCAGCGGCGTCGAGCTTTCTACGATGCCTTTTCCAAGCGAATGACCACCGATCACCTACATGACTGCACCTCTTTGACGCGGTGTGTAGATGATGCTTGCATTGAAGCGTCGAAGCCAGTTGCCATGCCCAACGTCAAAATATCTCATCCTGAATCTGACCGACCATCCTCCGCACCCGACGGTCACGCAAGAAGAGGAAGGAGATCAGAGCTCGTGAGCAATGCCACCTCATTTGTGCCTCCGAACACACCCCTGACAGAGAGCGAAGCGTCAAGCACCCGGTCGAGTGTGGCTCCCACCCCTCTTCAGTCAAGTGGCGTGACCACGCCCTTTCCCCCAGCCAATACGCCGGTGTCCGGGAGACACACACCAAGCCCAGACGCGAGTGCCCAAAGCATCTCTAGCAAGTTTGGCCGTCCAAAAATGTCGTCGCGAAGTCATCTGTCTGAGGTCCAGACCCTCGAAGACGATGGAAAACAGGCCAGCGCTTCCCCGGATCGGCCTGGAAAGCTGAGGCGAGTCGCGAGCGAACGGCCCTCCGACTCTGACAGCAAGACCTACTCCCCGGGACTAACATCATTTCCACCCCTTGACGAAGACACCACGCACAGAGCTCAGACGGCATACGAGGAGCTGAGACAGTGGGGACAACCAGAAGATGCAGCGTCTGCCATGAGTCGCCTTAATGAGCTGATAAACGAGGCGATCACTCAAGCTGTGGCAGATCACAGGATTCCTCCGTCGGCCGTACCCTCGCCGCCTCAGGCAAGCAGTCCTGGCACGCGCTGTGATGTCTCCAGTACCCTCTCAGGGCACACGACTGAGTTCAAGTTAAAGGGCCACGGGGCATGTGGGTTTTGGCAATCGCCAATCCTGGGCTTCAGCGGGAACCCAGTTTCTGGGGAGTCGGCCTCTCGTCGCAAGAGTCTCGGAGGGTGTCTGCCGGGCACGGGACTATTTCCCCCGGTGGAACAAGTGTTGGAAAATCGACGCAAGTCTGCGCCTGGCAAGCAACTGGAGATTGTCCAAACCCACGCAATCAAGTGCCGACCAGCGAAATGGTCGCTGTCACAAGGAGAGCCTGGTGATTCTGACCCCTTTTGTCCTAGCCCACCCGGGGAGCACGAGATGAAGCGTAAGCAGTCGGGGAGCTCGCAGGCAGGAAGCTCAAGGAAGAGCAGTAACGGCAGAGTTGTGGTGAAGGATGTGAAACCGAGTGATGATCACAGTCAGGAAAGTAGTCACGATATTGCACCAAGAAAAAACAGTCTGCTGGACATCTGGGAGCTACTAAGGATGGGCAAGATAATAAAGAGGTAATGAAACAATCCGCAAACCCCTAGAATGAGAACCCTACCTAAGACACCTGTTTCCCCTGGCCAGCTGGTTGGATCTCTCACTAAGTGTCTCGCACTTTGGCAACTTCTCTTCGTGATTTGCTGTGAAATGCCAGGCCCAGATCAGGCCACGCTGTAATTGCGCCCAGAATCTATTTGTATTTCTCGGGTGCTTAATCTCGAAGTTGGGCCCAGATATCTGCTGCGTAGACTTGTAGGTCTGGAATATTAAATACAAAATCTCCCCCTCCTGGACCTGGACCTCTCAGGAACAGAAGCTTAAAACCCAGCACTAATGCGCCCTTAGCAACATTATACGACGGCGGGTTCGTCGTATTCTGGGTGATAGAGATACTTTGCCATAATACCGGCGCCAGCGTACCAGCCGATCGCGTTGTTATTGCTCCCGGCCGAGCCGCCCGTGGCTCTTCCTCCCACTTCTCTAGCTGGATCTCGCGTCGGCGGTGATCAAACCTAGCGAGAATAACTATCTTTACAGCGTGGTTTGATGTATTGAACCACCACTCCATATCTCTGCGAAGTTGGTTCAATGATTCCGAGTCGCCTGCCTCAATAGCTAATGTTGGCCAAGCGCCAGGTCCTTGACGTTCTGGTTTAGGACCGCCAGATGAATCCCCTTCTCCCCACTCCCCGCCAGGATGGCCCTGTGCTCGATGAGTTTAGCGCTACCAATCGAAACCCAACCATCCTCTAAACCCATTCGGACAAGTTGATGCTCGTATCTTGGATTAAGCGCGAGATGGAGCTGTTCGTGAAGACGGGTAGGCATCGTAATGACAAAGGATTCGGGAGCTAGCCGAGTATCGCCGGAATCGAAATTTACATCGACGAGATTCCCTATCTCGAGTTCGATCGCAGTGCAATCTTGAGGAGAGACGTCTGCGGAAGAGGAAAGGTTCAGTATAGAGTATTAAAAAACGATAGAAATAAAACCTACGCGTGACGATAAGAATATCTCCCGGAGTACGATTATAGCCTGTCGACTGTCGTGAACCGGATTGATGGATCTTCCTCCACCGTTACGGAGGGATCGCCGTTGTTGTGGTTGTTCGTGGTGTTGTTTGTAGAAGTGTCACCATTCATCCTGACCATCTCATATTCCCCCGCTCCATCCCTCCCCCTCCCTCTTCCGCGGCCCCGTTGAAAGCCTTCTTCTTCATCTCCTTGTTCGTCGTCTCGTTTATTTCGGCCGTCGGTAGGACCGCCGTCGGCGTTGGTGTTGGCAGAGTGCCCACCGAATGAAATAGGTTTCAGCTCGCGATATCGACACCCCCAGCTAGCAAGGGCTACCGAGACGGCGCTGGCAGCCGCCATGGATATCCACCATGCTGAATTCGCTGGTAGAGAGCCGGTGTATAGACTAGTGATGACCAGGTGGATGAAATGGAGGGAGAGGGCAAAGTCCAATACGAGTTTACTCCGGCCGATGAGGAGGACTATGGCTACAGCCCTATACCACATGTTAGTACCGAACCATCATCCTTGGTAAAAGGGGGAGAAAAGGGGGGGGGAGGGCGCGCACATGAACAGTCCACCATCAAGTATCCAGATAAACCCCATCAACCATCCCTGCGTGGTATCCCCTCTCACTGCGGACCAGCCGAATACTAAGTCCAGACTGAACTTGGTACCGGCGACGAGGGTGGTGAAGAGTAAGAGGATGAGCGCGGCGACGTAGTAGACGGATTGTAAAGCGGCTAGCTGGGTGAGGACCTTGAGGGGTGGTAATTCCGTTAATGCGCCCGGCCGAGGGGGTCGTCTTCTTCGTGGCATTTTTTCCCTCTTTCCCTTCCTTTTCGTATGTATTCCCTTCTTTCTTATTGTAGTTCGTCGGTGTGGCGTGGTGTGTGAAGGAGTGGTGGTGCTATCTTGTAATCATTGCGCTGGCTGGATGATCAAACTAGACTTCGGATCGTGTGTGGGTCACGGTTCAGGCGTATCAAGCGTCAAAAAGGCGTTTGTATCGTCGTAAGAAAGCGCGAAATATATATACAATGAGCGTCGCGAATCTGAACAAGTGTCGTGTGTATGGAGTTTCAAGTTGTCGTGCACGCACGCAGAGAAACAAAGACTGTTCAGTGCGATACGGCTAAGAGATGACGATATGCTGCTGCTAAAATGTTCAAAGCGTACGGATACATGGACGATCTATTACACTAGAAGGCTGTCTTAGACGGACCCCCGGTCCCTGGTCCCTGTCACACAAGCCGCCACTCGCTGTCTTGCCAAGCGGCAGATAAGTTACACACCGCCTTCGGGAGTTTAGTACTGAGTTTCCCTTTCTGCCGTCACGTGTGGCGCGCAGAAAGTTGCCGGCCGGCGCTTCCCGCTAGCTTGATGTCAATGGCAATCCGCTGCAATATCTTTGCGACGTACTGTACAGCCGCCACCCACCCAGAAAACCCGATCGAATTGAGGCGCTCAAGAGAGCCGACCAAGGAACAGAAAGGACCAGACAAAGATTAAGGGAAAAGAGACAAAATGGGTCTATTCGGCCTCACGCAAAGCGAAGATGACAAGCGGGCGACCGAGGTCCGGACGGGTGCCGTCGCGCCCTTACGAGCAGAGCGCCAGAAATGCTGGATGACGAGGGACGGATACTTTGCCTGCCTGGACGCCAACAACATCGTCGATGCCCTGAAGGACGAAAAGAAGGCTGCATCGGCGTGCAAGATCGAGAGTGCGGCGTTTGAGAGGGATTGTGCTACTCAATGGGTAAGTCCCTGCACTCGAACCCACCCTGCGGAGTAGGAGGAGAAAGAGAACACGGAAGGAATAGAAGGATCAAAGATGTAGGCGGGCGCGAGCCGGGAGAGACATAGACTTAGAAAGGGAGAGGGTGTAGAGAGTGGCCGGGATAGATGGACAATGTGGTGCTGGGCGATTGGGGCTGTGAGTGATTGCGGCTAACGATATCTTTGGCAGGTCACGTACTTCAAGAAATGGCGCGTACAAGACATCCAGAAGAAGGCACGGTTAAAGGAGCTCGAGGCACAGGGGGCGAACCGGTTGGATGTGCAGACTGATTTCAAGCCGAGGTGAACGGTCACTCACCTCGGGGCATGCAGCAAGCGAGGATGTACAGACGAGAGATTGGGGTTTGCAGTTGAAGAAGTGTATGACCACTACAAACAGCAGAGTGTACAACAGATGGCTACTCCTGAGGTTGGGAACCGGAGCTGCACAGAGTGTACCATTACTAGGACAAGGAAGATCCATGTAGCAGAGTTGTTGTATATAAGTGTATATTTAGGAGCATGGCAAAGGGCGTTATGTGGGTCGTGACTAAATGACAGAATCTCATCTTTCCATCTTCATCTGGGTCCTCTAGCATCGTTTCTTCAATGGATGTACATTGCTGCCTCTTGGTTCAGAACTTACGATGTCCTCAATGACTTTGTAGTTACACGTTGTCTTACAACTTTGAGTGTATCTCTGGCAAATTCTTTGATGGCTTGAGGGAGGATGCATGTTCATGGCAAGGTACGCAGTTTGACACTAACCGAAAGCACCTGAACAAGCAGAAGTCAATTTGGAGGCCATTGTAAGCCCCGAATGTGAAAGTTTGGCTAAAACGAGACATCTCAAATACATCCGGCCGACCAAGTGCAGGGTATACCATAGCAAGGGCTAGTAGGAAACCAGGCGTGGATGGTATACAGAGCTTAAGTCACTAAGAAGCGAGAAGAAGGATATTCTTTCACGTCAGCCAGCAGCTTAAGCATTTGTAACCATTAGTTTCCTCCTACTAGGAGCTGGAAAGCTGGAAAGCAAGGGTCAGATGCAATCCATGGTTTAAATTTGCCGCGCCCTGGCAGCAGGAGTGAAGTAAAGCACAAGCTGGTGGCTGGTCAGGGGCCGTTAGACACTGATGTCGATGCAACAAAACCAGACCGAACCCGGTAGCCCGTCATCATCTCCAAACGGGGCACAAAAACGGTACAGTTGTGACGGCCGTTAGTTCAAGCCTTACTTACATCACATCGGTCTCTCCCGGCGGTCGGCGAACGCCGAGGGCAGCGTCGTTTGGGTTACTAAAGTACACCGAAAACCGACTATATACTGGCGCTAGTGAAGCAACCCCTCCTTCGTTACGTCGGCAGAATGCTAGTCCCGTTCTCATCGACAACTGAACGTTCCCAGTTAACCGGATGTCAAATGATGAGCCTCATTCCCAGGTCGAACTCCACACATTGCCGCCTCAGACTTCTGACCCCATCGTCGTGCCAAACGTCCTTAGCTTCCTTTCCCGTTCAGCAATCCGGCTCTATTATTCGAGACAACCGGGGAAAGTTCTGTTCCCGTGACGGAGATTTGGATGTGCGAGGTGCCTCCCCTCATCAATTCTGATGCTAGCTCCTGCGTTCCTCGCTGAAGTAGGACACTTGTCCAATCATTGCCATATTATATTTTACCTCTTCCCCTAGGACTCCTGGCGCCGACTGGGGAACGATTATATAAGAACATTCGGGACAATGACATGAGGGAAGGGAATAAAGAGAAAATGAGAGAGTTAGCAGACATAGAGAAACCCTCGGAGCCTTGGGCTATGACAAACTTTCACAAAGAGGCGTTTCCGCCATGCCAGCTCGTTTCAGCCCAGAGCAGACAGATGCACGAGACGAGAGGCGAAGCGGGCGGTAATAAGGAGGAAAAGAAAAGCAGAGATGCGTCAACTCAAAAGCTGACTCGGGGAGAGTTCCACACCGGTTAATGCACTTTTCTGCTTCTGAGACACAGGGACCCCAAATGGGAAGCCACGCCCAGAGAAGGACGTCGTACTCAAAAACTAGCATTTCCGGTTCGGGTAGGCACGACAGAAGGAACTGACGTGGAAAGCTGCGGCAGAAAATCCTTTCCTTTCCAACGCTATGTCTCAGCTCAAATGCCGACGAACTCATCACACCGCTAGACACCGAGCTGCATCACACATCCGAACGGATCTCGAATGTTCTGTTTGCCAGCAGCTCGAGTGAGCGCTCGGTGGGTTGAACCCGTTTGGTCCGTGAAAAGCGGCTTTACTGTACAGCTTCACCGGTTCGGCTTTGCAAAGGGAAACGAGACCAAAAGGCACAAACTCTGATGTGAGAAATTTGCAAACTGCAAGTGCCTCGGCCGAGAAAGTGCCACGTTCTCAATCAATCAGGTGAGTTGGCTCTTTTGGAAACTCTGGTGGGCGAATGAAACTGCGATACTTACTCGATACTTACTTGATAGTTACTCCATCAAAACTCGAAATTGTCACGATAGTGTCAGGTTGCAGCCGAAAACGGAAGTGGCCTTAGGAAGCATGCTGTTAGTGCAGGTCCAGGAACGCCGGTCCCGACAAACATGACCCGTAACGACCCGTTGAGACTCTGATTGGTTGAGCGCAACAGGGACAGGGTGTGAACAAACGTCCAAAGCCCACAAATGGGTGGAGGGGTGTTTGCATCAGATGACGGCGGCGTCCGATCTGGCTAAACAGTCAGCCAATCATAACGTGATGATAAGCAGCAAGGTGATTCTCAGGGTCCTTTCTCGCTTCTCGCTTGTTTGCTGCTGATATCCATATCGCTGCCACCGTTTCTTCAGTGTTCTCGCTGCACCCCACCACACCTCTCGCTGGCCCGGCACCGTATCAGTTATCACCGGGCACCACAATCTGGATCTGATGTGGGTGAATCAGCGATGGAGAGCTCGGGAAAGCGGTCTGGAAGCATTCCATCCGGAATCTTCTGTCTGGGGATGACGGGGCCCGGCGGTGGAGTACCTATTGTAAGAAGGTAAGGCGCATCCCATGCTGAAGGCTTGGGTGCTTCGGTTCTCTCTTTTATCTTCTCGTCGTCCGTTTTCTTTTCTTCACGCCCTTTGTTGACCCTCTGTGTTGCATCGCTCTCGTTGTTTCCTAGCGTTCCGCAAGACAACCTTCATTGTTGGCCAACACCACACTCGCTTATCTATCTCCCGCCCCGCCATCCTACATAACTGGCGATAAGCCCGCAGACCCCGTGAACCGTGAGCCCGAGCGATCTCACTGATCTGCGCGACTTCCGGAGCTGGTGGCCGAACTCTCTTGGCCTATTCGTCTTGTCTCGCTCTCTCACCTTCTCACCTTTTCTCCTTCTCCCCTTCTCTCCTCTCAACCATGACAGTATCAGTCCCCGAGGCAGGGAGCCTCGTCGTCCTAGTCTCGACGAGAGCTGTCCTCACCCTTCCAGACGATTCGCTGTTGCTGACACCGGCCACTATCGCCCTATCGGCCACCACGGGCAAGATCGTGTCCATCATCCCTGCGGTCTTGCCCAAGAGCTCGTTTCATCCTTCGGCCACATACATCCACTATGGATCCAAGATGCTGCTTCCGGGGCTAGTAGATGCCCATGTCCACCTTAACGAGCCGGGCCGGACAGAATGGGAAGGCTTCCACACTGGTACCCGGGCAGCTGCGTCGGGCGGTGTCACGACCGTCGTCGACATGCCTCTGAACGCAGTCCCTCCGACAACCACTCTTGCGGGGTTTAAGGAAAAACTCGCCGCCGCCCAGGGACAATGCTGGGTTGATGTAGGCTTCTACGGCGGCGTCATCCCCGGAAACGCGGACGAGCTGCTGCCGCTTGTGGAAGCCGGAGTCCGTGGTTTCAAGGGTTTTCTTATCGAGTCCGGCGTGGAGGAGTTCCCAGCGGTGTCAGCAAGCGACATCGCGCTAGCAATGACCACTCTCAAAGACACGCCGACCACGCTCATGTTTCATGCTGAAATGATCCCGCCCATCACCGACTCGGTTGGTGACGCGGTGCAGCAATCCCTCCCTCCGCTCGCGCCTCATGGGGAGTTGACGAGCTACAAGACCTTCCTTGAGTCTCGGCCTCCTGCGTTTGAGACGTATGCGGTGGAAGAAATTCTGTCATTAGCACACCTGGCCCCTAGCCTTCATCTGCACATAGTCCATCTGTCGGCTATGGAATGCGTTCCGATTCTCAAGAAGGCGCGCCAGAACGGTGTTAACGTCACAGCTGAGACCTGCTTCCACTACCTCGGTCTAGCGTCAGATCACATCGAAGACGGAGATACCAGACACAAGTGCTGCCCGCCAATCCGACAGCAGACGAACCAGGATCGACTTTGGGAGGAGCTGGTTGCGGAGGATGGCTGTATCATGACCCTCGTGTCTGATCACTCCCCGTGCACCCCTGAACTGAAGCTCCTTCCGGAGCATCTACAGCACTCGGAAGAGAAGGGCAGTGACGATGACGCGGGCTTGCCACACATTGATTCGGGTATCGACATGACGCTGCCTGGGGACAGCGGTGTCGACCTAACGCTCCCGGAAGAAGAGAAGTTGGTGGCAAAGACGGAAGAGGGTCAAGGTGATTTCTTCGCTGCCTGGGGCGGTATCTCGTCTGTTGGTTTGGGCCTGCCCATTCTGTATACCGCAGCTACCACACGCGCTGAAAAGGGCGATGTGGTGCCGGATATCGTTGATATCGTGAGGATGTGCTGCCAGGCTACCGCCAAACAAGTCGGGTTGTCGCACCGCAAGGGTGGGCTGAAGGTTGGTATGGATGCCGACGTCTGCGTGTTCGACGATGAGCATGTCTGGACGCTCAGGTCAGGCGACATGAGGTGGAAAAACAAGTGCTCCCCGTGGGAAGGACACGAGTTCAGAGGAAGGGTCCATGAGACGTGGCTGAGAGGGCAGAAGATCTTCCAGCTGGGGGGTGCAAACCAGGGATTTATTGGAGGGAAGCCACTTGGTGAGCCGATCACTGAGAGGAGGATCGAGTAGACCGGTGACACAGCGTGGAGGGGGTTTTGAGATGTGGGGCCATGAGTTGACGAGATGAGAAGATGAACTGTGTGATTAATGGCTTGGGATACCCCTACGGGCGGGCGCATGAGGAGTTATACGTACTTTAATGAGTTTGGGTTCTGGTATGGGAGCGAGCATATGAACTTATGAGTGTGCTTATGAGTAGGGAGTGGTACTATATATTAATATGACGAACCATTGCTAATGTATTCGAACGATGATATGATATGTGTGCTGCGTGCCTCGCGTGCCAATGAGATGCAGCCCTATGAGGAGAGAGGAGTTGGGCGATCAGCAGAGGTCAGGTGCGGGGGTTGGATGGCCGTCTCCCCGAGATGTTGTACGACTCTGTACCAGCCAAACCAGAAGGACGCTCATGTGAAGGAATACACAGTCTTTACCGTTAGCAAGCTCATGACCCGTTGTTGCGGTATTTGAAGGTTATAAAACTATAAAACTCTCGTCTTGAAACGGTCGACGTTTGTGTATAACGTCACGGCTACGCAGTACGTACAAGGGCGAAACACTTGTTCCTCTCTCAGCACTACAACGAAGCAGACACTCGGGATGACAGCACGATTGTTGGAACCGTCTCTTTCCTTCTCATAATTGTGTTCGACAGCAGTTGGAGCGCAAACTGCAGTCGCTTGCAATGAGGCGTTCGCCCCGCTGTCGGAACCGTACAGACTGCACTGTGCGAAGAACGGCATATCAACGTCAACGCATCGCCAGCGGCTGCTCGCATGTGCAGGTCCCAGTTCTATTTCAGGCAGGCAGTTGCAATCCATACCCTGCCAGTGCCAGCTTCGTGCATGAAAGGAATCGAAACCATGTCCCAGTCACATGAAGAGCCAATATCAAACCTTTTACTTCCAGTTCTCAACTGAAAAAGTATCTGAAGGCGTGCCGTAACCCGGATAATGAAGTGATTGGGGTCGTATTGGTAACTCAATTCGTAAGTTCCAAGACATAGCCCAGAAATAAGAATGGAGACAGCAGACAGCGTGGGCTGTCAGACAAAAGCCAACGCTGGATTTTTATTGCGACTCGGCAAGCGCGCAGCCGCGTGAGCAGGCCGCCCCGTCTTTTGCTTGGCAGCAATATCAACTCTGTGGAGTTTGTACATACATACACACAGGTCCCCAGGGCTGCCCAACTGCAACCATTGGAAAACCGCTGCTGCAACTGGAAGTGCATGCGTTGTCGCGTTGTCGCTCGCTGCGCTAGACTGTAGGTAGGCACAAAAGGGTAAGGTCAGGCAAAGCAGCGCCCCGCGGCCCGATGTCAAATATCTGGGGATAAGCCACAATTGCGGCAGCTTGGCGCTGACATCGGAATCATCTCTATGGACGCTGATTTGACATCGACACACCGAAAGACTCTACAGAGCGGCAGAATGTAACGAAGACGCGTCTTACTTTTGCGCGGTCGTGTTTCCTGTGGTTGAACATACTCCACTGCTCACAAGAACTGATAAGAGCCCAGCTGCTGGGCATCGGGGTCTTCGTTTAATCACTAATCGGGGCTCTTCACCTTCCACAAGTCCTCGGCCCCACCTTGCTGATAGGGGTGTTACAACGAGAGCGCCGGCAACAGACTGAATCTCATGAGTTAAGTACATGAACGCACATATCGTCGATACACTGCATCACGGGACTCTGAAGCAGCGATTTCGTAGAATATACCACAGCAGCAACCTTGAAATGGCTCTTTAAAGTGTCCGCATTCGTGCATCCATCCAGGTGGACGGATCGGCGGAGATTTGAAGTCCCAGACAGGCGGGCACGAGTTTTAGCTCGGTTTCTTACTGGATCCGTGCTCGGCGCCCACTCCCGTCACGAATTTCCAGCTGTTTTGCTGGTGGTGGCCTGGCGGCCTGGACTTGTGCCTGCCTCGCCTTCCCCTGCTTCATTCTCAGTCAAGACCTGGGCAGACAAGCGATCGAAAACCCAATCCTCACGCACAACCACCAAAAGAAACCAAGCAAAAAGTGTATTCTTTTCGCTCATCAAACCCGATACCTACCAACTCGACAAATCCCTCGCAAAACCATGTTTGGCTGGTTCACAAAGCGATGCCGACACTGTTAAACCGTGACAATCCAGGTGTTTCGTCCGCCCGTGTCACTGACGCCATTGGGTGGTCCTGCCAAGCTTTCTCCTTCTCCCTAAAGATCCCGCCTCCTCCAACCCCCCCGGGCCAGCTGAACGTCGACCAGGCGCCCAGCCGAAGTTGATTGCCAGCTGCACAGCAACAAACCAAGTTTCGCTAAACTTTTGTCCATCTGTGCCGTACATTCTCTACACCTCCGACACGGCCAACGACGCCGACGTTGAGCGAATTGAAAGTTTTCTGGGTGCTGGAGCATGCGCGCCGCCGTTCGGTCGACTATCCACTATACCGAAACATCGCTCATTCAATAGTCATTAACGCCGATCACGACGACGAACGATTCTACCCTGGAGATGCCCTCTTTCCTGGCCACAGACGAAAACTCGCCAATCCACTCGCAACGATCGGAATCCGAAATTCTGCACCTTGATCCTGCAGCTGAATACGGCCTGTCGCACCAGAAAGTCAATGGACACATTTCTCCTCAGCCACAGCAGTTCCACAAACCATCAAATGAGAGCTTTGACGAGAACTCGTCACAGTCGACTCACACCTCCGAGGCTTCTTCTGCTGACACTAGGCCGCCGGCGGATGGGGATATCTCGCGGGCGTCCAGTATGAACACGATGTCAAATAGAGTTTCCGGAGGAGGAGTCGACCGTGCTGTGAGCCAGAAGAGGGAGTCTGTTAGCCGCAAGCCCTTTCCGAACGGCAACTCGATAAAGTTGGTAGATCGGACAGTGAGACCGCCATCGGCCTCGACGAACGGGCTACAAGATGGAGACTTTTCAGTACCGAGCCCTAAGGATGCCCCCCCACGAAGTTCCTTCGGTTCGGTTGCCGCAGCTTCCATCCAGCAATCCCCCGTCGAGATGTACCTGCAGCCGGTAAACAAGGGAGATATACGCACAGTAGAAAACGGTGGCCCCACACTACCGCCTATTCCCTCACTGAGCGGCATGTCGGGGTTTCCTTCTGCTAGCTCACCTGCGTTAGCCCGTCCTCCCGGGACGCCGGGTGCTGCAGAGTCGGGTCGACAGCAACAGTCGCCGCATCGGTTCTCCTCTCCTCCGCTTTACAACTCTCCTGCCACGAGCCCATCTTCATCCGGAGCGCTGCCGCCACCACCGCCGGGTGCTGGCCTCAAACACCGACACACATTAGAAGTACCTAAGCTCACGCCGGGCCGCGGATCACGAGACGGCGTAGATAATAACACTGGCTACTCGAGCGGTCGATTCTCACCAACGGCTGGGATGGGCGGGGGGCGCAGAGCGTCTCTCAGCCTGGCTAGGAGGAACACCCAGTCGATACACTCGAATCTGCCCCGAGACGAGATAGTACCGGACGAAGATGCCTTGCGGTGGGCCGAAGCATACCGGCAAAAGAGGGCGAGCAAGAGGAGGAAGAAGGAGTTTGAGGACGACGACAGGGTCCTGGTCGGAACCAAGGTTGACGAGAAACACGCGAACTGGGTAACAGCGTACAACATGCTGACTGGCATCCGTGTTGCCGTATCGAGAACGAACGCGAAGCTCGACCGACCGCTTACCGACGCTGACTTTGTGGCCAAGCAGAAGTCCACTTTCGATATGTGAGTACTGACCTCGTAGAATCCCCAACACGTTACCCGACTGACCAGTCCAGTGCCGGAAATGAGCTGGTGCCCTCGGCCAAGTACGACTTCAAGTTCAAGGACTACGCGCCTTGGGTATTTCGCCACTTGCGTGCGCTCTTTCGTCTCGACCCGGCCGATTACCTGATGTCCCTGACCGGGAAATACATACTGTCCGAATTGGGGTCTCCGGGCAAGAGCGGGAGCTTCTTCTACTTCTCCCGGGACTACAAGTATATCATCAAGACGATTCACCACAGCGAGCATAAGTTCCTCCGCAAGATCTTGAAAGACTACTACCAGCACGTCACCGACAACCCGAACACCCTCCTCTCCCAATTCTACGGGCTTCACCGGGTCAAGATGCCATACGGCAAGAAGATACACTTCGTCGTGATGAACAACCTGTTTCCCCCGCACAGGGACATTCACCAGACGTTCGATTTGAAGGGCTCCACTATTGGTCGATACTACAAGGAGGACGACTTGGAGAAGAACCCGAGGGCGACGCTAAAGGATCTGAACTGGCTGCGGCGGCAAAGACACCTTGAGCTGGGCTTACAGAAGAAGCAGCTCTTCCTGGAGCAGTTGCACAAGGACGTTCGCCTGCTTCAGAGACTACAGATTATGGACTATTCACTTTTGGTGGGCATCCATGATGTCCAGAAGGGCAACGAGGAGAACCTGCGAGACAAGACCCTGCGTGTCTTCAACCCTGGCGGGATGCCCGATGTGCCTGAGGACTTTGACCCTCACTCGGTTCTTATGCGGACACCTTCGAAGCTGGAAAACCAGCGCAAGGCAAGAGAATTGAGGCAGATGATCAAGTCGGAGAGGCCTGTTCCGATGGGTGAGACGAGCAGCCGGATGCCGAATGAGCTCGAGGAAGGGCAGAACCGACCTGGATTTGTCTTCAACCAGGATGATGGCGGCTTTAGGGCGACCCATGAAGACAACGCTCCGGGCGACGAGATTTACTACCTCGGAGTGATCGACTGTCTCACTCATGTAAGCTATTTCCGACATTACGCCACCCGCTCAGAGTATGGTATGCTAACAGGTCACCAGTATGGAATCATCAAGAAGCTTGAACACTTCTGGAAAGGTCTTTCCAGCGATCGGCACCAAATCTCGGCTCTGCCGCCGCAGGAGTATGGCGAGAGATTCATCAACTTCATCTCAGGTCTTACCATGTCAGCGGAGGAAGCCCACCGGTTGGCCCAGGAGAAGGACGCAGCCATGGCTGCTGAGGCAGCAGCCGAAGAGGAGCGGCAACGGGCTGGCAACGTGCCAGGTACTGGTCGCCGCCGGTCCTCCACCATTAATATACCAGCCATGCCAACACACCAGCCACCCCCGGTTCCCACTTTGCCTCGAAGTTCTTCGGGGGTAAGGTCGCCTGAGCAGGAACATGTCATTTCAATGGCCGAGCTTGAAGCACGAAAGAGTGAGATGCGTGGTGCATCGGAAGATGACGTTCCAGATAGGACGATCAGGGCGCCCATTAACGGTCCGTCGACTCCTGGGAGCCTCACTCCGGGCATCGTTAAGCACAGCAGTCACGGAAGTGGCAGCTCCCAGGCGCCAGAGTCGAGAAGTCGGGAGATGCTCCATGTGAACCAGACGCAGACGGTTCTACCGGTCGTGGAGGAAGCGGCCGAAGGTGCGTCGTCCACGGGAGGCGACCGCAGCCGAAACAGTCATATGAGCAGCAGCGCGGCGGGCACGGATAGCCTCCGCCTCTTGACCCCTGCTAAGGACGGCGAGGAGATGCATGCTGGATTTGGAAACCTGTTGATAGGACGACACAGCAGCTTGAGCAAGAGCCATGGCCCACCGCCGCCGACGCCACCTAAGACGGGATACGGTGGGACGTATCTGCTTAAGCCAGAGAGTGCGGACAGCGGATACGGAGTTACCGGTGCAGCTGTTGCCAATGCTAGCAACGGGCTGAAAAGTGTGACGGGATCGCAGAAGTCGGCTAAGGTTCGGAGCTCGATCAGCCGTGATAGCTTGGACAAAGCACTGCCGCCACTGCCACCACTCGACGGCAAGACAGCATCGCTAGCACAAGGTGTGTCATAGGGTGATGACGATCTTGCGAGGGAAATGGATGGGATTACGGGATACGTCACGCGCGTCAAGCCCGCAAGGGGGATTGTGGCGAGTTCGAGGGCAAGCTCTGGGGAGAAGGAGTGGGAGGAGGTCCGGGAGAGGTTTCTGTCCAGCCTATCCTTGGGTGAAGGCGACGGAACCTCTGCGGGATGGAAGGTGGCAGGCAGGTCGGGTAGCGTAGGAGTTGTGAGATGAGTTGCGGTAGAGGATGGGTTACCCGGAAGTGCAAGAGGAAAGATGGCGACGCGAAGGATATCAAGGGAGGATGGAATAGTTTAGACCGGACTGGCCGACACCCTTCTTGCTGCGTTTCCTTTTTATTTTGTGTGTGTGTCTGTTGAAAGCTCAGGCTTTTATTGTTTAACTCAAGATCATGATACCACTATTGCTTGCATCGGCAGCATTAAAGTACGCTCTGTTTTTTTCTCTTTCTTATGTCTTTTACTTTCTCTTCTACATGTTAGATATTGATATGAGCTTCTTTTTTTTTTCTTTTCTTTTTTTCGTCTTCGATCTTCGGTCTTTATAACTTTTTTCCTTTGTCCCGATGTATCACACAGTTATCTGAATGGTCGGTGGTGTGTGATTTAATTGTTATGATATCTAAAGAATACCGTCTTATAGAACTATGACGAGACTCGTTTCAAGTAAAAGACGATTCATAGTAGATAAAAGCGGGAGAAGGTCGAGACGATCGGAGGACCGGGGCAGCTCATCAAACAGTTTTTCTTGAGTGTTAGCTAGGCTTTAACTACACGGGTACGTAGTGAACCATGACAATAAAGTGTTTTGAGAACTTGACACAGCATCGTATATTCTACAGGTACGTGTACGTAGCCTATAAGTTTAAAACGTAATAGCAGGATTAGGTCTTTGTTCTCTATATACATACATACTCTCTCACGAGGTTTTTTTTTTTTTTTGCCCGCAGCGTAGTCTGTATTCCGTTTCCTTCGTTGGCTGTATACTGTGGAACTTGGGGAACGGGGATTGATATGAACTAAAAATGACAAATCAGCCGTGTTGGCCTGATAAGCAGAAAAGTCAGGTACCCGTAGAGAGTGGAAGGTATATGCGTGTATGTTACAATATACACAAGGTGCCTACTTAAGCTCAAGACAAGGGACAAGGTCAAGTTGGTATTCGGATCGCCCTGAAGAACGTGCGAATGTCTGTAATCTATCCCTTAGCTCTCTTATACCCTCTCTCGTACTAGTACGTCGCCGCTGATCCCTTTCCTTAATTACAGGTACATACATACGTGTGGTATATTCCCATCCTTTTTCTGCTTACATGCCTACCTTAGTCACATATGAGGTATAAACATAAGGTATGTATGTATGTACATGACTAGGGGAAGGTTAGTAGATCCCATTCATTCTTCAACCCCAGACGTCACGCACGTCGGGAGTAGGTGGTGCTGCATGTCATGTGTGACCTAAACTACGTAAGCTACGTGCCCGGGAATTTCGTTTGTGCATGCAGCATTTCCCATGAATTTCAGACTCTGTTTCGAGCTAGGTAGCTAATACTCCATAGTCCCCCACTTTCTCTGTGCCATGCATCAATACATGCCCATCTACTGATACCGCGGTGTGTCATCACCGGTTCTGGTTCTACCCATCTTTACTCTTTTTTTTTTTTTTGCACGCCAGCCTTAAGGGACAGCCGAATTTACATCTATCACCAGTTCTATGTCTTTCCATCCGATTATACTGTGACAGCATAGGCCTTCTGTTCCATCAGCGCGGCTTTTCCGTCCAGATTATGATGCTGTCGCGGGGGATCACGTGTGGCAAGGTGTGCCATTTTCACGTGTTAAGTCATGTGCGCCCTGAATATGCGTTCCTTATACAGGGCGCAGCCTACACAGATTACTGAGCTCTCCTTTATTATGTATATATATTAAGACCTTCGTTCAATCTCTTTTGTGTCAATTAAGGAACTCTTTTCAACCTTTTCCGTAGCTCTCTCCTCACAGGAAGTCCATTCTGCAGCTCCCGCCTCTGCGTGACACTTGCATACGTATGCAATCTCCACACCCACCGAATCCCCCACCCGCTCCCTTGTCTCTTTCAGGGCTGTATCCCGGCCGAGCTAACCTCCGCTGGGAATGGAAGTGACGAATCGCCTGACAGAACGTCGTCCACAGTCAGCAAGCCCCCTTGCGCGGCGTACCCATGTCGTCGTCAAGGGCGCGCGTTGCGACGTCCCCCCGGTGACTCATTCTTCCTTCATAGACCGTAGACCCTCAGCGTGTGGTTGTATTCTTCTTTCCATTTAATACAATTTGATGTGATGTAGCGCTCCTGTCTTTAATCGCCAATTCTTTGTCCGGTTGTGGTCCTTCTTTCCTCCCTGTCCCAAGCTTTGTGTATCCTGTTTGATTTCGCTCGCGGCAGGGAGGTATAAAGATGCCCCTTCATCTCCGTCTCGCGACGCAGGCCGACATCTCGGGGATGGCGAGAGTAGGCGTAGCAGCTTTCGACCAGGACACCCTCTGCCAAGCCCTGTTCCCTCCGCACCTCCGGCCCGTGGACAAGCCGGATCTCGACGAGCGTCTACCCTTTCGCAAGGCCCGTATAGCGGAACGTATGAACAAGCCGGGGTCGTACTCGATTGTCGTTGTTGATGACTCGCTCCCGCCGGATGATCAAGTTGTAGGCTATGCGCAATGGGACGGGCCTCAGTTGAGTCCTGTGACGGAAGAGGAGAAGGAAGCTGCCAAGAGGCAGCAGGAGGAAGCTCGCTCACGGTATCCGCGATCGTTTAGTCTCGAGGCTTTCGATCAGTTGTATGCTGTTATGGTTGCCGAGGAGAAGAGGATCTTTGGGGAGAGGGGGTGTAAGGATACTTGGTGTGAGTTCAATCCGCTCGCTGCGCTTGTGTGACTTCCGGTCGGGTTAGAGGACGAGGGTGGGTTCTTCAGGGGAGGCGCCTAGCTCGTGGTCGAAGTCTGATCGGAGGGTTCGCGGCGGCCGTGGTACTATAGATGTGAAGCCTGGCTAACGGCGTGAGCTTTGTAGACTGCGCCGTTCTATGTACGGATCCAGCCCACGCGCGGAGGGGTATCGGGAGGATGTTGCTTCAATGGGGGATAAGCCAGGCGACGAGTGAGGGTCGCGATGTTTACCTGCTTGCGACGCCAGCGGGTATATTGCTGTACGAGAAGGCCGGCTTCGAGGACGTGGGGAGATGGAATCTCTTTGGTTCCGAGCATGCGTCTATGCTGCTGAGATATCGACCACTGCATAGCCAGGGCACGTGATGGCTTGCTATATCCCGCCTAATAAGGAGAGCATGGGGGGCCGTCCTTGTTGACAAAGAAAAGCGGGTCGGTTTTTAAGTCCTCGCTCTTCTCTGCTAGACCATATATTACAACATTCACGTCAATTTCACCAGCAAAGACTTTTCTTTTTCCCCACACCACATCACTGGCACGGAAAAAATTTAACCTAAGCTACCTCCAGCTGATGAGAACCACGTCCCTTTTAAATTTTCCCTCCTGCCAGTCGATATAGAAGGTTCTTCTCTCTACCTAATCTTCGCCATCAGCGCGCCTCGCACGTCAAGGCAAAGGTCAGTGATGGGAAACCGGCAACAATAATGGGCCGTTGATGGGAGTAGGACGCTGACTCAATTGCAGTGGTATCCAGAGGTGACGGATTCATCGCTCACACACTATTGGTGTCGGCCGACCTCCCTCATCGATCATAGCGCGTCGTAAGTTCATCCTCTCCTAGCATATATCACCCGTCGTCATTTCCTGCTCTGCTGCCGCACCCCCCCTACGCGATTAATTACGTTTCATGAGAGATTCATTTTCTCAGAGCGAGCTGAGACTTCTACATGTCTCAATCCAGTGTCGGTTGGCTCTTGGAGAGTGACTGAATCGTCCTGCTTCATCTTCTTAGCTGACTACACATCACTATTACCCTACACTCAACTCGATACACTTGACCCCCTGCGCCCAAGACACATGCTCACATATATCCAAATCTAGCTCGGTCTCTTTCTCACCTGAGAACTCTCGTATCGCTGTCCTCGCGGGACAAAGGGAGTACGTCGCCTGACATCGCTATCCACTAGGAACAGCCAACTGACTTGAATTGCTGCTAGTTGCCTTCCACCGATTGTTCTGTCACTTCAATAGGTACATTTTCCCAACAAAATGGCCAATCGCATAACCATCGGCGGCGGCGATTACGTGATTATCAGCCGCCCCGGTCGGAGCATCTACATCGCGAGGGCCCCGTCACACGACGCACCATACTGGACCATGTTCAAGATCTCTGCGATCACCCCACATGCGGATATTCGGTTTACGATCTGGTTTATTATGGCATCGGGCGAGGTATGGGTCCTCGATCTCCACGATAGTTCCTCTCGTAGGGTATATCGCGGGGTGCAGTGGATGGACGTAACCGCATCTCCCTGCATGTAGGTACAGTCATTGGGAGGGAGACGAATGAGGTAATGGCACCCGGCTTACAGTACAATGAGCGCGTTATGTGAGGTCGGCAAAGCAACGGGACCCAACAAGAAGCTATCTTTTGTAATAACCTAAGGTAGCATGTACGCAGGTGCCTTCACACAGCACATCCTTCACGTCCTGTCTGCATCTTGAGAGCTCGAGAGTATCGGAGCTTCTGTCGAGTGGGTGTGCCTCTGCGATGAGAATAGTTGGCCATATCGATATCTGACAGCGCGAGGAGCGCATTGTCGTACGCGCCAGTTTCGCGTCAGGTGGTATAGAAGCCATATATACATGCATTCGACATTCAAAGAACTGGAGTACCAGCCAGACGAGAATGTCTGACCTCGAGGGTGATGCTTGGAAAATAGCTTGCTCTGAGCGCAATGGTCTAGCCTGCCTTACCAATACCCTGCTTTATATTATCAGTGCTAGCCGCGTGCCCTCCTCCTGTGCCAATCGCCTTTTGTGCAGACCATCCGTTAATGCTGCTCAGATATCGGTCACTTCATAACGGCACGTAAAGACCCGGGTTATGTAATAACAGCTAAGTACGACACCTCAATCTGGGACTTTGAGGATTTCCCTCGTTGTCCATGATTCTTTCGAGAGACCATATGGCAATGAGAAACTGGAACACTGGCCGACGGGAGACGAGCAGTAGCCAAAGATTCTGGGCAACTAAACTATGCGTCTGCGAGAGCAGATGGTCACTTGGCTGAACCCTCTCTAGCAATAGGGTGTGACGACGACGCAGAGCGGCGTGGGCCAGCATAACTCCAGCAGCTGAGCCTTGTGAGCCCAATCACGCTAAATGGAGAGAGGAGACGGCGAAGTCAAAATCAGAATGCTTGAGGAGCGATCTTCTGGAATCCGCCTTGCAAAATTGTCAAATGGCTAGCCTTGAGCAAGGAGGAATGAGAACGTATCCACGCGAGATGGGCTATGCGAGGCACAGAGACAACTAGGCCTGGGAACGAGGTTCCTTTCGCCAGAGTCCGAGCATGGGAACCTGGCATGAAATGCTTCAGACTCGCATCCTTTTCGTGTCTATCCCAGGTGTAGCTCAACTGTTGAAGCACCTTCTCGGTCTACCCGAAGCCAAGCGGTCTTATCTCGGACTTCTCCGCCTTCCTTGCCATCAGGACTATCGGACTTGACAAGCAAATGTCCTGCTTGGAGACCTTGTTTGCCTGAACATAGCTCTCTTTGAGGATGCTACGCATGAATAAGCCGTGCTCAGCCAATCTGGGCATGGCCCCTGAATCCACCATCGTGATCTCGCGTGCGATGGCAACTATGTCAGTGAGACAGCGGAGCTCTGGCACGTTGGCAGGACCCCCTGGCTTCCCGCATGTTCCTTCGGTGTTGCCTACCACGCCACATAGAGGCGAGGCAGACTTGGGGAAGCGTCTTCGGGATTTAAGAACTTTTGCCATTGCTCCCGCGTGGAACACAGTAGCCGAAGTGCTACCTGCGTCCTGTGACACCCTAGGTTGTCGATACCCAACATAAATCGGCCGAGGAAACCTCTGTCTTCCAGCTGGGCCGTTTGCGTCATGTTCAACTTTGGCAGGGTCACATCGTCAAGACAAACCGTATCCCACCGGTTCTCCGCCAGCACGAACCCATATTAGGTCAAGAGGAAGTCATTCGAGTGTGCGCCGTAGGAGATATAGACCTCTTGACCAGCGCGGTATGCGCGGTCCGCAGAGACGGTGAAGCCGTCTGGTCCCCCCAATGCTGTTGGGCTCTCGACGCTTAAGGCCTTACTCTTGGGCCCAACTCCCCTCCTGGTCCGACTCATTTGGCCATCCATATGGCGTCTGCGTCGTCTGCTACAGCACTTTGAAAGGGGTGTTTGTCCAGCCAGTCTTCTGCAGTCTCCTTGGAGGCATGCTCGCGATAGAACTCGTCCAATGATCGATTCAGATCTGTGAGGGGTTCAGCATGGCCGTTCAGGCTGGTGGGTTAGGATGCCTTGACCTTTAAGCAGCATGTCGTGTGATGGCCGAAGGGAGAATCTGGAAATATACTCGTTGATTAGGATTAGGTGGGTAAGGATGGGTACTCCTGCGTGATTTGCATTAGGTCCAGGTCATCGCGCGTAAAAGGCTATTCATACCCTTGGGGATGGTGTAGACGAATGGTGTCTCAACTTCTTTGCCTCCGTCCTCGCGATCGAGGGCTTCGTCAAAGTATCTGCGTATAAGCTCCTGCATCATGAAGGTATTGGGGAACATGACCGCGCCATTGGAAACCGCTGTCAACCTCATTCAGTTCTTGTCCGCACAGCGACCCCTTCATCGAATAGATCGTCTGGCCGGCTGTCGCCCTCCTTGTGGTCATACAGACTCGACCTTTGGCGCGGGCTATAGTATAGCAGAGTGGCAGGGAACGACGAGTAGATCGCCTTCGCTGAGAATTGCCGTCGACAACAGAACGAGGCAAGCGGCAATCCACGGCGCGAGAGGATATTTCTGGATACCCGTCCAATCATGGCGAAAGTTGGTCTCTTTCGTTGGTGATTAAAGCGACCCGGGATTTAAAGAGGAGAATAAAATGAGAGGGGAAAAAATTGAAACGTCCTGACGCCTTTGGGGTTGTATTAATTAGTTGTTGGCCCGTTCTGCAACCAGCGCATGCCTTCTTGCTGTTCGGCCTCAGATTCTCCGGACAGGGTGAGGGTCAATATCCGCCAGGTCCGTCGAGAGGCCGTCGAGAAGTGCTGGCTCGACCACTCCGCATCCGTACGACGACAACTCCCCACTGCTCTGCGTCTGAACACCCATATTGGGAACGGATGTGAGGGGCATGACAATGAGAAGACTAGGAAGGCCTTGAAGGGGTGCGTTAGCGAAGTGGGCACAAATGGCGAGGATAGATGCGTGCGAGATGAGAGGACAGCAGCGGATGCGTGCGGGCGAGAGCCATCCTTATAGACTCTGAGAGGAGCAAAGAGAGAGAGAGAAAGAGAAAGAGAAAGAGAAAGAGAGAGGATGGTGCAGGGTCGAGGCTGTGTTATGGGATGCTGCCATCTTGACCCGGGAGTCTTTTGCGGCCACCTTGTGTGGGGGGGGGTTCATTTCAGGGCCCCTCGGTTATAGTTGAAGCTATTTAGACAGTACTGCGGTACAGCGGCGTTGGTGCCTATGCTGGGTGAGCACAGGTGTCAACAGTTGGGCAAGAAGATGATTGTATTAGTTATGGATGAAGTCCTCTGAAGAAGAAAGAAAAGACTGTTGGCAATAGCCTCAATATATACAGGTTGTTAACTATAGTTGCCGAGGTAAACAAACAGCGGTCAATAAAGCCGTGGCTGGAACCCCTGACGATCTCTTGGCAATACCCTTGAACTAATAACAGCTAACCTTAATATTAATAAGTTTAACATACCCCCCAGCTGGTAAGCTGTAGTATAACAGCAGGCACGCTACCTATATAGGCTGTGTAAAGTATGAAGCCGCTAATCGGCTATTTAAAGTATAGAGTACGCTAAAGTATGGTGTTTTAAAGTATAAAGGCTCGCTAACGTATAAAGTATAGATACTTCGTAAACGCTATAAAGTATAAAGACTTCGTAAGCGTTATAAAGTATAAAGACTTCGTAGTCGTGGTATAAGAATAAGAAGTAGGAAAGTAGTGTGGATTTATATATGTTAAGCCTTAAGGGGGTTAGGTGACTTAAGCTGGTTATGTAACGTGGGAATAGTGCAGGTGATATAGTGGTAGTTATATAAGTGGTTAGAAATGGTGAAAGTATAAGTGGTTAAAAGTGGTGTAAATGCTTAAGTTATTATAAGGAAAATAGTAATGGAAGCTACTATTTTAATTAATCTTATTATTATTTATTAATAAACCTAACTAATTAATATCGGTTAGTCTTATTAATTTAAAGATTTTTCCGCTTCTTCTTAACGCGCTTATGATTTGATTAAAGGTAGTATATTTATTAAATTCAACTATTTAAGAAAGTGTTATTACTTTTAAGTAGTAAGGGCCTTTATAAGACCGTTTATAAGCATGTTAATAATAGCTATATACGTAACTTATACTCTATTACGCTTATAAAGTTAATGAATTTAAAGATGTAAAACGTCTATATACTTTATTATAGTTTTTAAATGAGGTACCTTATTAATAACTAAGCGTATCATTTATTAGTTATTATAATAAATATTTAACGGTTTACTTAGCTTAAGCTTTAAGTCCTTAAAGATTTAAAAGAGCTCGATAGCTTCTTTAATTATAACTATAAGTAAGAGTAGTTTGACCTTAATAATGGAACTAATGATAATCAACTGCTTCTTAGCTTTTTACGTGATTAGCTAGCCGAATAAGGTTATAAGATAGCCTTAACTAAACTTATGATCATTTACTCGATTAGTAAAAGAGGCGTTATTAACGACGAAAAGGATATCGTTATTAAAGCTATCATACTAAAGGGTAAGGTGCTTAATGTTATATAAGTAAAGAATAACTTAGTTTGTTATTTTTACGTAATTAAAGGATGAATTAATTATAAACTTAATTAGCCTTAACGTAATGAAGGTTAAGTTAAGTCTCGTAATAATCATTAAGTAAATTAAACTACGACCTTACATTAATATATATAGGTTATTAACAGCATTACCTTACTTTCGAATCACGTAAGGCTTTTTATTAAAATAAGGGTTTTACATTCTTATTACCACTAATTAAGTTAAATTTTATAATGATCTTCTTAATGTAAGAGTCTTATATTAGTTAAATCTTACGCGCTTATCGATTATGAAGAACATGTATATTAAAGAATTAACGTAATTCATTAAGGTCGTATATATCATACTTATTAAATAGTTAGCGTTAAAATTCCTCGCGCTTAGCTTCGTTATAAGCCTTATAAATTAAAACGATATTATCGACGTAAATAAAGACCGTTAATTAATCGTTATTAAAGATATAAGGCTCCTTTATTCCTTATATAAGGCTTAAATCCTTAAGGGTTTAAAAGAGGTCTTTAAACTAAAGGAGTAATAAGCGCCGAAGTTTATAAAGTACTTTTAATAAACAGGCATATTAGCCCGGGACCTTAAATTTATTTAAGAGCTATATATAAATAACTTCGTTAAGTTTACTATTAATAAAGGTGTTAATAACGTTATATTACTGAGTTTAAAGGTCTTATTCAATAATAATAATAATAATCATATGGAATGATTTATCAGCTAACGTTACTACGTAAATATCCTTATTATTAACCTTTTAAAAATCACCCTTTATATAAATCTTAACTTTAAATTTAATTAAGTAATCATGTTTATTAAATTTATATTTAAATACTTAAGTTAATAAAAGGATCTATATGCCTTTAAGAAGATTATTTTATAAGATTAATAAGAGGGTTTTATTAAGTTTAATTTATTAGTATTTAACTTTATAAGCTTCTTTAAATCCTTTACGAAATAAGTAGTGTTGGAAGTCACGGCTTACACGCACACGTTCAATTGAGGTCAAAAGTAGTGTATTGCTTGTGTTCTTCTTGATCAACTGTCTGGCAGGCCGTTTCTGGCCGTTTTATGAGTTATATGGACAGGTCTGAAACCAAGGATCAAACGGCGGATCATCCTTTTCCGGCGTTGTGGAGCACTCTTTCCGGTTGCATCAACTTCCGGGAGCGCTCCATTCCATACGTTGTGGGCCCATTCCTCAGGCGCCCATTCCTCTGCTTCTGGCCGTCACGTGACGTCCTTTCCTGGGGCACTTTCACTTGTGCATCTAACAAGTAGCTTTATAGCTCCTTTTAATTTCAAGGTTTTACTGGGAGATCTTTATGATGGATATAATACTTTACCTTAATGAAGAACCTTACCTTATAAGTTAGCGATTTAAATTATTATAATGACTTAAGGATTAAATATTCACGCTTAAAGGGTCTTATAATAAGAGATCTTAGTCTTAATGATATAAAAGCTAATGATAGTAAGGAGCTGATTATCTTTAAGAGTTTAAAGGCTAAAGGAAGTTTAAGGGATTTAAAGAGCTTAAAGGCTTTAAAGGCTTCTTTAATAGCTAAATTTAAAGAGTTTAAACGGCGCGTAAATGAATTTAAAGAGTTTAATTAATCTTAATCTTCTTTATCATCTTTTAAATCTATAAGCTTTTGCTTACTTACGTAAATAATTACGCTTAAAGCTTTAAGAGAGCTTAAAGGTATTAATAGTCTTTAAGACTATATTTAACTGATTCTTAAAAGGTAACGTCCTTTATATGGATAACTTTACTTAATTTTAAAATTTAAATCTTAAAGATATTAAATCCTTTATAATTAATAAGGTAACTAATATAAGTACGTAATTTTAACTTTATACGTAAGTTATAACTAGCTTTAACGTCTTTAGTTAAGGAGTAAGCTTTATAATTATAAGTATAAAGATAACTTACCTTTAACTTATTAATAAAGGTAACTACGTAACTTTTATTTTATTAAAGTTATAATTAAAGTGATTATAATAACGACTTTTAGTTATTAGCCTTACGTAAGGATTTATTATATAAATAGTTAATGACTTATTAAATCTCGTTTTAAAGGTAGTTTAATAATGGTCCTCTTATAATTATTACTTTAAGGTTAATTCCCCCCTTAAAACGTTCCTTATAGCTTATAAGCTCCTTCGCGTATAGTGGAGATGGTTTATATTTAATTCCTTACTCCTTATAATAATGTTAAAAATCATTGCTTAAAGCTTACTTATTATTAATTTAAAACTTATAAATAGTAAGATCGTATTATATTTTAATAAAGGTAATTAAATGTTTAATAGCTTTAAGGATTACGTGTTAAAACTTATTACGTAAGAAGTATTAAAAGAATATCTTAATATGTTCCTTTTTAAAGATGAGGGCATAAGTCTTACTATCATAAGATTCTTTATGCTTAAAGAGATTAAAGTATACTTAAAAGAATAGCTTTAACGTTTTAAAAATGAGATTATAATTAATAATGTTCTTAACCTTAGCTCGGGAGTAGTCTTTATAATCGATTATTATAAGAGCTTTAATAGTTTGCTTTATTATTATATAAACTAACTTCTTAAGGGCTTCCTTTTTAAGGTAACTTATTCGAAGATACTAAATCTTTAAATCTTCAGCCTTATGTTATTTAAGCATATTATTAATTTAAGCAGCGGCGAAGGTTAAAGTTAATAACGTTAATTAATTAAATTCGAGGACGAACTACTTATAAATTTTAGTGATCTTTATTAGTACTTATTTATTATAAGTAAAGGCATCTTATTTTATATCTTAAAAGATCTTAGCTTTTTTAAAGAGCTTAATACTAGTTATATTAACATGAAAGTTTAAAACATAAGCTGCGTTAATTAAAGTAAAGGGCTTAGTTTCCTTAATTACCATAGTAACATTAATAATAAGGTTATTATACGTATAAATAAGTAAGTAAAAGTCCTTAGCTATAATGTAATTTAACGTTAAGAGCTAGCGAATAAACTGTTAGTTAAAGTAAAAGATATTATTATTAAGGTAGTTATTTAACTTAAAGTTATAAATAATGTTATTACGTAAAGGATGCTATTAAGGATTAAAGACGTTAATGAAGACTAACATATAAGGGCTAACTAGTGGTAACGACTTTATTATTAAACTGGTAAAGGCTGAGAAAAGTAAGTTAACTTCCTTAAAGGTATCTTTTAATAATGATGATTACTTTTACCTTTACTTAGCCTTAACACTTTTAAACTTAACTTTTATCTTTAAGTTCTTTTTAGCTTCTTTAACTTTAGCTTCGATAGTTACGTTTAAGACCTATTTCTTTTACCTAATGATTTTTATAACGTATAAGCATTTTAAGTACTAATAGTTCTTATTATAAATATACTTTAATGCCTTCTTATTATCCTTTTTATTATTTTATAAGCTTACATTAGAATCTTTCTTAAGTAGTAGTTCCTTACCTTAAAAGATAATGAATATAGCTTAATTAATATCCTTAACAAATCGTAACTATTTAACTTAACTTTTAAAGATATAAGTAATTGTAAAGCTGTTAACCATAATAAAAGTATTAATAAGTATGGTTATATTTAAATAATTAGTTTAAGATTAATAAAAGAGTAGATTATAAATACATACTGCTTTTAAGAAGTTATAAATTAAATAGTCACTTATAACATTAAGAAGCTTAATTCATTATACGTTATGTAAGGTCTTCTTTTATTAATTAAGTTAATTTTCAATCCTTATTAATCTTAAGATTGTTTAAATCTAATGATATTCCTTAATAATGGTTAAGTTCTTTATGTAATTGGTAAGTATTATATGTTTTTATAATTCCTTTAGCTCTTTTATTACCATATTTATATCTTATATATAAGTTCAATATTTATCATTAATATAAGTGGCGATTTAAGTCTTAAACGTTAATATTGCTTAAAGTTTAGTTTTATTAAGAGTAAATATAACGTCATCATCGTTATTAACTTATATAACTATTATTTAAATATATAATGTATAACGTTATTAATTAATTAAATCGAGGGATAATTTACTTAATGATTAAGATACTTAATAGCAGCGACGTTAATTATAAGGTCCTTTAATTAATTAAAGTAAGTGCATTACGTGGCTTATATAGGTCGTAGTTGCTGAGATTAGTTATTTACATAGTCGAAAAGTTAATAACTAAGTGATTTCTAAGCTTATAATTATTAACAGTTAAGTAAGAAGATAATTATATTAGTTATAAATAAAGTCCTTTAAAGAAGAAAGAAAAGACTATTAATAATAGCCTTAATATATATAGGTTGTTAATTATGGTTGCCGAGGTAAATAAATAGCAGTTAATAAAGCTATAGCTAAAACCCTTAATGATCTCTTAATAATACCCTTAAACTAATAACAGCTAACCTTAATATTAATAAGTTTAATAATAAGGTAATTAGCACCTAAATGGCCTTAAGTAAAAGTAGCGAGGTGGCACATGACCTTAGCTAGTGTAGGTCATTCAGATTGCCATGTCTTAATAGGAGAGAGTGAATTCTAGTGAAAAGCGAGTTAATAACCCATAACGTGGTGCCTTAGTCCCATATCTTAACTCTTAAAGGCGTTTTATTTTAATTTAAGAACTTAATTTTACTTAACCATTAAGCTCTTAGCAATGTAAAGCACTTATCTCGAGCTTCATATTAAAGAAAGCCTTATTTACATTTCTTTAGCCTCCCTCCCGCTCGGAACATACTTACTCGAAGCTAAGTATCATTACCTTTCTTTTAAGGCCTAAAAATACTCACCTATGAGTGCCCGTAGGTACTTATGTTAAGATTTAGGTTTTGTAAGTAAGTTACTTAAAATTTATAGGTAAGTAGGTATTTCACTTATAGGTAATAAGTACTTAATAGGTAATGTGCATAATATATAAAGTAACATTGTAGCGATAAAGTAGTTAAGAGAAATTACTTTTAATAAGTTATAAAAACTAAATTAAACCTTATATATTAAAATATAAAATCGTAGCGTAAATTAAGAAGATGGACTTAGATACTATAATTTATTAATATATGGATTATTACGTGGGTTATTATATAGATTATTACGTGGATTATTATATGGATTATTACGTGGATTATTATATATTTTAAGTATAGAACTTTTATTTATAATTAATTACTTTTATAAAAATATATTAACTAAACTTTAAAGAACTTAATGTAACTAAAATTAAATGTAACTTTAAATAAAAACTTAATATAACTAAAACTGAAATGTAACTTTAAATAAGAACTTGTAATGGAGACTAAATTAAATTATAAAATAAATAACTTAATATGACTAAACTATGATTAAAATTAAACTTAAAATACTGATTTATTAATACGTAAATTATTATATAGATTATTATATATATATAATTTTAATCTGTTATCATTATTATTAAGGCTGTTATTTTTATTACTATTAGTGGTAATGTTACCTTTACCGCTATTAATACCGCTGCTTTTACCATTGCTTTTACTGCTCTCACTACTATTACTCTCATTATCATTATCTTTATCATTGCCATTACTACTCTCATTACCACTATTATTATTGCTGCTGGTATTAATAACTCTCTTCCTCGGGGGTTATATATAATGAGTATTACAATGGGGTTTTAAGTTACTAGCCTTATTTATCGATTATAAGCGTTTTTAATAAAGCTAATATGCTTACGTATAATAATAATAATATTTATAACTAGTTAATAGTCTTTAGCTATTAATGTAATACGCTTTACGTGCATTATAGCTTAATATATAGTTAAAAGCTATTAGTTATTATAAGAGTATTATACTTAACTTAATATATATTAATAAACCTTATTATAAGAAACGTTTTAGCTGCTTTTTATATAGTAAATAATGCTTTTTACTTAAAGTATAACTCCTCCTTAACTCCTTAATAATCTCTCTTATTAATTTAATAAAGGTAATTATTAATATATTTAGGTTAATATTCTTCTATTAATACTTAATCTTATTAAAAGCACGCGTTAAAATAGTTAGTATTAAAGTATATATAAATATAAAACCATACTTATATCCGAGCTTATATCATATGTTTCTTATTTTATTAATGGTTATATACTTTAAGGCTGTAATAGTAATAAAAATTTTTAGTTGCTTCTAAGTACTAGTATGAGTGGATTTAAAACCATTATTATTTAAAGTAAACGTAAGAAGTTGTTTCTTATTAGTTTTTCTATTAGTTTTCTTACTCGTAGCTATATTAAGTAGATAATTAGCGAATTATTACATGATTATTATAATTATAAATACATATATAATCCTTCTTTATTAATAAAATTATTATTAAATCATAAGTAAGCTATATAAATAAGTCTCGACTTATATATAAGTTAGTAAGGTGTTTTAAGTATAATGTGAGATATTATTAAATTTAATATAAACACGCGTTAAAATTAAACTTAATATAGAAAGTGAGTAAAGTATTTTTTTAAAATAAGAAAAGGTATTTAATTTTAACATTAATACGCATCGACGTTAAGCTTAATATAAAAACTTAGCCTTCTTATTTTTTTTCTTATATAATAACTTTTTAATACCCCGTTTAAATTTATTTTAATATAATAATTATTATAAGTTATTATAGTATTTATATTTTATACTTATAACGAGATAACGCGTAAAAAGAGAAAGGCGGAAAAGGAGTTAAATGTAAATTGTAATATTAAGAAGGTTTAAGACTGATGAGTAAGGATAAGCGAGGCTTAAGCTAAGATTAAAAGGGTTAAATTAGCCTTTAATGTAATTATTAATCGAGCGCGATTAAAAATATGAACCTTTACCACCTTTAAAGCTATAAATAAAGATAAGTAAGCTTAGTTATTAAACTAAGTAAGAAAGGTTATTAATATGATTAGAAATAAGCACCTAATATAAGTTATATCTCGGTTTAAAAGAAGCTTTTAACTTAAAGAAAGCAAACAGTATTAAGAGTCTTACGAGTTTAATGATAATAACGATGTAAAGGAGATTATTAAATAAAATGATTAAAATGATATTAAGAAAACGAGTTTATATATTAATAAGTACATTAATAACATCGTATAATTGCTTTTACTTAAGAGCTAAAAACTTTAGCTTAAGGACAACGAGCTAATATAAGGGTGGAGGGTTATTATAATAAGTTAAATCTTTAATTATACTATTACTATATTAACGTTACATTTAGGTCCTTTAAGATTATTTCTTATTAGCATTAAATAACTCTTTTTACATAAGAATTATTATTATATTCACACGCACTTTACGTATAATGAAAAAACATAATAAAAGTAGTTAGGTTCTTAAACTAAATTAAATGTAAGCTTTAAGTAAAGAAGTGAGTATTAGTATTATTACACGAGTTATTATATATTAATATTATAGTAAGATATATATTTTAGCATGCTTAAAGCTTAATATAAGGAGTAAGTATCCATAATTCATTCTTTTATTATTAAGCTTTTTTATTTTAAGTATTATCAGATTAAACTTACAGTATTCTTTAAAGTAATCTAGGTTATATAACACGTAAATTATATAATTAATAAGGAAGTCTTATTATATTTATTTTTAATTTACGTAAACGATCGGTATATAATAATCTATTTATGCACTTATATTTATATATTAATAATTATAAGCATTTTATAATACTTAGCTTTAACGAGATGTTTTTAATGCTTTTAACGTATAATAATACGTTAAAGTATTATCATACTTATTAATATAATAAATCATGATTATAATTAAGTAACTTCTTCCTAAGTTATACCTTAAATATAATTAAATCGAAGCTATAAATATATAAACTCTTTATTATAAAAAAGTACGCAATATATAAATATCTTTATAATGTTAATATTATAATACTAGATTTAAGCTTAAATATACCCGTTTATCTTATAAGTAATAAGGGGATTTAAATAAGCATCTAGAAAATCAAGCGTAAAGCATTAGTTAAATGAAAGTTCTTTACATTAAAAAGAAAAATGTTGCTTATAACTTTTACTGTAACTTTTATCCTGAAATGATAATAATAAAAATTAAGATATAAGACTTAAGATAGGTTATTATATAAATTATTATACATGGCTAATATATAATAAACTCCGCTTTATTAAAGATTAAGCATCTTTAAAAGTTAATAAAGCTTATAATTCCTTTCACTCCTTTTCATAAACTAGTAATTAAAATAATTTATAGTTAATGATATAATATTAATTTAAAGGTGTAACATATCATAATAAAAGCTTTATAAGAAGCTATAAAAATATATTTAAGTAAATTCTTTAAAAGTAAGTAACCATTGCTTTAATATTTAATATATATTAATTACTTATAAGTTTTAATCTTTATATAATTTATAAGGGAAGGATTACATTAAATTGGAAAGATATATAATTAATAAAGGTAATTTTAAATAAGATATATAATAAAGGGTTAAACTAATTATATAATTAATAGGTTAAAATTAAAAAGTGTTTACGTATAATTAATAATGGTAACTAACTCGTAACCTTTTCGAGCATTTTCTTTTCTTAAAAACATTAACAGCTTATTTAACTATAAATTGGTCTTTATTAAAAATTAAGGCCGTAATTTAAACATAGTTAACGGAATAATTTGCTAGGTGAAAAGGGTTAAAATAGCAATTAAAGCATCCTTATAATTTTAATTTATAAGTGCGTCTTTATCGCTTTTAAAAAGGAGCGTCTCAGCTGAAAACACGCTTTTTAAGTATTAATTTTAATCCTTTACTTTACTTAATAAGTTAACTTATTTATCTGAGTTAAACGTAAAATCATTATATTTATACTTTAAGTTAATTTACATGCTTTAATTAATAATCTTTTAAATTTAAAAGAGTGTTATTAAATGTTACGAGAAACTTTTTCTTAATGGCATTCTTTATAAGATACTACGCTTAATACCTAACATTAAACGAGAATATAAACGTGCTTACTTTGTTTTAAATAAGGTTATTATATAAATTATTATATAAATAATTTAATAAAACTTATTTAGTTTACTTAACTTTATACTTATGATTAAGCTTTATATTTAATAGTATTATAAGTTAATATCACTTACTTTAATAAGTAATTAATGTTTTACTACTTATATAATATTTAATTAATTTACTTTAGCGCTATTAAGAATTTCTTCCTTATTACCTTTTAATCATGCCACTATATTAAGATAAAATAATATTAATAATAATTATAATTCTTAATTAAAGCTATTAAGATTCAGTTAAGTAAGTTATGCTTTTTATTATAAGTAAATTATTAAATAAATAAGCATTAAAATATATTAAAATAGTTATTAAAACTATAAGTATCATATTACCTTTATTATATATCGCTAATTATTTGATATATACTACTTCTTTAGTAGGTAATGCTAACTGTTCAGTATATATTACCTTTTTAGTAAGTAAGGTTAGCTCTTTAAGATTATTTATTATTATTATAACATTATTTTTTAATAAGCTATTATAAATATAAATAAAGATTAATAAATTAAAGTAATATAAGGAATATAGTAATGCTTATTTAAGAAAAAAGTACATTATTAAAATTATATAGCGTTATAAATTAAAATAAGCTTAACTTAGTTTTAAGTATTAATTACCTTTAAGTTAAGGTAATAAATCGTTACTTAATTAATTAAAGTAAAGTAAATAGTTTATTAAAAATCACTTTTAAATCTTTCTCTTTTACCCTTATAAATAAAAACTTTAACTTTATTATAATAATAAGTGGTTTTTTTAACTATTTAAAATAAGAGTAACTTAAAGATCTTTTAATCTTACGTTAAACTTTTTACGTAGTATAATAAAGCTTATTATAATAATATTAATATTATAAGTGATGACGAGATGAAAAGGGATGATAATAAATTAAATAATATTAATACTTAATAAATAAACTTATATGATGATGTAAAGGATGATAATAATACGGAGGAGGATAATAATTATAACGAAGATTATAAAACTAGAGATAAGCTTAAATAAGAAAATAGTAACCTTAATATTAATACTGATATTATACTTTTTAAATTACTTTCTTTATCTTTATCTTTTTAAGAAGTTTTTTTATAAGTAACTACTTTTAATCTTACTTTTATTAAGTTAATAAGCTTAAGTAAAACTACTTATAAGTTTAATTAAAGCTTTAATGAACTTTATATATTAAAAGATCTTAATTTAAACGCATTACTTTCGATTTATAAATAAAACAATCTCGTTTTATAGTTAAGTAGTTAAAGAAATGAATTTTTAAAGTGGTTTTACTTTTAATCTTAGTTTTTAATAGATTATATAAATTATACCGTAAGATAAAAAATTAATAACTTATAATAAAGCGCCTTTTATTATTTTTAAGTTAGTAAAAGGTCTTTTACATAAGAGGAATTTAAGTAAGGAGCTGATAAGGATAATAAACGTCCTTACATCATTTATAAGCATTATTATACTTAACTTAACCACCCAGCATTTATATATTAAGGGACCTTTTTAATAAGTAAGCACTTAAGCAGTCGAGGCTATTTATTAAAGATATAAAGAACTCGGTTAAGCGATAAAGGAGATAAGTAAGGGATAAGTTTGAAAAAAGTAATATTTATATAATAACCCGTGTAATAATTTACGTAATAATCAATTAATATTTATAATACTTAATTATTAAAGCACTTTATTAAACCCTGATTAAAAGGATAAAGTAAATTATTATACTTATAATTTTATTACGAAAAGGCATAAATGTTATTATAAATCTGACTTTTTAAGAATTCCTTTTTATTTATAATTTAATATAAAAGAATCTTCCTAATCTTAAGACCTTATTAAAGCATGCTTAAGTCCTTATAAAAGATTCAATTTAATATGGTTTATCTTTCCTTATATTAAACTTAAAGGTTTCTTTAATTGTAAATTATTAAATAAGTAGTAGTATAAAGTATATAATGTAAGGCGTAATAACTGTTTATATTAACGTAGATTAAAAGACTTATTAAGTCCTTTTAAACGTGAAAGCTTATAATTATAATTCTTTATAGACTTATATAAATAAGCTTATGATGGAATAATTTAAAAATATAACTTAAATGGAAGGATTTTAAGATTTACCACTAATAACGTTAAAAACTTTTTAAATGACGGCGTTATTAAGAACTTATTAAAGCAGTTTAATAATATTTATTAACTTCTTTACTTTATATATGTTTTTTAACTTATAAAAAGAGCGTTCTTTAACGGATTAAATGCCGATAAGGTAAAGATGAAAGTAATGCTTATAGCTAAAATAGAATTTAAAATTAAGTCATTCGATATATTAAAAGATGATTTAGTTAAAACTTATTTACTTAAAGTAATAATAAATATTATAATAATTTATATAATAATCTATATTAATATTAAATATAGCTTCACTTACTCATTATTATAATCAATATTAGCTTAAAGCATTAACTTTTATTTAAATAATATTAATAAAAGTGAATAAGTAATGAAAAGTCTGACTTTAAAAGGAATAAATAATATTTAAGTTTAATAAAGGATATCATTACTCGATAAAGCTTTATTATTATTATATATTTTCGAGTATTACCTTTATAATAGTTTATTATATTATTTATTCGCGAGGGGTTAAAAACTGATAAGGCGATAAGGAATATAAAGCTTATACCTCGCTTAAATATATTATAAAGTAGATGAAAAATACTTACTTATATCGTTGATTATATTAAGCTAATTACTTCTTTTATAAACGAGTATAATAATGAAAAGATAAATAACTTTAAATATATCTTTTTAATGCTTCGTTAATTAATTAAGTATTTAATAGATTATAGTAAAATTATAATAGTAAAATAAGAGCATTATAATAAGGCTTAACTTAAGGAGTTTTTAAATGTTATAATTATAATAGTTTTTAAACTACATGATTATACTTAAAAGATAATAGATTTAAAAGAAGTATATGTAATTATAACATTATTTAACCTTTTAACTAAAAGGGATAAAAATCGATGATTCTTAAAATAGCATTATTTAAGGGTTAATAATAATGTATCAGACGTTAAAACTATAATAGTTAAGGTTCTTAAGGAAATATACTATTAATATCAGCTATAAGAAGTAATAAGGTAGCTAACTCTTATTATTAACCTTAATAACTTAAGTAACATACTTTTATTAAGCCTTATTAAGCGCGGTAAATCAGCGGTTTATAACTTATAAACTTACTTAAATATTATTTTATAATAAATAAATAACGAATTAAAGAACTTTTTAAAATGACGTAAGTTTTACTTTAATAATAATAAATTATTATTAAAATTATTATAAGTGTTTAATATAAAGAGGATATACTTATTTAATAAAAAGTGCACGAAACTTATTTCCTTTACTTAACCATAATAACGAGAGATTATTTTAATATAATGTTAGTTTTTACGCTTATTAAGCATATTTAAAGTATAATAAAATCTTTATTTAAAAAGAATTAATATTCATTTAAGTTAATTACGATATGAATAAACCTTCTTCTTTATATAAACGATTAAAAAATGTGGTAATTTAATTAATTAAATGATCTTACGATACTTAAATATGATAATTTAATCGAATACGTTATATTAAAGGTTACGGTAATAAAAAGTGCACTTTATGTAAATTACATTAATAATAAAGAGTAGTTAAGCGATATAGTTAAAGTAAAAGGCTGTTATCGAGACATATTAGTCCGCCCGATAAGGATATAAGTCATTTAAATGGAGAGGGAATCTTAATGGAGTATAAAGGACAGGGAATATTAATAAGGTATAAGGGAGAGGGAATTTTAATAGGGTATAAAGGAAAGGATATCTCGACGCGGAAGATGTATATGAAATACTTAATAATATAATATATAAATTAAGCAAGGACTTAATTAATTAAACTTAAAGAAGAGATAGAGAGAAGACTTATTAGAAAGGGAGGAATTATTAAAGGATAATAAATAATATTATACGTAAGTATCACTTTTATATAAATTAAATATATAAATTATTATAGTAATTATTACATTTCTTTATTACGTTAAGTATATTTATAATTCTTTTTAATAATTATAAGTAGCTATGTTTAATTTTAGCTATAGCTAAGTTAATTTTAAAGCTTTAAAGTAACGTAGTATAACTTATGAAAAATAAAGCACTTTACATTTAAAAAAAGATACTTTATTAAATAATAGATCTTTAATATATATATTACGCTTTTTTATATTATGAAAAGAGGGTTATTTGTTTCGTAACTTATGGTTAAAGAGGGCGTGTTTAAGGATCATAATGGATTAATTAAGGGATTAATATGTAGCATTTACGATTATTACAGATTATTACAGTGATGAGACAACTCACTGGGTACCCACTACCCATAGGTAAAAAACCCACTTAACCCATAAATTATAGGTACCCACCCACTTTACCCTTGGGTCAATTGGGTTATTACCCAGTGGGTAGCTGTGGGTATTTCCAGGCCCTACCTTCTTCCTGTATAGCGTCCTTAAAATTTTAGCTACGCGTTCTCGAGGCTCGAGAGAAGTGGTTCTAACCTGAGAGCATAGTAAGTTCGGAATCTAGCTTCGCGACCTCATCGGAACAGCACTTGGCATATCCCACTCCCTTGATCAACCCTTCAGCATGAGGATCGCTTCGCCCTCACCACACATTTCTCTAAATGCACTCTCGCTTTGCAACTTTTACCCCTCCTCCGCGGAATACTTTGGGCATACCATTCGAAGGAAATCCCCCCTCGCTCTTGTTTTCCTCTACAACACGCGTCCCTAAAACCCACATCACAATCTGCCTTACTCTTCATCTTCCGTTCTATTTTGGTGCCGAACACCACGGAAAAGGTTAGAATCTTTCTTCTTTGCCGTTTCCGGAGATATTTCAAGTTATTTTCCCCGGCAGCCTTCACATATACTTCACCCTTACACACCTCACACACGGCCATACTAACTTTAGAATACAGCGCGGTAATTACCAACTCTCCTCCTCAGAGGTCCCGGCCGTAGAGTATCATCGCCGTTATACGGTACGTACTTGGTTCAGACTTCAACTTACAGGCTGCTGACGTTTATGCATTGGCAGGTTTCCTGCCTGCCTTCCCTGGCGAGTACATTCCCACAGGTGGCAGCACAATTCAAACAAGAAGAACCGACCTTGGTTGAGGAGGACAAGTTCTCAACAAGAGTCCACGCACAGACAAGTCAGGAACATCAACATGGGGGACTGTGTTGTCTTTTCCTACCGACACAGGGACGTGCTTGTCCCGAGACCCTTCGCGTTTGATTTTCTGGAGTTTCGGGCTAGGGTTGTCTTCGGCATTCGCCGGCAGACGAAGATTCACTTCGTCATGAAATACAAGGACGCCTGTGGGGACTTCATCGATGTAGAAATTAACAGGTGGTGTTGGCATAAGGTCACCGATGGCTGCCGGGCGCATGTGCGCCCGACCCGTGTCGCCCACTTGGCCGGACACCCCGGGGGCTGAGGGTGAAGGCGAGAACCAGGACATGGGGCATGTTCGGGATTAGTTAACAGCCCCCAATCGGATGAGGATGAGGACGAAACCAACAATAGCTGTGGGTGGTGCGTGGAAGGGTGGGAGGTGATCAGGGACAGGGACAAGGGGAGAACCGCAGTGTGAAGATGCCGATGGACATCATACATGGATAGTGATCAACGTTACATACCAGGTAGTACGACGAGCCCGGCAATAGATGGGGGTTGGCCGCTTGAACTCGCTACATACAGTAACACTCGGCCGCGTGACAGTGGCAGAGAATGCACTGGTGTTCGTTGTACTTAATACAGGTGGCTATGTACCTACGTACCTAGTCTAATACACTGACCTGCGGTACCGCTGGTGACAGTTTTTCGAGGTCCTCTTTCATGAAGCTTCTCCGTGGCCTCTTTCATATGTACCGTCAACAGCGTTAACAACAGGAGTTATACCAACCGCCACTTACAGAGAACAACAAAACCACCAAGACGCCTATCAACGCATCACTACTTAGCGATGTTTCTCAACTGGGCATGAGGCCCGCCGTATACGTTGGGCAAGTTGCTCTTGCAGTATCTCTTGCCCCGTGGCATAGACGGTTCAGAGCTCCGTTGGTGACCGAACAGCTTAATCCACCACGAAGCCGTACACTGGAGAGTTACCGTGCCAGATAGTCTCTTAGAGCATTGTATATCGATCCCGGCTCCTCTCCATCTGTAAGAGCTGCTCATATGCATTCTTATGCTGGGGAAGTTCTGGTGGTGGGAGCTTTATGGATCACCACTAACACGATTCCCACACCACCCCGGATCTGAAAACTTGGCGTCAGTGGGTAGACAGATTATATGAATAGTTACTCGATTGAACATGCCATTTTCCCCTTCTGACATATTCTATTGGTCTGGGGATGTCTTTGGTTTGCTGTCAGGAACATTGACATCACGGAGGGTGCATTTTTCATTTCTGAAGGCGTCTAGACCATACGGGACCACCTGTCCCTGTCCGACATCCGCCGTCTTCATGATGTAAAGGTTTCGTGATCCGCGTACGTGACAAGTCGACACCCTCCAGGGGGCGAGCTGCTGCTTGATGGACTGGTGGGGTGATGTACCGGTGTGAACTTGTCTTGGCTTCGCTGCTTGTGATGTTGGAAGGTACTGGTCCTCAGCACTACGGAGAAGTGCAAGTTCATCGCTGAGGTCCGGACCACATGGCTTGTGGACGGGGAGGCTGTTTGGGATTCGAACCCGGGGAGCCACCCCAACCACCCAATGGGTCTAAGACCCGCGGCGAGTCGCCCTCCAACGTGCCCGTAGCCAGGAGTCAAATATGGTCTCGAAATACCAGAGCGCCATCAAGACACCCACGACCGCGGCGGCGGCGAAAGCGCCAACGAAACCCGGATTTTCATCGGACCCAAAGGTCCGGCCAACAGCGAACCCAGCAGCCACAGCGAGACACCCACCGATATGGGCAAGCAAGTTTGCCCAGGCCAAGCGAGTAGTCTGGCTTTCCCCGGCCGAAGAGGCAATACCTGCGGAAAACAGGGCGACAGACAGTTGAGAGGAAACGCACATCGACAGCGCGGACTTGAATCTTGTGGCTGAACTTTGGAGAGTGTTGGTGCCATGGATCATAGGGATGGGCCATCAGTGCGAATTGACTGATGTCTCCTGTCTGGTCATGGCGGAGGAATGCCAGGGAAATGACTGGCTGTGCGGATACCTGATGATCGAGTTCGCTAGGATTTACTTTTCAGCAGCAAATGCCCGGTTTCTCAACAGCGACTGCCGCCCACGAACATGGCAAGAATTCTGCTTCCCTGATGACTCCCCCGCAGCAAAGGTTAGCATGCTTGCGCCGGGATTGACCATCTCGAGGCCAACTTGGCGGGTGACCATAGCGAACAAGGTGCCTCGTCCGATTATTAGAGACGAAGGTAGCTCCAGGTATGCTGCACCTCTGCAGAACCTTTGATGATTTTCTCGAAAAGGTGGCAAATCAGCTCGATAAAAAAGAAGACGATGTCCAGCCGCGCCCTTTCCCCCCTAGTCAAAATGAAAAGATTTATCCATTTCAAAACCTACCTCGCAAATACCACCCACTTTCCAATGACAAAAGTGCTTCCGCATCATCGCATGACCTATGCTTCATCCTCAACAAGCTCGATATGAATCCGGTGTCTGTCCTTGATATAAAACCTACCTACCTAGGTATTGCTACATAAACCTCTCTAGTAAATGATGCTTCAAATTGCAAGTTGATAACTGAAATTCGATATATTATAACAGAAGCGACTATAGAGGCTTGAAAACCTAGGCGAAGGACGGCACGGTGTTACTCGAGCTGATCACAGCGCTCATGATACCAAGATAGTCCACCAATACATCACCATCCCTATGTAGATCCTGCTGCACCCAGATAGATTGGATTGTGTTCTTGACCTCTTGAATACTTCGTATACGAGCGTCCCTTTGGACCCTTTCAATCAAGTTGATGATGGCTACTCTCTGCTCATCTCTCTGTGCCTCACAGGCGAGAATCAACAAAGGAAAGAAGTGCTCACAGATACATGACTTGGCAGGCCCCGAGAACGCTGCATCTATCAAAGATTCAAGATTTGCCGCTGGTTCCCATGGGCTCTGCGAGGCCCGCACGAGATATATCTGTGTCGCCATCTGGTATAGTTCTACAGCGAACATGGCATCAGGGGTTGATCCAGCCGAGGCTGATCTGATAGGGACATTTCCTACTCTTCTCTCGAGATCCTTGAGACGGTCTTGGTACTCCTCACTGCGGCTTCTGGGGTCCCGTGGATCAACCAACGTGTCGCAAATCTCGGAGAGCAGGTTCAATATTGCATACGTGGGATTTACAGAAGGCAAGTTCTAGAAAGGGAGTATTAGCAGAGAGCGATAGATAGGCATGTCTCGAGAATTACATACGGGCCTATGTCTCGCTAAAGGCGGATACTGAAGATCGTGGGGTCTGGGATTATTTCTGATTGAGGCCCTCGGAACCAACGACTTGTGGCGCCAATGATGCACGGAGAAGCGAGAAACGGTTTCGTGATAGTGGACCCAATTAAGCAGGTGGCCAGTGTCGCTTTCGCACGGTTGATCCTGGAGCTGAGTCGCTTGGATCATGTCCATGGCTCCCCATGTGTACAACAGCCACTCGCCCGACCCTTCCGATGGTTGTAGGATCTATGCACGATGGTTAGGCAAAAATGCTGACTTTCTCTCGACGGCACGTTCTCTGTAACCCACCTCAAAAGCCCCTAGAAGCATAGATGCAGCTACGTGCTGGGCAGCTTTTGCCGAGATCAGCGGCTCATCCACCACCGAAGCAGACAGAGACTGGAGTGCCTGTATCTTCAGCTGTACAGCCTGCTCATTGGGTCCATAGCGGTGGAGCGATGAAAAAGCAAGTAACGCGTAGAAAAGAGCGAGCCCCGAAACTGCGTCATGTGCTAGGGCCATGCTTAGGAGTGCGTCTCGGATCTGCGAAGGACTCTGACCGAATGTAACCAACGAGAGATGGGCAAAATTGTGAACTGGTGCGTTTGTCAATTTGGAAAACTTGAACAAAGACACCCATCGATTAAATGGCACGGTTTCGAGCTTACAGTGGTGGACTAGGTCCGCATGGTTCACTCGTTGTTGAGGCTGCCTCCACAGTTTTGGGGAAGATCGAAGTAGATGATAAGGATGCATCTGTCCGGACAGATAGCCATACAGTTCCATGTCCTGCCAAGTTGTGTTGACGAAGAAGAGGTTAGTGGGCCTTTGATTTGACTGACTTGGGGACACCACCACCGGCGGTGCGTTATTCCCCGTAATTGCACGTCTCTTGTCATCGTCTCTGGGCCACGACAGGCGCAGTTCATACCCCTGGCAGTCTCGCTGGGCCCGAGCACACTTCTTACAGGTGGGCAGGCCCCCATCGCACTGAATCTTGCGAGCTGAGGAAGCGCGATTAGAGAACCCCTTTCTCGGTTCAGGCTTGGCGATCACGGTCACTACTAACCTGCACAAGTCCAGCAACCTTTCCGAGCCTTCATTGTGGCGACGGATGATCCGGCATCTTTTGGTTAAGACGCAGTGGGTGCTAACGGCCAATATCGGGGAACCATGAAGTTGGTGATCGATTCCCTGAATCCGAAAAGTTCGGAGAAAGTTGCCTTCGATGGGTCGCTGACATTTTAAATACTTTTGCGGGGCAGCTATGTACATTTGTCAGCTTCCCCCAAGCCCTTTCAAGATGCATGCAGCATTACCAAAGGATCCCCAAATCCTTCCCATCTATCACTTACCCCACACGAAGCAACTTTTATCGAGGCTGAGAGCTGTATGCTTCTCCGCGATTGGCCCTTTTGAGCTATTTGCTTACTTCGGACCTCACTTCCCTCCGTCACCTCATGCCACAAAACACAAATGCTAGGCGTCAACAGATCACCAGTATACGTAAGCTCGTTGTTGATTATCAATCAAGGAGCAATCTGATTGCTCTTGTGAAAGATTGCTGTAGCTGCGACTTCAATATAAATTGCTCGTGGTCGACTTTGTCGTGTAGAAATCAAATCTAGGAGTAATACAAGCTAAATTACCCACTTTTCGTTCTCGTCTACAAGACACATCCAACATGGCTACCTACCTAGTCACACAAGCGACTGGCCAGCAAAGCCGCCGGGTTATCTCGCACCTGCTTGCAGCGGGTGCCAAAGTTCACGCGGTGGTACGCGACCTTCAAAAAGTTCTTCCGCCAATCCTGCAGGACCCAAGTGTCACTCTCTTCCAAGGAGAAAGCAAAAATTTCGAAGATATCCTTCGGGCAGCACGAGGATGCAAAGGAGTTTTCTTGAACACTGTCCCCTTCCCAGGATTGGAAGCTCTACAGGCCAAGACTGTTGTCGAGGCTTGTCAGAAAGCAGGCGTTGAAAGTATTGTTGTCGCCACGACCCATGGCACATCAAACAAGGCGATGTGGGACGACGATGCGACCAAGGAAATCCAACTGCACCAGTACTTCTCCTCCAAGGCAACAGTTGAGGAGACCGTTCGAGCTGGCGAATTCCAAGCTTACACCATTCTTCGACCGGCAGTCCTCCATCATGACTTCTTCTTGCCAGGTGCTCTCGAGAACTTCCCTCGGCTTCCGACTCACGGAGAGCTAGACCACCTTCTCGACGAAGGTGCCAGGCTGCCTTACACGGATGCGAACGACGTGGGAGAGTACGCCGCGGCGGCTCTACAGAACCCGACCAAGTTTGGCGGCCAGGAGATCGATCTTGGAAACGAGCTACTCACCATCCAGGAAGTACGCGATATCCTCATCAGAGTCAGCGGCAGAGAAGTGCGAGCGACAAAGCGGACCCCTGAAGAGGTAGAGGAAATGGGCATCAGCGTCTTCGGCCAGAGATTCCACCTCTTGCCAAACATCAAGGATTTCATCTGGGCTACAGTCGTCGCTGACAAGGTTCAGGAAAAGTTTGGGATACCCTTGACTTCGCTTGAGGCGGCGTTGCAGAGGGACAGGGCTCTACTCTTGGAATGTCTGCCAGCCAAATAGGCTTCCTAACATTTCATATTGTCATTGATCATCGACGCCCAGTGGGAATTCCCGGTAGAGGCTTGTGTTTAGGGGTAGTTGCGCGATGAAGTGGGGGAAGGGTCCCATCCAACATGAAGACCAGAAACCCCGTTTAGTCAGTATGGTTCAACCCAGGCCGAATAGCTCTTATATAGTCGGAATCTCTCTTCTCTTATTAAAACAAAGCATCATTCGCTTCCCTCAGGCCCCAGCGATTTCCATATTTATTTACTACGACTATATGTACGATAGGGAAATGATCAGAAAATAATATAGGGTTATCGTACCGTGTAAAGCATCAGTTATGCTAAAGGTCGGTGGGTTGGGTGGCGAAGCCGGCCGGAATAGTGTCCTTAAACAGGGCCAACATTGTTCCCACCATAGGGGACCAAATCTAGGCCCCCACTCACGCCCCCATCGCCATGAGCTCAGTGGGGATTGCCATCAGGTCAGGCAGGCCAGCTCAGGCCAGCTCAGGCTAAAGCAGCAACTGCTCAGTTCCAAACATGGAAGGGGAAATTCTTGATGTCGGTTTTGGGGTCGCGTTCTGATCCGGATGCGTCCTGCAGAATGATGGCGATAGCGCTCACTGGCAGCAACATGATGTAACTAGGTACATAGTAATAAACATCCGACGATTCGGAGGATTCAACTCTCCTTCCACATCACCCGGAGTGACCGTAGTGTGAGGCCGTCTACGGTCTAGATGATCCTCACGTATTATGTTCGGTCGACGCATTAAAGCCGGCCAGTCCCCTATTCGTATGGATGTACGAAGATTCAGGTGGACGGGGTATACCAGTGAAAGGATGATGATTGCGAGGAGGTCGTTTAAGTAGTCAGCGTTTATCTTTCTGTCTCTAGTGTATGCTATTTTCAGGGGGGGGCTGCCCGGGCTGCAGCTTCGACTGGCAGCTTCTTAGGACGTAGGAGTGGTATACTGGAAAGCGAGTGGGATATGATGAAGAGGCACGCTGTCTTCTTAATATGGTCCCCTGACAGGAGACCAGCCACGGCTTAACTGAAAGACTGAGCTAAATAGCGATAAAGCATATAGGAGAAGTCAGTTCAGAACTTCAGAGCAAGAGCTACCTTACATCCGCACGTCAACCGCAACCCATCTCGACCCCCTTTCAATTTTGAGGAGCCGCAAAATGAAGCTTCAAAGTTGCTCAGGACAGACTAAAACGTAGAGTCCGTGGGTCGAAGATGTTTTCAACATTCTATAAGTATACGGCGACGGAACGTCCATTAACGCTGAACCGTAACGCTGGATCCATGCACCTACCATGTTTAAAGTACCTGTACGGAAAACGGCACGAGGTGCCACTGTCGACACAGCTTTAATTTTAAAATCGAACTCTTCTCCCCTGCCAACCAGCAGGGCCTATTACGTCCCACAAATACTGGTCATTTAAGCATAAGTTGTCCGTTAAGGTGAGAAACTCGAGGCTTGGCGGGAGAGCATCCTCTAATCGCTCCGTCGCGGTATCGGTTACCGAAAACCCCATGAGGAGGGTGA